>JANRMT010062791.1:154551620-154565097 GCA_026402145.1 Polypterus bichir lapradei | reverse complement strand
ATTAAACTGAGTATGGCTTTACCAAAACAATTATTGATGGCGAAAAAAGTATCAATTATTCATAAAACTTCAATTGGTGATCTTTTTTTCTGCGTTAACCTCATATTTTTTCATACTTCTACTCAAACCAAGGGGGTGCGAGGGTAAAATGAATCGGAAAGCGGTGATATATATATATTGAATATATTGAAATATTTTTACTGTGAAATAATGCAAACAGTACACGGCACGTGCTTTGCCCTAATATATATATAACTTTTGAGAATGCAACGTATAGTTTTGTCCAGGAGGAAAGCAATCTTGCCTCAAATCAATGGCAACCTTTTGTAGGGTGTGTTCCTGAGACTTATTAATTGTCATCGCAAAGCAGAGCCTTACTGGAAATTTGAGGCATTTCAATTGAAATGGGAGATCAGAGGGTATAACGGTGACGCGAGGAAAACATTAAGTGTAGAGAAACTCTAGAGACAGCGTGTGTATTAACTTGTGGATTTTTCTGTGAGTATTTGGTGGCAGTGTGACGAAGTTGCTTCGGAAGACGGTGTTAGCCGCGGAGCTCAGCTCAGAGCGAAATGAGGTGAATGGGAGGGGAGAAGATGATGTCACTCCTCCACCCGCTTTAACTGTCAATCCCCCCACAAACACAGTCTTTCAGAATTTGCATAAGCACAGCCTATCACCATCAATTCGAACTTAGTTACAAAGTGATCAAAACTGTCGTTTATACCCTGCCTCCTCTCATTAAACTTGTATCCCGCCTTAGCCGTGGGCAGGACAAACGCCAGCGGCAGCCTGTCTATGAACTTAATTTAAACTTTATAGGTTTACACCGTGCTTTGTTTCCGCAGTAGCTGCACTTATGAATATGCATTGGCCTCGCTCACTGAGTGCAAGGGAAAAAAATAAAATGTAGTCTATAAGTTATTAAAAGTAAAACATTAACGTTTTGTTCAGTTTCTTGCTACAGCAATTTTAACTCCGTTAGAAAGTGATCCAAAGTCTCGTTTATACCTTGTGTCTTCTCAGTAAACTTCTATCTCGCGAATAGCGTCATTCGCCGTAGGCATGTCAAACGGCAGCGGGAGTGTGTCTATAAACTTAATATAAACTTACAGTTCACGCCGTGCTTTGTTTCCGCAGTAGCTGTACTTATAAATATGTCAGTCGCTCGCTTCTTATTGTTTTGCTGCCCTCTCAATTATATAATGCATGTTTTCTTCAGCGCGTTTTGGAGCTCTTCCTGGTTTTCTACGTAGTGCGTTGACAGTTCACGTGATTACGTGGGAGGCGTGATGATGTCACACGAAACTCCGCCCCCCACAGCTTTCGAGCTCAACTCCATTACAGTATATGCAGAAAAATAGCTTCCAGTTATGACCATTACACGTAGAATTTCAAAATGAAACCTGCCCAACTTTTGTAAGGAAGCTGTAAGGAATGAGCCTGCCAAATTTCAGCCTTCTACCTACACCGGAAGTTGAAGAATTAGTGATGAGTCAGTCAGTCAGTCAGTCAGTCAGTCAGTCAGTGAGGGCTTTGCCTTTTATTAGTATAGATAGAGACTCTCCAATGGGACTATTGTACTGTATATTGCTTTTATAATTGATGGAACATCGCACTTAAAAAAGAAAGACAGGGCCTGCTCCTACCCATAGCTCACCCTTACACATTTCAAATTAAAATGGTCGATCAACCGAAACATCATGGTTTTGGAGTTGACGGATGTAAACTCATATAGACAGAGTGAGAACATGCAGATTCCACATAGACAACAACCCCTTCCTGAAATCAAACCCAAGATGCTGCATAGGAGGTAAAAAAAAAATAAAAAAATACAAACATCCAAGTGTTCGTAACTTAAGACAGACGTATGAAACTCCTGTATCTTTCATGCAGGGAGATGAGTCAAACATTACGAATTTCTGAACTCAAAGAAAAACAACACAACTCACCATGTCCATGAATACACTGGTAATCATTTCTTCCTCTTTCTCATTCTGAAAAGAAGAAAACAAACTCTGAGTCTGAAATATAAATTCTGCCAAGGTGCACTCGGCCATATGTTATCCCAATTGTAACTCATTTCTCAACAGGAAAGGACGGCTTGGGAAATAGGAATGACTGTGTAACATCACCCCTATAGGTACACAAATCCACATGAGGAACTGGAAAGCACAGTAATGGCACATTGGCCTTTCCACCCGGCTCACTACTTATTTCCTGGGCCTGTTATTATATATGAACATGAAACATAAACCTTCACAGTGAACCTGATAAAAAACACAAGTGAAAAGGAAAGAGAACATTTAAAACACATAAATTATAGTATATAAAACAATAACCTTCACATAATAATATCAACCATTTAATTATGATTTACTTTTCCTCCAATCACATCAATTAATTATCTACAACACAATTAAAAAAAGTGAAATTTACAATAGTCATTTGTGTTTTCTGTTTTACATTGATGTTGAGATTTTTTCAGTGCTGTCCTTTGGTGATTGCACTGTATCACAATATGTTTGGTAGACTTTGTGCATTCATGCTGGAACCCTAATACATTGTGAAGCGCAGCGCTTCTCGCTCGCTCCGACGTGTGAGGTTTCCTGGAGAGTGGATGATCTTCCACATATCCTTCCATGCAGCTCCAACGATCTTTTTTCTGCTGTGTCCCCTGCCTGCATATTCAAGTTGCAGGCTTTATCTCATACTGCTTACTTGGGGTCACAGGCAACACCATCTGCAATCATGGTTCTCTGTTTCATAAGCTGATCCAAGCCAAGATCCTCTCCAAGGTTGGCTGTTGGCAATGTTGTAATATTCAGCTATCACCAAGTTGTGTTATGAACACTCCATGGTTGAATTCTACAATATTCCCAAAAAAAAAACTGGAAAAGAAAAGAAAGAGGAGATCCTCCATCTTGGGGAAACAGGCCTGGACTGCTGGGACTGGTCTTAATGATTACAAAGTGGTTGTTCCCAAAAAAAAACTATAGCACTTTAACTTATGGTGTGACAAAACCAAAATATATTTAGAATTGAGATTTAACTCATCAACAACTACAGATACTGAAACATACTTATCTATGTATACAGATACATGTTACAATAAACTATTCTAGTTATTTTCAACTTTTCCACCAAACAAGGCAATAGTCTCTGTTTTCGTTACAAAATAGGATTGATCTCACCCATCCCATGTGGACCATCTTAACTTCATCCAATGCTGGTTGTTTTTTTTTTTTACTAGAGTCAGGGAAAACCTAGTAAGCATAATCCATTAAATTAATTATCTCGAAGCTTCTACATTCCACTTAGAACTCCACAATCACTTTTTAATCCTTTGTTAATCCTTAACACCAGTCCCAACAGTCTGCTCTCCAGGGGCCTCATGTATAAACAGTGCGTACGCACAAAAATGTTGTGTACTCGCGTTTCCACACTCAAATCACGATGTTTAAAACTTAAACTTGGTGTAAAGCCATGCACATTTTCACGCTAGCTCAAACCCTGGTGTATGCAAGTTCTAGTTCGGTTTTGCAAACTGGCAGCACCCAGCGTCAAAGCAATGCTTTTGTTCCAGTGTGGTTTCCCTTTCTTTTTTAGATCCGCATCCCTCACGTGGCTTTATCTAATACACTGAAATTAACTGCATATTGTTTATAAGTTTAAGACATCTGATTGTAATTAACTTGTAACAATAGAATGGTCCACAGATTAGCTAAACTATTCCAAATACCATAGCTGCTTTAACGTTGTTACTCTCGCTGCACCATCTTCTTCTTCTTTCAGCTGCTCCCGTTAGGGTTTGCCACAGCGGATCATCTTTTTCCATATTACTCTCACTGCACCACTCGGAGTATTTATATCACTGTATCTGAGTGGGGAATCACAGCTCTACAGCAGCTGATCGGAAACAGAATTATTGGTATACAGCTGTCTTTCGCACTGTTTACTCAGTTTGGCCCGATGGCCAACTTGAAGAAGAGTCTTAGTAATTCAAAACTTCTTAAAAGTTCACAATTACTGATGCTACTCTGCTCCTGGGAACACTCAAAGCTTTAGAAATTATTTTATCCCCTTGCCCTGATCTATACCTTACCATAATGTGATTAAGAGGTCTAAAGAAAGTTCCTTGGACTTCATGACTTGCTTTTGGTTCTGACATGCAGTGTGAATTGTGGACTTCATATTTATGGCTGTGAGCCATTACAAATGTCCAATCAGTTTAATGAGCCACAGGTAGACTCCAGTCATTTTCTGGACAAACCTCTAGGCGAATTAAAGCAAACCGGATGCACTGGCCCACAATTTCAAGTGACATAGCAAGGGTCTGAATACTGAATGAGAGATTTGTTTTTGATTTTTAATACATTTTCAAAAGTTTCTGAAAACATGTGTTCACTTTGATATTATGGGTTAGTGAGTGTAGAACAGGAGAGGAGTTACAGGTTATATTTTTAATAAGTCCCTTTGGAGGTAATACTTTGGGGTGACACTTGCCACTCAGTTAAAAAGGTTAAATGTTGTAAGAAAACATGTCAACTGCATTGATGCTCTCACATATAAAAACAAAGAAGCACATCTCACTCTAACTGATAATCTCACATTCAACTGCCAGGTCTGCTGGAAATAAATGTATGAATTAGAGTCTTTATATCGTGAAGAGTACCGAAACGTCTTAATTTCTTAGTGGGAAAATCAAATTTCTGGGATGGTTTACTAATGTGAGGAGTAGGCTATAGTTTAATGTTAAGATGTTACAAAATGATGGAATAAAACTAATGTTTAGGTGTTAAAGGAGCCAAAGAGCCTCACATTCCAGTGACCATTCAGGCGGAGGGCATGGAAGTGGTACAGAGCTACAAGTACCGTGGGGTCTACATGAAGAACAAACTGGACTGATCTGACAACACAGTAGCGCTGTACAAGAAGCACCAGACCATACTGGACTTGCTAAGGAGACACAGGCCTTTTGATGTGTGTAGCAAGCTGCTGGAAATGTTCTACCAGTCCACAGTAGCCAGTGTAGTGTTCTACCCTGCAGATTCCTTGGGAAGCAACTTGAGCTCAAAAGAAGCACAATGTCTCAACAAACTTGTCAGGAATGCCTCCTCCATCACATGGCTAATCAATTTAAAACGTAAATAATTGCAGAAGGTATTCAAAAGTATGAACTGAAGCACTGTGACCTGCAGAGGGCGCTCCTGCCACCCAAACCAGACACAGAAAGACACAGTACTCAAGTTCAGCACACATATTTTATTTATCTTTTCTTTTTCCTCATGGGAAATGCATTCCCCCATTTCCTACCTATACAGCACAGTTCAAGAATAGTACACAACACAAAAGCACACTTTACTTCTTCCTCTTTCTTTCTCTTGCTCTCTCTTCTCTCTCTTCACCTCCACTTTATTTCCAGCAAGCTTTGTCCACCTCCTCCTGACACTGGCTCCCAGAGTAGTGTTGGCTGGCTCCTATTATAAATCACCCTGAAGTGCTCCAGGTGCTTGACGACCTTCTTCTGGCAGCACTTCCGAGTGTAGTGGAAGTCCTACCGCACAGGGTTCAGCCTTCCTGCAACACCCCCTGGCAGCGCCCATGGAAGCCAGCCAGGCTGCTCCAAACTCCAACTCCCCAGGAGCCTTGTGGGAGTCCGAGGCACTGCTGCAACCCAGGGAGGCTGCCCTCTAGTGTTCTGTGGGAGGTAATGTCCTGCATATACTCTCTGTCCTGGTCATTCCACTATATAAGCATCCCGGCTGGGCAAGGGCCATGGCCATATGTCACAGCACATTGCAAAGCACACAGAATGAAACTACCAAGGAAGTCAAAGCGAAATACACCTACTGGCTAAACACACAAAACTGATGAAAATTTAAAAAAATAAACAGAACCAATCAGTTTTGCCCCCAATAGGTTTTTAGCACTCTCCTCTTCCACAAGGTATAACATCACAATGTCAAACCCACTTGATCTAATTCCAGGTCGGTCACAAGAGTACCAGCAGTATGGGACACTAAACAGGAACCAACACTGGATGGTCCACCAGTCTAATAAAGGGCCAAGTCATGCACACATCCTCACTCATACAGGGCCAACTTGGAGTCACCGACTAATCAAACACACACTGTTTACACTGGGATATGGGCAGAAAGCTGGACTACCTGGAAGAAAGTTCACAAAAACATGGTAAGGTCGTGTAAACAAAATATGGACAACAACAGGAGATAGGATTCAAAGCATTGATGTTAGAACTGTGAGCCAGCAGCGCTTACTACAGTGCCACCCTTATTCAATAAGGAAAGTGATTGCTGTACCCTTGTCACTTTTCTAGGGATTTGGATCATGACAAGCTACTGCTTAATCAAACGTCCAACTATAAAATAATGTGGACACATGATGTCCACCTGGCCTGGCTCAAAGTCAAGATGACAGGAAATGTTTCCATTTGCTGGTCAAGCAGAATGGCTAGCTTGAAGATAATGTGGAACACAGGACAGACTAGTGTTTACCATGTAACAGGGAAACAAGAGTGGAAACACTTTGTCTGTTCCACAGAAACCTTGCACATTTATTCAGCTGAAGAAAAGTTCATTAAGTTGTTCAAGTTTGGCCTCCACTAACACTGACCAGCAGCATGGACCCAAAACAGAAAGACAGAAACCATCCTAGGCAAGGTGACTTGGCTGGTTCTGAATGATGATGCCAGTCATATCTGTGCTTACAGCTCATGTTATAGTTGTCTTTCTATTTAAAACTACACAGCCCAGCTGGAGATTAACATGCCATGTAACCAGCTGTCATCCTGAGAGCTCTGAACTGACCTGCAGGGCGCTTCCCAAACACTGCTTTATGCACAACATCCACACAGAATATAGAGAAGTTCAGGACCATGATAGATAGATAGATAGATAGATAGATAGATAGATAGATAGATAGATAGATAGATAGATAGATAGATAGATAGATAGATAGATAGATAGATAGAATGTAAGCAAATAAAACTCAAAAGCCATTTATCATTCATTTTCTAAGTCATTTAATCTAGTCCAGGGCCACAGGGGCATGAATAAAAGCAGGAACAAAAGCAGGCCTTAACAAGATGCCATTCTATTGCAGGTTACAGTCACATTCACACATCCTGTTTTATGTGGGGTCATTTAAACTTCAGGCAACCAGATTCTCTCTGAAAGAATACGGAATGCCCTTCTGGGAAAGTGTGGGAGTTGTTGGTTAATGGGGACTGATGGTATAGCAGTCTTTATAAGTCTTTTGGAATTACCCAGAGCACAGTGACTTCCTGAAAATATGCATAAAAGGTTCATATATTTCCAGACTAACCCCCTTCAGGTTTCGAGGATAAATATTATCTGGTAAGGGGTAGTTTGTTTGATTTCAGCTTATTTAATCTAAGTAGCACTTCTACCTCTTCAATTTACAAATTACTAAGTATCTCCTTAGTAGTCCCTGTTACCACTAGGAGATTAAAACTGTGAAAATGTTTAGAAAAATACAAGTTTAGAGTATCTGCTATTTCACTGTCTATATTTTTAATTCCCTTTTACTATCCCTGATTCACTTTAGCTCCTCCTTGACTGTTCTTTTCCTACTAAAATACTGAAAATCTCTTTTTGTCATCTTTGACCTTACCTGTAAGGTAAAAAAATACGTTTTTTTCTCCTTAGATCATGATTGAGACCTTTGACATTCCAGCTCACAAAGTTCACTGTTTATTCAGTGAGACACTGCTTCTGAACTTTTGAGAACATTTTGTAAACTTCAGTAAAGGTAGTAAATTGCTTTATACAATAGCTTTAACCTTGATTTCATATTGTTGCCAGGTATTTTGGCTAAGGAGCCTATTATTATGTTGGCACTTACAGTTTCTGGGGTAAAAATAATAAATAAGAAGTAACCTTTTCTCTTTCTCCTTATTCTGTATATTTTAAACTTTCAAAGCCAGTTCCTCATGTTTAGAGTTGAACTGACCTCACATCTGCCTGTGGAGTTGACAGGTCAAGCTGTCTTTGATGAAGCTTTTCCTGGGTAGGCCAGGGAGGGCATTGGCCTGTTTTTAGGTGCTTTTTGAAGCTTCAATCTCTTTTCATCATATTTGTTGATTCCAGATCACAATAGGTGTTTGGTGACCCACTTAGCTTGATTACGCTCAGCCTAATGGAGTGTCAAGAAGGCATTAAGTGTATTAAACACCCACAAGGTACAGAATGACCATCAGGTACATTGACAAACATGGGTGCAGTAGAAGCAGATTCCTCACATACAGAATATACTAGACCTTAGCAATAGAAATTGGTTCTTGAAATGGGAAAATTAACTTCTTTATCAGGGAACACACATGAGTGTGTGGAGGAAACGGATAAGTTATAGCTAGATAGATTAGAACTTGCAAAAATAAAGACCCTGGAGAGATATAGGGATACTGAATGTCATAAATTATGTACAAAATGGCTATTGAGAAAATTCATCCTTTTCTCAAAAAGTGGCTTCTTTGCTCATAAAAAGTACCACCTATGGACACCAATGGAGATATCCTAAGGGGTATGATCGTGAGGAATGGCTTACCTGATATGAGTCCAAACGCATATAAAAATAAAAAATACAGCATGATCAGATTTCAAAAGTAGCCTGAAATTATTAATTTCATTTCATCCATCCTTTTTCATAACCAACTTATCCAGAGCAGAGTCTCAGAGAAGCTGGATCCTATTGCATAGCATAGGGTGCAAGGCAGGAACAATCCATAGACATCACACATGAATCAGGTTTCAATTCAACAATGCCAATTCAGCTAACCTCTATGTCTGTGGCCTAGTGGAGAAAACCAATGCACTTGAAGGAATCCCACACGAACATGGAAAAACATGCAAGCTACATAAGGGGGGCATTTCACAGCCTTACATAATATTGTCACGACTGTTTAATCCAATTTAGGGTCACTGAAGGCAGCATCTAGCACAAGGCAGGAATCAACCCTTTGTGGTGCAGAAATCTATCACACCAAGTATCACAAGGATTATTTTCTAGACCAGCTTTAAATTACAAGCCCATACGTTCCCTCACTAAACTGAGATGCATCAGTAGGTGCCTTGTAGGACAGTCTAACAAACACCTACACGCAGCCACACCAGGAGTCAACAAACAGTCTAACTTGCACAGTTTTGAGATGTCAGAGTAGATGAAGAAAATGTATGGAGACATCTGGAGAACATCTGAATTCCACACAGAAACGAACCCTAGAGCTGAGAGGCAGGCTTGCTAACCTCTATTGCATCCATTATTAATACAAATGTATTCATATTTAATGAGGTTAGTTAATTTTTTTGTAAGGTAAATGCTTGCCTGCTTCTATCCACCTGTGACACTCCTAATGAAGTATAAAATCATTTACAGGGAACTACTAGATTAGATAAGATTGGACGAGATTAATTTTTCTTTCAACACTAAAGAAAGGTGAGCTCAGGGACAGCTCTGAATTCTCATTCCTGTAATATCAGTGAATGGATCAGGAAATCTGCAATCTGTATTCAAGAGGACAAGTCATTAACCATATTGAATGAATAATGGAGGCAGAGAATTAAAAAAAAATAATTCAGTATGCATCTCCGGAGAACTTTTAACTACAGATGACTAATATGATGACTAACCTTCAATATCCTGCACTTACCTGAAAATATTGTTTGTAACCAAGCATACGGACAAAACAATAATGACCATCAGCAGACCTCGCAATCGAAAGGAAGGCAAGGGGGCAACCTGACCAGGCTGTGACTGTGCCCAAAATGGCCTCTGATTTCCTCCTGTTGTTGTTGGTCCAGACGATTGGGTTGGCCATCACAATGTGTTCTGTTAAACTGAGACTTGGTTAAGCCCATACACCACAGATACAGCCATTCAACCTCAGAGCTTTCCTGTACACTGTTTGGACAGCCACATGGCAATCACTGGCAAGACAAATGAAGGTGGCGTGTGATATTTTATTGACAGCTCCTGGTGCATTGAGATAAAAGTGCTCTCCCAGTCCTGTTCAGCTGTTTTTTCCCTTAGTACTACTCATGGCTGTTGTGGCTGTGCAAGCTGTATGCCACAATTTGTAAATAAGAGAGCTAGCACCCAGAGTGATCTCCATCACCACATGTGACTTTAGCCATTGCAACATCAAGGAAATCTTCTCTAAGTTCTACCAGGATGTTGCCTGTCTCACCAGGGGCGATCAGACACTCGATCACTGCTACACAACAATTAAAGATGCCTACAAGTCTATCCTGTACCCACATTTTGGCAAGTCTCACCACACATTAATGTTTTTGCTGCCTGAAGGTACTTAAGCACGTTGAGCCGGTGATGAGGGAAGTGCAGTGCTCAACTCATGAACACGATTCCAAACTACGGTACTGTTTGGATCTGACTGATTGGCCAATGTTTAAAGATTCTTCTGAGAATCTGGATGAATACACCAACTTGGTGATGGATTATGTCAGGTTCTGTATGGACTTGTGTGTGCCTATCCGTACTGCATGCTACTTCTCTAATCAGAAGCTTTGCAAAAGCAGAGCTGTTTGCATGTACCTGAGAGAGTGAAATACAGCTTGATGACACAGAGCACTACAAGAGCTCCAGGTACGAACTACTGAAGGGAGTCAAAGCGGCAAAGACTCAGTACAGAAGCAGGCAGGGAAATGATTTTGATGGCAGCGATTCGCATCAACTGTGAAAAGGTCTGCAGGTGGTCATAAACCACAGAATGTCAGTTTTGCCTACGGACATCATCGCCTTGCTCTTGAATGAAGTGAATGACTTCTTTGCTCATTTTGAGCCACGCAGCTCTGTCTTGGTGAGTGTCATGATATTTTGAGTTCTACCAGCAAGCAGAACAATCCTGGAGATGACAGAGACCTAAATGAGTAAAACCTTCAAATGGGTTAAACCCTGATAAGCTGCCAGCAAAGTCCTACGTCCTGAAGGTATGTGCCACCCAGATGTCATGAGCGTACACTGACATCTTTAACTTGTCACTCTCCTTATGTATGAGGCTGCTGTGTTTTAAGAAAACTACAGTTATTTCTGTGCTAAAGAAATCTGTTGTTTCCTCCTTAAATAACTATCAGCCCATCACGTTAACCTCCATGATGATGAAGTTTCTGGAGAAACTGGCCATGATCCACAGTAATTACAGCATCCCTGCTACCATGGATCTGCTACAGTTTGCATTTCAGCATAAGAGATCTATAGATTATGCCATCATCCTTGCCCTGCACACTGCTTTGGTATATCTGAAAAGGAAAAACAACTACAGTTGTCAGGATGCTGGCCATTGACTATAGGTCTGCCTTTAGCACCACGGTGTCCTCCATCATGGTGCTGAAGTTCAGAGACCTTGGTCTAAGCAACTCCATCTGTGGCTGGGTGTTTGACTTTCTGACAAATAGACCCCAGTTAGTGAGGACTGGCAACAATAACACCTTCATGCTTTTCACCAATATCAGGGTTCCACAAGACTGCTGCCTCAGCCCATTGCTCTACAGTCAATTCACATATGGCTGTGTAGAAAAGCAAGAGGGCAACAGCATCATCATATTCACAAGGAACACCACAATGATTGGCCTCTTTAGTGACAATGATAAGGCTGCCTACAGGGTGGAGGTAAACAAATCTGACTACATAGTGACTACCCCTCCCTGAATGTCAACAAAACAACGGAGGTTATTGGTGACTTCAGAAAGAACAAGACAGTCACGCACCACTCTACATCAATGGCTGCACTGTCTAGACAGTTAGCAGCTTCAATTTCCTGGATGTCCAGATCACAGACTGTCTTTCATGTTCAATCAATATCGCCTGCATACTCAAATAGGCTCAGCAAAGACACTTTATCCTGAGGAGCTTAAAGAGCTTTGGGGTGGGAGCCAAAACACTAGTGAAATTTTACTACTGCACTATTGAAAGTACCTAAACCAGATGCATCACAGTGTGGTTTGGGAATCTGACTTGCCAGGATCTGAAACTCCTTTAAAGGACTGTCCATACAGTTTCTAAAATTATTGGGGATTACCTTCCACAGTTTCACACCATCAACGCAACCAGATGTCTGAGGAGAGCTGAATCCATCATCTCTGATCCATCTAACAGCCATCTAGCCCTTCCCCAGTTTTCATTTCTGCCTTTTGGGAAGTGCTACTGGAGCCTCACAGAGACAGCTTCCTTGCCCAGGCCATAAGGTCTCTGAGCTCTCACTCACTCGATCCTACCTGCCCTACATTGTATTATGTATCCACCTGCTAGTTTATGTGACATTGTACTTTACACTACTTTTTATCCCTTAATTAATTAATTGATTGATTATTTAATTAATATTTTCTGATATACTTTATTTACTGTATTTATTTATACATTACTACGACTGTGGCACAAGAATTTCACTATGCTGTTGTTGTGCATGTGACAATAAAGACCTGTAATCTCTTGCCTAATTTCTAAAACAGATGAAAACAAGAGACAATAGAAAGAAATATTCTTACCAGGCTGCCAAATGATGCCAAGGTCATACCAACACGGACTACCACTCTCTCATCAGGCTGTGGGGCTGGAATGACTTTTAAGTTGTAGTTCTTAAACAGTTCAGCCATCAGCTTTTTCTCTGCCTCAGAAGCATCTAAACAGAGCAAAGCATATGAAATTAAATAAGCATAATCCATCTTCTAAATACACTTATCCAGATCCAGGTTCCTGAGAAGCTGGAGTATGTCCAAAAATGACTTGGGCACAAGGTAGGAACAGTCCTTGGACAGGGTGTCAGACCATCTCAGTGTGAACACACACACTATCTATCTATCCAAGTATTGTGACCACCAGTGAGTACCAGAAAGCTCCAAACCCAAGATACAGTAAAACACCACATGTTATATGAATAAAATAAAGAATATTTATTCACACAAGCACTTTTAAACACAATCTTCTCTCCAGTAATAACCCACAACATACAGAAATCCAACAATACTAACAATTCTTCCTCCTCTCTACCTCCGCTGAGTGTTCCCTGCTGCCTCCTGGCTCAACTGAAGTGAGACTGTGGACCCCTTTTATGTCAGACCCTGGAATGTTTCCGGTGTCATTCGATGTCTTTCAGGAAGCACTTCTGGGCCATAGAAAAAGTAGGGAGGTCCTCCCCTGACAGTGCCCTCTAATGGTAGCCAGGGACCCCAAAAGGGCTACACTTCTGGGTTCCAAGTCTCAAGCATCCCTACGGGTGCCCATACAAAGAGCTCTACCACCTAGCATATGGAGGAATGGAACAACTCCCAATTCCCTGCTTCTGCTGGCCAATCCATCCGTTGTTCCACTCTGGCTTCCCATCCAGGTAATTAACCATGCTCCTACCCAGCTTGGATACCCATTTTAATCTTACACTATCTATCTATCTATCTATCTATCTATCTATCTATCTATCTATCTA
>JANRMT010062791.1:154529044-154551610 GCA_026402145.1 Polypterus bichir lapradei | reverse complement strand
CTATCTATCTATCTATCTATCTATCTATCTATCTATCTATCTATCTATCTATCTATCTATCTATCTATCTATCGAGAGAGAGAGAGAAAATGCAAAGTTGACTCACCTGCTCATTCACTCTTCAACAAAAACACTATTTCCCATTTAGTTAAAAAGCTGAAATTTGGCATGATGGTACATCTAAGACAGTAGGTATCCACAAAGAAGAAATATATTGATATGTCAATGTTTAGGGCTAACCGCCAGCTCCATGTTGAACAGAAAAGCTAAATATCCCAAAATCTCAAAAATGCTTAGACTGATTTGATTGAAATGTGGTGATGTTATAGAAAAAGGAAAATTAGCTAACAGGGTTTATAGTACTAGGGCGTTGTACCGTGTTAGCCATTATGAATGTAGTGAAAAGTCAAGCAAAATGACACCTTTTATTGGCTAACTAAAAAGATTACAATATGCAAGCTTTCGAGGCAACTGAGGCCCCTTGTTCAGGTGAGATGTAATACAGAAAGTGGAGTTCCCTGTGTTTATATACACACTAGGACAAGAAACAACATTGGTAAATCTTTAAATGAGAAATCCTAAATGTAAAAAATTAATAGACTCCTTCAGGCTACGGTTAATTTAACAAGAGAGAGAACAATGTATGGTCAAGACCTTTGGGTAAGATGACTGTCTAACAAAGTCTTTTGAAGTTTCTAATGAGTTTTCCAATACAATGTGGATCTGTAGTCAGTTTGTCTGTGTCAGTCTGAGACATGCAAACAATCCTCATATCTGGCCATAAAACTCTTGTCTCTATTCAAACCATGTTGCAATGTGTTAAATTTTAGCATGAGTTTAACTTCCCATTTTTTTCTCTCTTGCTGTGTTCTGAAGTTGCCCATAGGCACTGTGACTTTAAAGTCCCTCTCACAGTGTCCATGGCTGTTGAAGTGGGCTGCTACAGGAACATCTGTGTTGCCACGTTTAATATGGAACCTGTGTAAATTCATTCTCTGGCGGAGTGTTTGTCCAGTTTCTCCCACACAGAGTGCAGTTTCAGGACATTTCATGAAGAGAATTAGGTAGACCACATTAGATAATCTGCAGGAAAATGATCCCTTTATGCGATGTTCTAGTCGCCAGTGTGGTATAACTATACGGTCTGTATTATAAATGTGGGCACACGTTTTACATCTTTTCTGTAGGCAGGGAGATGTGCCATTTTCTGTTGGTTCACTTAGGGAGCTTCAGACAATTAGTTGCTGCAGGTTTGGTGGTTGTCTGTATGCTAGGAGGGGAGGTTCAGGAAATACATTTTTCAGTGTTTGGTCATTGTTTAGCATTGGCTAAAGTTCTTTTATAATTTTTCGAAGTGCTTCAAGATGTGGGTTGTAGGTGACAACAAGGGGGATGCTGTTTTTGTTGTCTTTGTTTTTATATTCCAGAAGGTTGTCTATGGGTATGGCATTAGCTCTTCCTATTTGAGTGTCTGTTGTTTTGGGGGTATAACCTTGTCTGATGAAATCTTGTTTGAGCTCCTGCAGTTTATCCCGGTCTGTCGGGACTGAACAAATACGATTGTACCGTATTGCTTGGCACCACCGTTCAACTGCAAGACAACACCTTTGTAACTTCTGTTTTTCACAAACCAACAGACAGACAGATCCACCTAAGAAGTGATAGCTTCCACCCCAAGCATATAAGGCGCTCCATTATTTTCAGCCAAGCAATATGGTACAATCGTTTGAAGTTAATGGTCCTCCCATGAATAATTCCATTGTAATATTCATTCACTTCTACAGACTTTGAAATGGGATGCCCACCCTGCTTTCCACAAAAGTTTACATTTGCATGTACATCTGCTTTCTTTAAATGAGGATGCCCAACTTAACCTGCTTTTTAAAATTCTTTATACGAGGTGTGGCAGAAAAGTAATGAGACTGGCAACACTGAAAGCGATCTGGCAACACTGCGCTGTTGTCCTTGATAGAGCACGTGTATCAGTACCCTCCCATAGCTCAGTGCGAGTTTCAACTCCTTCCGTTAACTACGTGATTTTTGTGACTGCTATTAGTAAAGTTGTGTTTTTGGTTGTGCGTCACGCAAAATGGAACAGGGGAATTTGGAGCTACGTTGTGCCATTAAATTTTGTGTTAAGCTTGGAGAATCGGCAAGTGTGACGTTTGAAAAGTTAAAACAGTCCTATGGTGAACATTCTTTATCCCGAGCTCAAGTTTTTCAGGGAGGCCTTCAACTTCGAAAACCAATGAAAACATCGAACGTGTGAACACTCTTGTGAGATCAGACCGTCGTTTAACATTAAGAATGTTGAGTGAACAATTAAATTTGAACAGATTTACCGTTCATCAAATTTTGACTGAACATTTGCACATGCGAAAGGTCTGTGCCAAAATGGTGCCGAAAAACCTCACAATTGAGCAGAAGGACAATCGAAAAAACGCATTCCTGTGGTTCCCCAGCCCCCTTATTCACCTGACCTCAGTCCGTGTGACTTTTTCCTTTTTCCTAAACTGAAAAATGTCCTCAAAGGACGTCATTTCGGGACTTTAGAAAACATCCAAAAGAGTGTAACGAACATGCTGAAGACCATACCGGTTGAAGACTTCCAGCGCTGCTACCAACAGTGGGAACAACGTCTCCATCGGTGTGTAGCTGCCCAAGTGAACTACTTTGAAGGGGATAACATTGATGTTTGAAAAAAATAAAAACTTTGGTAAATAAAAAATCAGTCTCATTACTTTTCTGCCACACCTCGTATATACTTTTGCTTCTGCAGACTTTAAAGAATGACCACATCTGAATGTCAAAAAACACAAAAAAAAATACTTTTGAATGACGTAAACAAATGAAAATCTGTAATAATCATAATAAAATACACGTACGGCCAAAAGTAGGTATAGAGTATTTATTTATATTTACCTATTGACTACTTTTTTTGGGGCATACAAAAGGTTTTTACTAAAGGAGAAATACATTTACATATATTTAAAAAAATATCCATCCATCCATTATCCAACCCGCTATATCCTAACTACAGGGTCACGGGGGTCTGCTGGAGCCAATCCCAGCCAACACAGGGTGCAAGGCAGGAAATCAAATCCTAGGCAGGGAGCCAGCCCACCGCAGGGCACACACACGGGACAATTTAGAATCACCAATGCACCTAACCTGCATGTCTTTTGACTGTGGGAGGAAACCGGAGCGCCCGGAGGATACCCACGCAGACACAGGGAGAACATGCAAACTCCACGCAGGGAGGACCTGGGAAGCGAACCCAGGTATCCTAACTGCAAGGCAGCAGTGCTACCCTCTGCGCCACCGTGCCACCCTAAAAAAATATTTAAAAACTATATTGTAACATATTTTAACATTAATTCATAATGGCAACATAATATTTTTAAAAAATACATTTCAAATGTATTTCATTTTTGAAAGTGATATAACAGTTGGTGAACGATTTTTATTTTTTTAATGAGGAACAAATATAAGCTTTCTTAGCCATGATTTATTTCTCACATGTGACAAGTTGTCCCTTATGGAGATTATTTAGTTAAATAATTTGCAGATTGTTCTCTTTCGTGCAAGATGAGATGTTGCTTTTATTGTGGAGTATTCCGGGCTTTATAGCAATCCCTTCTGTAGATTATATAAAAATAATTTAATTTGTATTATGTAATAAAGCACTAAGGTCTCTGTGTCCAGTCCTCCTGAGCAACCTGATTGGTCAGTTTGGCTTTGGTATGATTGGTCAGTTTGGCGACCAAATGAAAAAGGAAGTGTAACTGTGACATGCACAATGAGCAGTAAAAAAATATGAGGCATGCTGAAAGAGTCGCCTCCAAAGACGACGAGTGTATAACTGGAAAGGCACCTTTAAAATAACAACACAGTCTGAGAAGCAGGCTTTCCAGGAATGCGCTTATCAGATAAAACACTGGTGATGAGATGTTCATATGTGTAAATACAGAGGAAAGGTGCTGAAGGTACAGATTGGGCAAGAGATAGCAAATATTTTTAATTTATTCTATTGCCTGTCTTTGACAGTTACTATAGCTAGTAATTAAATAATTAGCAAGTGCAGACCTTACACACTAGGCATGCCCAGCCTCTCGTAACCCGAGAGGCCTAGGCTGCAGCCACCTTTATTATTAGTCCGAGGTTACTGGTAAGTGAACAAGATCATGACATCAAAAAAAAACTGTTTATTGCATTCTTATAACATTTTAGGCATGCTAATTATTTATTTCTATATATACAAAATGTTTAAACAAGGGGTTGGCAAAAACAAAAAACAAAAAGACATGATTTTGATGCGCATGCACCAGAATAATTTAATTATATCAATACTAAGTGTTTGCTAACATCCCCACACCCTACTGCAGACATATTCTAACAGCTTGTAGAAGCATTCTCATGATACATAGCATTCCATATTTTTTGTTGTTTGGGCTCTTGTTTCAGCATTGGCTATTAAACAGGGCTATACAATATTTTACCTTGTCCCTCATTCTCTCACAATATATACACCGTATAAAGCTGATTTGTATTGATTTTTTCTTTGTGGTTCCTAATCAGATGCCCTTACCACCTCAACTGGCTCCTTTCAAAGGGGAGAAGCAGCAGCTCTCCATTGAGCTCGTCCCAAATGTCTGTGCTCCTCACTCTGTCTCTAAGGTTGAGCCCAGACATGCTGCGAAATAAACTAATTTCTGCTGCTTGTATGCATGATCTACTTCTTTCAGTCACCACCCATGGCCTGTGACCTTAGATGAGGGTAGGAACTGTAAATACCATATAGGTTGGACAAGCATCCTGACCAGGAGAGGGGAAGGCTCCTTGCCTTGGACAGGAGGCCCCAAATGGATGGACAGGCATCCCAACTGAGAGAGAGAAATGTATCTTACCCAAATGGGAGGCCAGAGGTGGAAGGATGGATAGAAGGAGGATGAATAGTAACTTTCTCAAGTTAAATAAGGAGAAAACTGAAGTCTTAGTGATTAGCAATAATGGATACAATGAGGCTATTAGAAATAAACTGGATACATTAGGATTAAAAGTCAAGACGGAGGTAAAAAGCTTAGGGGTAATTGTTGACTGTAATCTGAATTTTAAATCGCATATTAATCAGATCACTAGGACAGCGTTTTTTCACTTAAGAAACATAAGTAAAGTTAGACCTCTTATATCACTGAAAGATGCTGAGAAATTAGTTCACGCGTTTGTTTTCAGTCGACTAGATTACTGTAACGCACTCCTCTCAGGACTACCCAAGAAAGACATAAATCGTTTGCAACTAGTGCAGAATGCAGCTGCTAGAATCCTAACTAGGAAAAGAAAATCCGAACACATTTCTCCAGTTCTGATGTCACTACACTGGTTACCTGTGTCATTCAGGATTGACTTTAAAATTCTGCTTATGGTTTATAAAGCCTTAAATAATCTCGCCCCTTCTTATATATCGGAGTGTCTGACACCTTATATTCCAAATCGTAACCTCAGATCCTCAAATGAGTGTCTCCTTAGAATTCCAAGAACAAAACTTAAAAGAAGTGGTGAGGCGGCCTTCTGCTGCTATGCACCTAAAATCTGGAATAGCCTGCCAATAGGAATTCGCCAGGCTGATACAGTAGAGCACTTTAAAACACTGCTGAAAACACATTACTTTAACATGGCCTTTCTATAACTTAAATTTAACTTAATTTAACTTAATCCTGATACTCTATATGTTCAGTTTCCTCATAATAACTATTCAGGGTGGCTGTAAAATCCGTACTGATCCGTACTGACCCCCTCTTTTCTGTTTCTTTTTCCGGTTTCTTTGTGGTGGTGGCCTGCGCCACCTCCACCTACTCAAAGCTTCATGATGCTCCAACAATGATGAATGGATTTAAAGGCAGAAGTCTACGTGACCATCATCATCAAGCCCTTCCGTGAGATCCCTAAATCCAAAGAGGACTGTTTCATTTATGTTAGGTAGAATGCCCAGAGGGGACTGGGCGGTCTCATGGTCTGGAATCCCTACAGATTTTATTTTTTTTCTCCAGCCATCTGGAGTTTTTTTTTTGTTTTTCTGTCCCCCCTGGCCATTGGACCTTACTCTTATTCGATGTTAATTAATGTTGATTTATTTTGTTTTCTTATTGTGTCTTTTATTTTTCTATTCTTTATTATGTAAAGCACTTTGAGCTACTGTTTGTATGAAAATGTGCTATATAAATAAATGTTGTTGTTGTTCTTGCCCTGGTGGGAAGCCCCAGGCAGATGAACAGGCATACCTACAAGATATACTTAAAATACCTTCCCTGGCCAAGATTATAGGGAAGGACAGAGAATGACTTCCTCTAGGGGTTGTTTATTCCCCCAGGAAGCTACATGGCAACAGCCCTGGATATTGATACCTGTTCAGACACCAGCAGGGAATGCTGGGAGTTATAGTCCACAAGCACAGCCCTACTAGGGTCTGTGGTTGCTGCAAGAGGGCACTGCAGGGAGGTATATGCCCTACTATTTGGGACCTCTGGCTCCAGAAGTACTCCCGGGTCTTCATTAAAAGGGAATGCACTGCCTTGTCCAGGCAAGTCTTAGGTGGGAGGAAAGAAGGTGGACTCAGCTGGAGGATTGGCAGTGTGGAAAAAAAGAGAGGCACTGTACACATTCTTTCTACAAGGTATTTTTATAATGAATACACCTTTGGGTTGAACCCAGGACTTGTTTATGTGTTTTTTATTTGGGATTTGGGGCTCAGTGCTGCCACCTCGACTCCACAGAATGTACACTGATCAGAAAATGGAGCGCTTCGCTCAGCGCCCTCTTCATCATGAATGACCCATACAATGTGCATATGACTGTAGACACTGCTCTGATATGCCTGTCTATCTCCCATTCCCTTCTTCAGTCACTCGTGAACAAGATCCCATGATGCTTAACCACTTTCGTTTGAGGCAGCAATTCATCCACAACCTGGAGAGAGCACTCCACCCTTTTCTGGCTGAGGACCATGACCTTGGACTTGGAGATGCTAAAACTCCTTCTGGCTGATTCACAATCAGTTGCAAACCCCCACAGTGCATGTCTGAGGTTACAGCCCAATGAAGCCAGCAAAAAGCAGAGATATGATCCTGATGCCACCAAACTAGACACCCTCCACTCCCTGGCTGCACCTACAAATTCTGTCCATAAAAATGATGAACTAAAGCTGTGATAGAGGGCAGCCCTGGCAGAATCCCAGACGCACTGCAAGCAATTCTGACTTAATGCTGGCAATGCAAACCAAGCCTTCTCTCCGGTTGTACAGGAAGTGAATAGCCCACAACATCAGGCCCGATAACCCATAGTCCCGAAGCAGCCCTCATAGGACACCCTGAAGGACACGGTCATACGCTTTTTCCAAGTCAACAAAACACTGCTGCTAGTGCTATATTTCTATCTGTAAAGCAGAATCCCAATTTGTTTTTTTTGCGGAGTTTTCTTTTTTAAGCCAAAGGCCGATATAGTATGTCTCACCATAAATCACAGTTTTAACGCGTCCCCAGGGTCAGATCAAGTGGTCATAACCTCAGAGTTGGCTCAAATCTCAGAATTAATTGGGATCACCAATCATATTTAATCTAAAAAGCAATGTTTTTTCCTACTTTAACTTTGCAGAAAAGTTTGGAAACAAAACTTAGGTGAAGTCACGACAGACAACAGTAGTTTCAAAATAGTGAGTAATATTGTTTTTTATGTGATTGATTGTTTACTGAATATTTCCAAAATGCTAAATTGAACAAAGTTGAACAGAACCTTTATAAAAGAAACCATGAACAGACAACACCCCTACTTCCCATCCAACAGTAGCATTAGTGAGCAGCAGACATCCAGGATGTAAAGAACTGAACAGAAGCAGACCAGCCCTCAAGAATTTTAATGGAAGTTTTGTTCATACGATACACAGCAAACTTTATATGTAATAAACTGTAAAATATACATACCCAGATATCACAAGTGAAAATCTCAGGGAATTTCAATCCTGTGGCAAGAACTTTAGTGGCAAGAATGTCTAAACAGATAAGTTCTGCTAGTATGAGGTGAAATGAAAGTAGGACAGATCTAAAAGAATTAAATTTTCAGGCAATATTGGAACATCAACAGATGGGAAAGAAAAGAAGAAGCAGGTGTCAAACGTGAGCGACTAGGGAGCAGCTAACAGACCCGACAAGCAGCGCGAAATCACAAGACACGGGACTGCGACGGTGTACTAACCACTCTCATTTTATTTTAACAGGAAAGATGAGAAAACGACCCCCTTGAGTTTGTCTCCAAAACCCTAGCCAGACGTCCGGCCACTCTCTCCGGTCCTCCACTGATGACATCACCACCATCCCAAGACAGCGTCCTATTTCCCAGCATTCCCACCTCATAAAATGTCTGTGTTCTCCCTACTGGTTATCTTTTGTGTATAATCCATAACTGACCATTTTTCTTTACTTGCAAAGAGATTTACAGTATATGGGGACGGAATCCCCAACCCTTAATCTTGGTCTCTGTGTTTCCTTTTACACAGGAAAAAAGGGGAAAAAACAGGACAGCAGAACCACAGCATGTGGAGAAAAGCATCTGAGACACTCAATGTTCAAAAGGGATGAGAGGGTCAGGTTCAAGACCCATCTGGTAGCGCTCACGGGAAGTAGGGTAACGTCTATGAACAAACGTTAATTGGGTTTTTTTGATAATTGGGATTTCAGGAACATCATTTTATATCATGAAATTTGGTATCCCAGGCAAAAGGAGTAGTGGTAGGAGATTGGTCTCTTTGCCAATCTGAAATTATGGGGAGATGTTTAAAAGCTGATTTACGCAATACATTATCAAGGCTGGAGACTGAACTCTTAGAGAGAAAGAAAGAGCGAGATTAGGGGTTGAAAGAATAAGTAGGCAGGCTAAAGGGAAGAGAGTTACTGCATGTTCTTAACAACAAATGAATCCGTAAATAAAAGAAAGAAGAAAAGGAAGGAAGAGAAGAATGGGACTGGAGAGTCAGAAATGACAGGAGCACAGCATCAGTAAATAAGTCACCAAATTTACTAATTCCTGCGGCCTTCCAAACAAGGTAAACACATAGGTGGACACCAACGATAAAGGCATTATTATGAAAAATAGGGATGCGAGTGTGCCATTTTACTACTGCACACAAAAATGGGGGTATAGGAGACAAGAGGACCAAAGGAAAGTCTATAGGACTTTGGTTTTAAATAGAAGTAGTACTAGGGTGTTATACCGTCTCAGCCATTATGGGAAGTTAAACTCATGTTAAAATTGAATACATGGCTTGAATAGAGACAAGAGTTTTATGGCCAGATATGACGATTGTTTGCATCTCTCAGACTGACACAGATGACCTTTCTACAGAATCACATTGTTTTGAAAAATTCATTAGAAACTTCAAAAGACTTTGTTAGACAGTTATCTTATCCAAAGATCTTGACCATACATTGTTCTTCTCTCTCTTGTTAAATTAACCCCAGCCTGAATGAATCTATTAATTTTTTACACTTAAGATTTCTCATTTAAAGATTTACCAATGTTGTTTCTTGTCCGAGTGTGTATATAAAAACAGGGTACTCCAGTCTCTGTATTACATCTTGCCTGAAGGAGGGGCCTGAGTTGCCTCGAAAGCTTGCATATTGTAATCTTTTTAGTTAGCCAATAAAAGGTGTCATTTTGCTTGGCTTTTCTCTACGTTTTAAATAGAACAAAGAGAGTACCCCACTAGACACTGAGGAGCAGAAATGGAGGGTCCAATATGTAACTAAGATAGAGGAGGGAAGGGAAAGGGTAGCCAGAACCAGGCAGGTTGAACAATGAAGGCACAGTGGTAGAATTCTATATCAGGCAGAGACACCAGTCACTTCAAATTAATGCCGAATGTTTAAGATTGGGTCCTTTGCCATTCCATAAAAGGTTGGAAACAAGGGATCTAATTTTTGAATTTGGAGGAGGGGGTGAAAGCGGAATCATGGAGCTCACAGAATTAAAACATGGGGCTACCTTCATGCTGGTTCAGGGGCAGATAAAAGCACTGACTTCATTGTATATGCGATGATAATTAGAGGAAGATTTTGCACTAACAGATGCAGAAATTTCCACCCCTAGTTACCTAAAGTAGCTAGTAACTGGAAATTAATTAGGTAAGCAGGCTTTTAAGTGGCAAGAGTGAGGATTTTGTTCAAGTTAGTTTTGTAAGCAGAGAAGTTTTCATAAATTTGAAGAAGTGGCCTGAGTTGCATCGAAAGCTTACATATTGTAACCTTTTTAGTTAGCCAATAAAAGGTGTCATTTTGCTTGGCTTTTCTAAACAGGCTTATAATAATAGGAATATCTGAAGACACCTTACCCAGGTAAAGTAGAAAAGCATCAGCATAGAGAGAAATTCTGTGAGTAGATCTGTGGCAAAGTACACGCATCAAGATCTAAGAGTTGGAGATCGCTGTTGCCAATGGTTCTAGGTATAAATTGATAAGGAGCGGGGAAAGTGAACCTCCTTGTTGTCACACATGAGTGCTTGGGTGCCACTGTCAAGGCTCTCAAATGCTTAGCAATACCACCCTAGACCAAAAGGGGATGCCATCATTAATACTTCATCCACAGTCTGGAGGTTTGTAGACCAGAGGACCAATGACGTCAGTTTTGCTTTTGCCTACTCCAGATCCCACCTTATCCTGTCTCCACCTTAAAAGGACTCAAGCAACCAGAACATTTTGTTTATGATGAACCAGGAGAACGTCCTTTGCACTGGGACCTTTCATCCTTTACTTTATAAAGTTGATGTGATTTTGCACCCTCATGTGCTATTTATTTTCATATTTTTCTTCCATCCTTCATTAAATGGGTTTGTCATTTGACTCCTTGGCTCTCTGAGTTGTTGAACCCATGTTGTTATATTCACACTGTCTACATAATGAGGATATAAGAATGAAACATTTTTATTAATAACTGCTGAGGAGGACGAATATAGTGTTTTGATAAAATCTACAAATACACTATTGAAACCAATTCTCTCAATCACCTGCCACTAGAAAGGCCAGTTTATGCAATCAGGTACCTTCTTTGTAGCAAGTGACAGGAGTGTTGTGGGAGTCTTGAGATTCTGGGCAGAATCAACAGCATGTAGAATTCTCTGAATATTATCTGGAGTTAGCGAAGTGAGCTTGATCAGGGTTAACTAATTTGTGAATAACTTTCTGTAAGTGACAGGCAAGGACCTTAGATAAATGAGAAGAGCTTGAAAGTTTGACATAATGTAGGATCCTTGCCTTGTTTTATTGGCAATGTAAGGACAGCCATATTAACTTGTGAATTTAGATGACCAGATGAGGTTGCCTCGTTGATGCTGTAAAAAAAGAGGGATAAATACAGTAATTGTTTCCAAAAGAAGACAATTACCTTAGATGGAATCCCATCCAAACCCACAGCTTTACATGCAGCCACGGAGTACAAAGCCTCCTTGAGTTCAATTATGTTGATGGGGCTATCCAAGAGATGCGCTTCATCATCTGTAAGGTGTGGAACAGGTAGCTTGTCAGGAAACTCTTTGTAAACAGATGTTAGGGACTTTGAAATTGCTAAAATAATCATGGAATTCCTTATGAATAACTTGAAGATCAGTAGATGCTAGGCTTGATTTGGTCTTAATAGGAGGGATTGTGCCAAATGTGTTGCAGTTTCTAATTCTTAGTGCAAGTAATTTCCTGGGCTTGGCACCCTATGTATAATAATAGGTCCTTGTGTGGTGAAACTCTGCTCTCTGAATCAACAGGGCATTGAGTTCATTTCTAACCTTAACAATCTCTAGCCTGAGATGGTTGTTACCAAACAAGGGATGCGTTCCTTCCATTATCGAAAGGCTTGATTCTAAATCAGAGATTACCTGCCATTTACAGGAATTATGAGATCAGAATACAATAGTGAAGACTTGGATAAATCCTTTCCGTGCCTCACAAACTACACAAGGACCACTTACTGACCACTGGTTAAAATCCAGATTTCTTTAGTTTGTTCCAAGCTACTCCCAAAACGCCTTGTTATTTACAAGAAAAAAAAAAAAAAAAAGACGCATTGGACTGCCAGGGAGGAGCACATAAAGAAGAATGAAGTTGATCTAAAAGACCCGATGAAATTAAAGAAGCATTTAAAAATGATCGAGGTAAAGAGTGTCAGACAAGTTTATAATGAATGCAAGCTTGTGTTTTATGGTGAGAGGAAAAAAAAATAAAGAACTGTTACTGAAGGATTTAGTAAGCAAAAACCATCAACTAAGTTGAGGTTGGCGCAAAGTTTACCTTAAGAAATGGTGGAACAGGGAGTGAACTGAAACGCCAGTGGAGGGACTTTGCCTAATAGTGAATTAATTACTGATTTTGCATCAAATAGAACCAGCAACTCATAATCATGGAATTTAAGAAGTTGATTGGCAAGATCAGGAAAATGCAAAGAACGATAAGACGTATAAGCGTATGCAGATATGATCGTCAATTTGTGGCTCCCCATCTCAGCTAAGACATAGCAGAATCGGCAATGTTCATCATTACCTACTTCAAAGATTCTGATCTGTAAGTTTCTCCTGAAAAGAATGAGCAAACCACATTTTGGAGGAAGATGTTGAAGAAGCTGCAACATGAGAGCATTTCTTTTGACATCAGTGAACATCAGCCCCCAGTAAATGCAATTCCTGAATTAGGGCTATATCTGTACGATATCGGTGAAGAAAGTTTAGCAAACGTGTGATGAGAGGCTAAGTTCAGATCCCTGATGTCTCAAAAAATAATGTTAAGATTAGCCATGATAAAAATAAGTAAAGATAAACAGAAGAAGATCAGAGAGAGAGAGAAAGGAAAAAATGGTGCTCAATGGTTCGCAAACTCACAATATCATTGAATTTAGTGTATCCTGACCCAGAAATCCCAAACACAGATTGCCCCATAACCCGTAATACTTCTCCGGAAACTCCATCCTCCTCTCTAAACATCAAACACCCAATCAATCAACAGAGATACCCTGTCAATCATGTAAACGCACAAATTTAAACAATAAAAGGATAGAAGGGAATCAGATGCCCCACTCTTTACCCAATCCAGTCCCTCTGAGCATAAAATTGACAAAACAGCCAAGGATTATGGGAAATTGGGTCCATTGTTGATAAAAATATTAGAGAATGGCAGAAAGGACAAGGATATGAAACAGCACCCAAAAATTCAAGATGATACTGTGTAAATCCAGGAGTTCAGTCACCGTTTCCCCAGGAAGACAGTCAATACCAAAATATGAGAAATGGAGTGTCAATTATTTACCAGAAAGAAATGGATAAAGTCACTGCAGGTAAATATAATAAACAGAACTCTGAAGAGCACAAAAATAATATCCCAATGAAACTGAATACACAATGGGAAGTGTTAAAATCATAACCTTATGATAAGCATTTAGAAGTCGTAGTGGACTCGACACTACTAACCTCCAGACAGTGTTCAGACACCATTAAGAAGGCTAACAGAATGTCAGGTTATATAGCGCCCTGATGTGTGGAGTACAAATCCAAGGAGGTTCTGCTCAAGTTTTATAACACACTGGTGAGACCTCATCTGGAGTACTGTGTGCAGTTTTGGACTCCAGGCTACAAAATAGACATAGCACTGCTGGAAATTGCTTTGTCCTGGGTATGACGTTAATCTGCATGCAGCCCTGCAAGCTGGTCCTCCAGCTTACAGGGAAAATTTTGGGGCTGATGGCAGGTTTGGCACTCCAGCCACCATAACAAAAACCTCACATTGTTCCAGTGTGGTGCTGAGGTGTCACCCGTTGCACTTGGGTCTCATTCCAGATGGTTCAGCATTTGGTGGATGCGGCAATGCTTCCAACAACTGCTGGAAAAAGTTCAGAGAAGAGTGACTAAGCTGATTTTAGGGCTATAGGGGATTAATTATGAAGACAGATTAAAAGAGCTGAGCCTTCACAGTTTAACCAAAAGAAGATTAAGAGGTGACATGATTGAAGTGTTTAAAATTATGAAGGGAATTAGTCCAGTGGATTGAGACTGTCACTTAAAAATTAGTTCAAGAAAAACATGGGGACAAGTTAGAAACTTGTTAAGGGTAAATTTTGTACAAAACATTAGGAAATTTTTCATCACACAGAGAACCATAAACACTTGGAATAAGTGACCAAGTAGCGTGGTTCACAGGAGGACTTTAGTGACTTTCAAAACTCAATTTGATGTTATTTTGGAAGACTTAAGCTGGCAAGCTTTGTTAGGCTGAATGGCCTGTTCTTTTCCAGATTTTTCTAATGTTCTAACTACAAATAGTACATGAATTGTAATAGGCTTAAAAATACATGCTTATCTGCATTCAGGAACAAATGAACATAGTAAGGCTATGTCTAGATTAATACATTTTCATTTAAAATGGAATTTTTAAACAAAAATGATCTCTGCCCATGCTGAAATTTTCACATTGTTTAAAAGCGTATCCCTATTCGTACTGAAATTCTGAAAACACATGGGATGTAGACCTTCACATACACTGGGCATGTGCACATCGAGCCAAAAATCATTGAAGGGACTGTGCAGTGAAAGCTTTAGAGCCCCATGAAAATCAAATTCTCTTGTGTATTATGTTCTTTCAAAACTATTAACACACACTGAACTCTGATAGCACATTCACACCATCGAAAAAGGCAGAAATTATTAAAGGAGCCACAGCGACATGCCACCCGTGTGACATCAATGTGCTGAATACAATTGAAAGTAACAGGTTTTAGAGCTGGTGACGGTCATGTTGTCATTAAATAAAAACAAATAAAAGCAAATATTAAAGCGAAACTTAAAAGCAAAAGTGATCAGCTCTATGGTCATTCTTGACAGGATTTATTGCAAGCAGTCCACAGCAATCGAAGCACATCTTCTACCAAACAACATTTGTAAAATGTACTCAATAGAGAAAATGAATGAATAAATGCAGGCATACCCGAATGTGTCTATATCCTTGCTTTACGGCATTGTGCTTTCGTGTTCCTCTCTGTCCTGTAATATTCTGAGCTTGGCTGCATTCTACACTCATCTACTTTGTTAAGCACCTTGTTATTAATTTTGCTGCGAAATGTGCTCCTCCTAACTAAGCAGATTAGCTTAAGTAATAAAGAATGATAACAGGCTGTCAACTGAGTTATTTACACTCTGATTTTCACGTGCCTCTGAATTTTTTAACAGTAACACTGCCAGCCACAGGATTTATCGCAAAACTGTAGCAAGTAGCAAATTATTTGCTTTTTGTGCATATATGTAGCATTCAATCTGTACAAAGCACAATTTTGATGCATGCAGACAAGCAGCTCAACAAGTACCATTGAAAGAAACCAACTTTTCTAAGCTCACTACATTAGAATAATTTTTTCTTTCATGAAAGGTGACCAATCAGTAAATGAGATGTTGTAATAAGTAGAATCCATTCAGAAATGTGCCACAAAATAAGTACTATTCAATTAGAGTGAGATTAGTGTATTGTTTTGTTTGTTTTTTTTAAATAGTGTTCCTGCTTGTCCACATTACAATACATTTTAAAAGTTTTTGTTTTAGGGAATTCAAAACACTGGGCTAGTGTGAACAAAAGCTGAAAATGGAGATAAATCTCTGTGTTTTTCAATGAATTTCTGGTAGTGTGGACAGGACCAAAATAGTAGAACAAAGTAGTGAGCGTCTGTATGGTGTCACACACACGTGTTTAGAAAACAACTAAAGGGCTCAAATACATGTAATTCCATGTCGGACCAGGGAGTGGTGAAATGCAATAATTCTCTCTCTCGATCTGTTACAAATTAGGGAAATCCGACCCGGCTCTGGGGCAGCCAACGACATCACTTCCGGTTCCAGTCCTGATGACATCTGAGTTGTTTCCATCCTGCCGACTACGCCACTATAAGAATAAACACCACAGCACATTGCGAAGGTTTGGGGCAGTCACCCGTATAATTGTTCCCGGCTGCAAAACTTCTTAATCATTACATCCATGTTCACACGACTCAGTGCAAAACAGAACTCAATACTAACAAGATGGCGGCTTTAAAGGCCATTACAGGAAGTGATGTCATCAGGACCGGAACCGGAAGTGATGTCGTTGGCTGCCACAGAGCCGGGCAGGATTTCCCTAGGATGGTCTGTAAGAGATCGAGAGAGAGAATTAGTGCACTTCGCCACCCCCTGGTCCGGCGTGGAATTATATGTATTCAAGCCCTTTAGTTGGTTCCTAAACACGCGTGTGTGACAATGGATAGGTGCCATTGGTGATGAATTTATCTGTCACTTCCTGAGCCTCCTCCAGAGAATCGTATGTGCAGTGCACTGTACCATGGCTTAACGTCATCTTTGCTGGGTAGAGAAGAAGCACCTGAAGGCCAACTTCTTTTACTTTCCTAAGCGCAGGGTATATCAAATGTATGCATTGTGTCATAACAGGGCTAAGGTCCAGACATTCTGAACACGATGAACCTCTTTTAGGATGTGCTGCTTATCCTTGTACATTAAAAATATAATGACAACAGGACGAGACCCAGGTGAGTCTACTCAGCCAGAGTAGATTCGTTGTGCCCTTATCATCTCAGGAGTGAAGTCACAAAGGTTTGGAAACCACATCCTGGATGGAAACAAGTTGAAATTACCACGATCCACAGTGCCTTTAAGCTCTACAATACAAATGTTGTCCTGGTGTTTCTTGTTTTCCTGGTCAGTCATTCTTGTTTAAAGGCTCTGTTTCTGAGTCAGGGCAAGAGACGTGAGACCTCAGCAAACAAATTGCCCTGGTAATTTTTGCCTGTTTTATCTGTAGTTCAGTTCCGAGTTTGGTTAAGTTAGTTTGTATGGCTGTGTTCGGGGTGTTTGTGTGCTCCATCAGAAAGTTCTTTCTGGCTTCCCAGTTGGTATTGTCACCACCATATCAGCACATTGAACTTCTTTGGAGAATTAAAGGCAGCCAAATGAGTTCTGCATCCTGAAGAAGACTCTGCTGTAGATTGTAAGGTAAGTAGAAAGTTCTGGCAGCTTTGCTTGTACGAGGGACGTTCAAAAAGTTTCCTGAATTTTTTTAACTCTATTTATTAAGAATTTCAAAATCAAATGACATCACTTTTCTACATAATCACCTTCGCTTGCGATGCAATTTTCCCAGCGTCATACCAACTTTGTAATGCCCAAGTACTACTCCTCCGGCCTTCACTATTTCCAATGAAAATATAAAAGTGCGGAAACTTTTATATTTTAGTAGTAAAGGCAGGGATTAATATCCAAAGGAATGTGAAGGTGAAAGAGCACCAAGGTTTAGGCAACCATGGCCATGAAGTATCACGCAACTCCTCCAAACGCAGTGATTAACATTAAATGCTGAAGTGTAATCTATGAACAGAGCACCACACCACACACAGCTAGCACCCTTGTGTTACAAACAAGCCAAGTGGCTTCAAAACCTGCCTGGAAGAGCCAATCCTAGAAAGTCATGTTAATGCTAAATTCACATCTAATTTCAATAGAATATCAGTTTCTCATTGTTACTTAGAAAATGGTATAATCTTTAACCCTCTGTAAATTAATATGAAATAGAAATGTCTTAGCTATATCTGTATACAGAATGTTAATTAAGCCAGTTAGGAAACAGACCTATTGCTAGCATGGACTGTTAGATGAGTTTGCAAATAGCAGATTGGCACACAGTTTTCTGACCAATTTGATATGAACATTTGAAAGTATGACTGCATGACCAAACATAGAGAAACACAAAACAAGATAAGTAAGCCCTAAATAGAATTTTTTTTTAAACAAAAACTTTTCTTTCCTTCAATATCGACTTTTTCTCTATTTTTGTGTTAATCATTTTGCTTTGAAATTTTACTAAAACTTTTAAAATGAAGATATTTGGTCTGTAGAATTGTGGCACGAACCCCCAACTTCTAGCAAGCGTGCAAGTTGCCACCAGATTTACATAGCAAAGAAGCAGCTATGTTTATAAAATGAGGGACAGATAGAATCAGGCCAACACCTAGGCCCTACAGTATTTCCACCCCGCCACCCAAATATTAACACCACCCTAGGAAAGTTCTAATATAGACTAAACACATTCAACACACAAATATATAAATATTCCTTATTTACTTTAATAACTATTTACAAACACGGTAAAGAAAAATCATAACAAAAGTGTTAAACAAACACCACGGACAAACCCCCATACGATGATATTTACAGTCCTCGAAAAATTTTTTACTGTAAGTGAAGTAAAAGAATGTAAACAGTGCTTAAAAGATGGAAAGATGTGCAGAACACTTCCTTTTAATAAACTGCTTCCCAGAACTTGGATAGTGAGTACAGTCCTACCACCAGAGTCCAGAAGAATAGTCTTCAGAGGCGCGCCTCTTCTCAGAGAGCATCGGTGGACTGGATTGGGACGAAAAATAACCCACCGCCATTCTTATATCTGGTGGCCGAGCACCATCCTTTCTCCTCTACGAATGCCCAGTTAATAAAAGGTTAACGTGCTGCTGGCAATGGAATCGATCGGAAAATAGCACAGTCAAAAAGTCCCGCCACATCCTTCTCTTCCGGTTTTAGCGGTACAGTGCTTACAAACCAGAAACTACAAATCCCACAACCCCCTCTGCATCAGTGCAAACCTGTTTAAAGGCATAGACCCCAATTTACAAACAGGAATCGGCGCCACCAGGGCTGTTATTCAGATTTAAGAATCACTCAACAGGACATACATACACACAAATAAAACCCCCTATGGTGCCCCACTACATATTTATTTGAGAAACCCGTCACACTATTGTCAGAACTGTCCTATGAAGCAAACTAAAAGCTGCAGAACTTTGGTGATTTGGGACAAACACAGCTAAACTGCCCTTTAAACTTTACTTAGATTTAATTTAAATTTTACTTAGATTCCAACCTGACAGATCTTGACAGGATCTTCAGAGAAGAACGGTGGAAAATCCCTAAATACAGATGTATGAAGCTTGTCCTGTCAAACCCAAGAAGACTGCAGGCTGGAATTGCTGTCACAACGACGTCCTGAATAAAGGGTCTGAACACTTGCGGTAATGGGATTACTTCAGTTTTTTATTTTTAATAAACGTTCAGGGCGGCACGGTAGCGCTGCTTCTTCGCACTAAGGGGATCTGGGTTCACTTCCCGCGTCCTCCCTGTGTGGAGTTTGCATGTTCTCCCTGTGTCTGCATGGGTTTCCTCTGGGTGCTCCAGTTTCCTCCCACGGTCCAAAGACATGCAGGTTAGGTGCATTGGTGATCCTAAATTGTCCCTAGTGTGTGCTTGGTGTGTGGGTGTGTGTGTGTGTGCCCTGCGGTGGGCTGGCGCCCTGCCCAGGGTTTGTTTCCTGCCTTGCACCCTGTGTTGGCTGGGATTGGCTCCAGCAGACCCCAGTTAAGATATAGTGGGTTGGATAATGAAAAGATGGATAAACATCCACAAAGTTCTTAAACTGATGTTTTCCCCTTGTCATTTTGGGTTACTGAATGTTGTGCCAGAACTGTCCTATGAAGCAAACTAAAAGCTGCAGAACTTTGGTGATTTGGAACAAACACAGCTACACTGACCTTTACATTTTACTGTTTCTTTAAACAAGAATTGCTGTAATTATTTTGATCACTGCCTCCAACTGTTCCTGGTGGGACCATATTACCTCCATGCTTATTTATTGCAATATGGGGCTCATTGCACCAGGAGAAAAGAAAGCAAAAACATTACAAGGGAGTTTTTAATCCTTGTGTACTAAATTCATTATGTTTAAGAATAATAAATCTTACGCTGCAAAAAATGAAATCTAAGCAAGTGGGAAAGTATTTATATCATGACATTAAATCTTGTTTTCCTTATTGTAAGAATTATTGACTTCTCAAAAAAATATATTTATGATAATTTAGCTTACATTAAGAAATCTTGTCAAGTAAATTTTGCAAAACAACTCCCATTTATTTTTTTTTTTTGTATAATTTTTGCATATGCATTTTTTTGCAGTGTGGTTAAGATTTGCATTCGGTGTGATGAGGATGGATAGGGTGCCAAGGATAGAGCTGCCAGGGCAGAGGAAAAGAGGAAAGCCTAAGAGGAGTTTAATGGATGTGATGAGAGAGGACATTAAGGTAATGGGTGTAACAGAACAAGATGCAGAGGACAGGACGATATGGAAGAAGATGATCCACTGTGGCAACCCCTAACGGGAACAGCCGAAAAAAGAAGTAGTAGTATATAATTTGTAATTATTTTTTTATTTTTCAGTCTGGCAAAGTTGAGTAACTAGCATCTTCCCAAGAAGACTGCAGGCTGGAACTGCTGTCACAACAAAGTGCTGAATAAAGGGTGTGTCAATGGGATTCTACAGGATTTTATTTTTAGTAAACATTCACAAAATTCTGAAATCAATGTTTTCCCCTTGCATTTACTGAGTGTTGTTTAATTAGAGAAAAAAAATAATGCAAATGATTTTAGCATAAGGGTGCAACACAGAAAAATGTGAAAAAAGTGAAGGGGTGTAAATACTTTTGAGTCCATTGTATAAAGCTGCTTGCAGTATCTTTGCTTCTGCGAATCTACTATATAATAGAACACTAAGGATTGTGTGTGTGAGAAATCTGATTGGTTAGTTTGGCTGTGGTGTGACTGGTCAGTTTGGCTTTGGTGATGCAATCAAAAGAGGAAGTACGAGTGTGAGGCACTCAAGGAAGAGTAGAGGTGTATGAAGCACACTTAGAGTCACCTTGAAAGATGAAAAGTATAAAACAGGACAGAAGGTGCGAAAGGCGCCTCAGGCTTAATGGAAACACGCTTGAGGGAGGGAGCACCGATTCACACACATGCAAATACAGAGGAAAGGCGCTGAAAGTACACGTAGGACAAGAGATAGCAAATGTTTTTTAATTATTCATTTGCTCTACCTGTCTTTAAAAGGTACCGTAGCTAGTTAATAATAAAACTGTCAATAGTTTTGCTTTTATATATAAATATTTTTCTTTATACTTGAAATTCTACTGTAACAGTCTAAACTTTCCCGTGGCTATGAGCTTCTTTATTCAAAAACTGTAAACATTTATTTTTAGCTTTTCATACATTTGTAGCATTCAAAATTGAAAGAAACTTTATATTTTTATATTAATATATTTAATTTTGTCTAAACTTTGCTGCTTCTATTACTACTACTAAAGAAGAGAGGAAAAATTGGAGTAATGGGAAATACACATCCAGATACTTTGGTCTTATAAGGCCACCGTAGCTGAAATTTGCTAACAGGAAGCAGTATAAAAAAATGAATTCACTGGACGAGTCAAAGGAATTGAAGTTTATTGGAGTTGATATTCTCAATCAATTCTCCATCATGTTTTTCCTGAATAAATGAGACACGATGTTCAATTTGGATTTACTGTTACAACAGTCAATATTTGTATTTTCCTTTATTTGTGCAACATGTTTATTTCATTTTACATTGATCTGTGTCCATTTGATTTGCTTTGCTTTGCAAAGCATAAAAGTGACAGCTTGAATAGCTCCCTCTTTATTGCTCTTACAGTTTATCTGTCATTTCTGTGTAACATTCTGATTCTTAAGATCCCTGCTACAAACTTTATTCATAAATCAAAAGGTTGAAAACAAAATATTATAATTTGAGCAAAGGGTATCCAGAGATGAACTAGCTCTCCATCTGATGCCAATTCCTACCACCTCCTGTAGCTCCTAGCCTTCCACGACCCTAAACTTGGATTACTCAGCGGATTACTCAGAATAAGAAGGACCCCAGCATAAGTCCTTCTGCTACAGGGATGTGTTTATATTTACAATTTCATGCCATACTAGGCTGCTTTCTTCCCCACATTTAAACATCCCAACATTATTCCATGTTCTGTAGTTGCTCTCAAAGTGCATTTGACCATAAAAAGCACTTGTGAGCCTCCTTTTCTGTACATAGTCTTTCACATCACGTCACTTTTTAGAAGGCCCCACCAACAGAGTTCAGAAAGAGTAATGGCCTGCTGCAACTCAGACTGACTTTCCTCGCAAACCCATAGTCTTAACAAAAATCTCACTTACCTGTGAAAACACACAGGGAAAAGACAACACATCCGAAAAGCAGAGACTTCATGATCTGACGAAGAGTGAAATTTAATGTCTTTGTTTAAAATCCAACAGTGAAGTGACTCTCTGCTTAGTCTGTGAGCTGACCACGACACAGCTGCCGGCTGAGGATTGCTGCCTGGTGCTGTCAGTCACTGAGGAACACTAATCGGGTGTGGGGCATTGAGTTACTGCGGGGAAATGACCTACAAACACCTGTCCTGTGGAATCCGAGAAATGGAAGCTATAACAAAAAAGAAAAAGAAACTAACTTCAGTTTTGTGCTCCTAATGGCTGCGGGTCACCATGGTGGTCTGAACTGAGATTCTGTATCTGAGCCTGACTACTGTTATTATCATTATAAGTACTAGTAGTGGTATGTAGATAGATAGATAGATAGATAGATAGATAGATAGATAGATAGATAG
>JANRMT010062791.1:154512178-154529034 GCA_026402145.1 Polypterus bichir lapradei | reverse complement strand
GATAGATAGATAGATAGATAGATAGATAGATAGATAGATAGATAGATGGAAAAACACTTAAACACATGGACAACGCGAAACAGAGGCCAAGCCAGACTTTAAACCCACGGCTGCAGTGCGGCACTAACTGCCATGTCACTGTGCATTATTATTATTATTGTTATTATTATTATTATTATTATTATTAATAGTAGTATTAATAGCAGTAGAAGTAGTTTTAATATTTTTCTTTCAACCCATGCTTAACTCCTGATCCAGGCTTTGGCCATGTCACGGTTGGACTATTGCAGTTCTGCTGGCAGGAGTACCAGCATGAGTCACCAAGCTGCTGCAGATAATTCTAAATACAGTAGCAATTCTCGTGTTCAACCAACCAAAAGCAGGTCACTTCTCTTTTCAGGTCACTCCACTGGCTCCCGGTGGAAGTACTTATTAAGCTGAAATCATTGATGCTTCTCTGTAGAGTACTCAATAGGTCAGCGCCTATTTATATATATATATTCGTGACCACTATGGTCTGCTAATTGTGGCATCTGGTGACACCACCTCTACATGGTTTCAAATCTCAGTCCATACTTTTTTCATATGTTGCTTCTGGCTGGTGGACAAAGCTGCCCACCTTCATTTGAAATTCTGACTCCCTCAATGTGTTTAAGAGCTGTTTGAACTCTCTTGTTCAGTGAGCTTCTGTCCAATTGATAAAGGCTTTCATAGGTTCTTCTAACTAAGGAAGTTTAAATCATTTGCATTTTGTTTTGAGTTCCATGCTTGAGATAATCAAATCTATAACCCAAGGTTATTATAGTTAATGAAAACTAAAATCAAAACTGAAACTATTATTAAAAAAACATTTTCATAAACTGAAATGAAAAACTAAAACTAAACAAAACTATTAATGTAGCTGGAAAGACTAACTGAAATAAAATAATAATTTACTAAAAATATTTTCAGTTTTCATTTTTTGAATTAATATTCTTGCCGTTAGTCTTTAACCTTTGTAACTTTTAACTCTAAAACAGAAAATCATCCACGAAGGGCGATTGTTCACACACCATTTGTGGTGACAGAGCAAGCTGAATACTGGAGTATAAAGTGTGTGAAATAGAAAGCGATTTACATGCTGCCATTCTTTGCGGTTGTAATTCAAACGCCTGAAATTGGAATATGCTGGTCAATTAAACCTTTACTGTATGGACAGAAAAACCAAGAGTGAGAAACGTTTCAGTTTATTTCTCAGGTGCCTGCTTTTTGTTGACAGTAATTCACCTGCCACTTCGCACAGGAGAAATCATTTTTACTTTATAGTATACAAATCATAGAGAAAGTATAATAATCATGAAAAAATTTGACCTAGAAATTTTGATGAAACTTGACGTTTTAGACCTCCCTGAGTCTGAAAATACAGTTTTTTGGGAATTATGTCTGTGTGTGTGTAAACACAGTAACTCAAAAACACAAGCAGATAAATGGATGAAATTTGGCATGTGGTTGTTACACCAAAATTGTAGATCTATACTAACTTTTGGGTTAAATCTGTCAACCAGAAGTGGTCCTTTACCTGAACACATACTCAATTTTTTTTTATTCATGCAGCTGCTGAGTTCGATTTATTCAACTTTACTTTTATAATAATTGTTCAATATATTACTAACTAGATTTGATTTGTTGTTGATGATTCTTTAATGTACATAATATTAAAATATAATCATTGTCTTGCGATTTACTCCTCAAATAGCCATCCCCATATCTGAGTATACGAGAAAGTCTAGGGGAGACCACTACCGATTTTTGAAAATAAAGCAGGATTGATCAAGAGACTGACTAGGTCATCATACAAGATCAACATATTGTTACTGACCAATCACTTTTGCTTTAAAAACGTTGTTTAACAACAAATCAATACAAACTTTGTAAAATTCCTGAGTTGGCAATGTCTCTACTGAACCACAGGTAGGTAGGTAAAGAGTGTCTGCCAAGTGATGAAAAACTAAACAAACTAATGTGTTTTTGTATTTATTCTATATTTATTCATTTATCTTTTTAGTTCATATTCACACCTCAAAATACCTGATATTGTAAAAATAACCCTGTAGCAGAATTATATTTTAAAATATTTTTCCCCTTTTTTCAATGATTCTCTCTCTCCCAAAACAGATAATTGAAATATCGTATTCTTTTTTGCTCTTAACATCCGTCATATCATACATATTGCATACCAGATTTCCTGCCATCCTGCTCTGGATGAACAGGTTTATTTAATGTATATATTGTTCTTAATCTCAGATGCTGTCTCTTTCATTTTGTGTCCGTCCACACTCCTATTACCTACTCTCGCTCTGCTCATTAAGGGTTTACTGTTCTTATGGTGGGCTATTCAAGTCTCACTGCCCCTAACCTTGACACTAGAATCTGTTTTCTGATTTTTGATATCTTTTCAAGTCTGCAGGCGGCAAAATAATGTCTGTAAATTGTATGTGCCTGAGATGGAATCAGAGATCAATATGGCTGGTAGAAAGTAACAAAGCCCAGTATGGGAGATTATTGAATGCAATATTGAAGGCATTCATTATAAGCACATTGTCTTGGAGCAGGATATGTTGTGTGCTGTAGACATTTTGAGTAAAAAAAAAAACCCACAAACCTTAAATTTCACCTAAATTTCATTACAAATTGGCCTGTTTCTGGGCAATGAAAGACAAAGATAAAAATTGCCAACAGTCAGCACACATTGGTTCAGCACAAATGACATAGAAAATATTTTAAAAATTATAAAATTGTGTAAAATTGTTCATATTTAGTATCTGGTTTTGGTTATGCTTGTTTTTTCTCAGACAAAAGCAAAACCAGATAGTAAACCATGTAGTGTAGTAAGCTTCCACTAACATTAAACTTATATCCAAATTTGTTAAGTGTACAGTTCTGTCTGATTGTGACTTAAAACTAAACTCCGTAGGAGTTTCATGCCATAATTACTAAAACTAAAACTGAAACTAATAGATATAAAAATTAAAATACAAATGACATTGTGAAATAAATTAAATTAAAACTAAAAATATACGATGAAGGAAAACTAAAACTAAACTGAATTTCCAAGTAAGGTAAATAAAAAAAATATAGAAATAAAAACTAATATTAAAAGGCAAAACTATAATAACCTTGATATAACCTTCTCCTGTAACACTTGTTACTAAACAGTCCCCCAGACTGATTTTTACTTGATTATGTTAATGTATTTAATAATAATTCTTTATTTATTTGTCACATACATAGTTATACAGGACAACATGCAGTGAAATGTATCTTTTCGCATTCCCCTTGGGGTCAGAGTGCCGGGTCAGCCATTGTACAGCGTCCCTGGAGCAATTGAAGGTTAAGGGTCTTGCTCAAGGGCCCAGCAGAGTAGCATTTGTAAGTCACTTTCAATAAAAGCATCTGCTAAGCATATAAATGTAAATATAATTTAGGCAACAATAAACCATAACACCACAGATTTTCTAGTTCCACACCACACAACAGAATAGTCAGAACATCACTTAATGAATAATGGAGGCAAAGTACCAATTTGGTCAGAAGGAGCACCAGGTATTCTGATTGGTGGATGACAAGATTCAGCAGCATGACACAAAAGAGTGGTGGCTGTTGCTATAAGGTGGGCATGCCCTGTCCACCAGAGAGTAGCCCAATGAGGAGATAGATATGGGTGCATTCGACCACAACAATCTAATGACTGTTTTTACTGTGTATTGCTGCATAATGTTGTAATCTGACTTATTCACCACACCGAGTTTGACGTCATCGACACAAGACTTGCCAGTATGTGTCTAGTGTCAAGCTCAGTAAGCTGACGGAGCCAAAGCTTCAAACAAATTGAATCCTTTGCTTTAATTTCAACAATCAAAAACAAGTCAGGCCTCTTAGTTCTTTAACAATTAATTTGAGATAAATAATTTTCTTTTGTAGGTCTGTCCTGGATTGTTTATTGTTTTTCTACTGAAATTAATCTTTTAAAATTTTGTTCAATTTTTATTCCGTTTTAGTTTTTTCACAATTCACTTTCAGTTTCTGTCATGTTTTATTCATTTTGTTATACTCAACAAAAAGACAATGCAGACACTTCACTGAAAGTCAAAAAACACAGTTTTCTTCTTTATAGATGTTAACTTGTATATCATTAATCTTGCATACCTGTCGACATGATAGATGAATTCATAAAAACTTGACTATCTGTGACAGAGTTTGATTGTTTCGTGATAATGTGGTTTCCAGTATAATCCTGAGATGCAGAAATCAAATTGGTAGTATAAAAATGGCATTTTTAAACAAAAATAATCTCCATTCTCACTGGAGTTTATGCATTTGTTTTATTTTTAATATGATGCAATCTTGTATTTTAGGTTATCTACAACCTAAACATTCTAGATATATTCTAGGTATATCCAACTTGAAACTCTTAAGTGGATTTTGTTAGGGAAACATTCTTGATCCTAGCTCCTTGTTTTTGATCCCTTGTTCTCTTTGGCAATAAAATACAAAGGGTCTCAGGACTGCAGCAAGTATATAAGAAATCTATTCAAAAAGACATTTCTGTAGCATACGTTTGGAAGATCCTAGTCTTGCATTGTAGCCATAGATATATTAACATTTCTTTGTTCAGACAAAGTTTTGATAGATATAAAAATATAAGAGCACCTTTGGCATGTAGCTGATAACACACAAATCATAAGGAGACCCAAGGTCAGAGGCTGCTTCCTAGATAAAACACATTGGCAAAAGTCAGTATAAAGCGTACAGTATTTGTTGTAATGGCAATTTTATGGCATCCTTTCAAAGATAAGTTGAACACACAGCTGCATCTCTTAGAACAATACCTGCTTATTTAAAACAGTTATTGAAACCTTGGGAACCTAAGTGTCCATAATGCTAAAGAGTAATTAAATGCTTTTCTCCAACAATTTACCAAAATGTTTACCAAATGTGGTCCCATCCAACTAAGCAAATATTCAGTTTGATTAGCACTTTGAACACAAGGTATGAGTTGTCGTTTCTCATTGAGCTTGTCAAGGCGCGGTGTACGATAGATGTTGTTATCTCAGTATACAGCCACTATAGACGCAGCCATTGTACCATCCACTAGTGTTGATCAGCAAATTTCGCCAAAGCATTATTCACATACAATTAGCTGCATTCACGTTTGTATGTTGAATTATATACAGATAATCTGGCCATTTTAAGGGAACTTTTTTCCCCAGTGCCCCATAATGCTTTTCGAGGTCAATACGACATCCCCTGGAGCTATAACAGCCAACATTGGATAGGACCACAACGGGATATATAATGCTAATCCTTTTCATACAGACTCTGTGGAACTTACTTAGTGATAGAACAAATAAGTCAATAATTACGGGTTCTCAAAATTTTGTTTTATGAAACATATACAACATAAATAACGAGTTATCTCTGCTTGTCACCATATGTGCAGGTCGATCTTCAAGTTCCACATCAGTAGAAGAGAAGCAGGTGTGAGCCGTATGCATACATAATTTGCCACATGGAGATCAAACACAAACTTTGAAGAAATAATAATACTAATAATAATGAAAGATTTATTACTATTTTCAAGATGTTTGTATCTTTTAAACAGAAAAAAAATTGCAAAGCATTGGCACAGTTTGGAGGGCCTTCAACGCGACTTCAAAAAATAGAATGAGCCAGCGGCTTAAATCAAGACACGGCACTTTGAATTTTCTAAATTTAAAAGGCTACACATTTTTTCTGACTTTTGACTACAATTTCAGCCTTTCTGCTTTGCTTTGACAAAACATATGATTGTGTGTTTCTGACTGCGTTCTTTCTTCTTTGATTTAATGGAGGCACGATAGTGCTGCAGCACAGCTCAAGTCACCTTTATGGCCACAATAATCAGCCCAGTACAGTTGGCACACATTTCCCTAATCCTCAGGGACACTTTAAAGATGATTGCACCATTATAATCCAGTCAAATGTAGTTCAGTTAGTCCTTCCTTATTGATATCAATGCATTTCACTGAGTTTGGCAATATTTGGAAGCATTTCCATGATTTCTCCAAACTCGAGGAGAGGTGAACACCGTGGAGTTTACTCATCACTACTACTCTACTATAGCGCTGCCATAACAGCTTAAGGAAAATAGTATTATAAATAGACAGTCTGTAGTTATGTTGTTGTGAAAAAGTCATAATGCTGTTGATGGCTTGAAACAATTTCTGTTGTTGTTTGAAAGAATTGTTGAACAATGAATATTTTGATGATAATGACAGTGATCAAGATAGTGACAATCTATTGGGTAATGTGGAACCTGTAGGCGCTGATTGCTGTCCCAAAGGAGTTTCTTCATCACAATGTGTCTAACTCCTCACGGCTGTCAGGACAGCACTACTTGGACATTCTGCCACTCTCTGAGCGCAAACAGTCACCACCTACCAAGTACGGACAGCATAAAGGAACACATTATATTTACGGCACATGTGCTTCACTAAGCCTGCACTCTGTGAGGAGCCATGCTTATAGGCCTCTCATTCAAATGGAGACTTTAAGTCATGTTGCCGGTCAAAATAAAGTAATTCACCTTTTTGACAGTTTCTGTTGATAATAAAATTGTTGCTTTCTATTACATTTCTTAAATTTTTTTTACCAATTTTGATAGAGTTCATTATTTATCACATATATGCAGACTGTAATAAAACACAAAGAAGCTCATAAAAAGGTCTGGGACACCCAAAAGCAACACCTTATATTATAAAGAGTGCAAAAGGTGCTAAAGAAAATGCGTGTTAACGCAAAGTCAAGACTAGTCCCGTTGTGTTGGTCGAGTTTGCTCAAAGATGGCGGTGGTTTTGTTTATGGTAGTTTCTGGAAGGAAAAGGCGGAGACAAATGGGTTGACCCCGGAAGTGACATCATAGATGGTGGCACATCAATCTTCCTTTCTGTAGAGGGTGTCAGGGATGCCAGGGGCAACGACGCGGCCGGGACGCCGTGAGGGACCGGAAGAGGGTCAGAGCCCACCCTGGATCACGTGGGGGCCACAGGTACAGGGCATGGAAGCTCCACCCTGTAGAAGCCCGTGGTCACAGCCAGGAGGCGCCCCAATGCCTTGGGGACCTGTTACCCTAGCACTTCCGCCACACCAGGAAGTGCTGGGGGGAAGAATTAGGACGGCGCCCGGAGAGCTGCCGGGAGGACAGCCGGCACTTCCGCCACACTGGGGCGTGGCTAGAGGAGGAATGCCGGGAACACCTGGGGCTCATCCGGGGACTGTATAAAAGGGGCCGTCTCCCTTCATTCGAGGCTGGAGTCGGGAGGAGGAAGGACGAAGCTCAGGAGAACTGTGGAGGCAGCCCGAAGAAAGGCATTGTGGCCAGGACTGTGACTTTGGGGTTTTTGTGCACTAATTTGGGGTCTTAGTGACCATTACTGGGTCTGTGTGACCATTGAAAACATTTGTAAATATTGTAAATAAACGTGTTTGTGGGTGACATGAACGTGTCTGCCTGTCTGTGTCCGGGTCGACTTCCACAAGGGGAAAGAAGAAGAGATACCGTTATTGCTTTATTGCTTTGTGTTGGTCATGGGTAACATTTTCATCATCTAAGCCCACAAGTTGTTCCCCAAATGCATGCATGTGACAAGACCAATACTGTAGCATTCTGGCAATAAATGGTCCAGCAGTCAATGTGTTAAAAAATAGCAATAATATCAATTCAGTGCATTCAAATCAATGTAATTTTATCATAGCAGGTCTCATGTGATGGTAACAGAAATTTTTTATATTTTGGGACTTGTCCACTTGTAAAAAATTGAGACAAAAAACCCAAAAACTCAGGGTAGCGCAAATTTCAACACAAAGGTTGTATAACACTTGCAGCATTAATACTGTGAAGTCCAAGGGCGCACACAGCCTCCCTAACCTCAACACAGACAGACAGGACACAAATTGCCATACAGCACACAGTTTATTTACAATTTTCACTCCACAGCACAAGATAAAGCACAGTCCCTTCTTTTAGCCAGTCCTTCTGCCTCCACTCGTTTGTCCACTTCTTCCTGACTCAGGCTATTGAGTGTTGGTAACTGGCCCCTTTTTATAGGGCACCCGGAAGGGTTAGGGTGTAGCCGAAGTGCTGCCAAATAGGGCCCTGCAAGCGTCCAGGTGCCCCCTGGCAGTGTCCATGGGCCTCAGAAGGGTTGAGCTTCCAGGCTTATGATCCGTGGCCCTGTTGGAAGCCAAGGGGGCTGCCCTCTGCCAGTCTGGGGGAGAATGGTCTTGAAAATAGTCTCTCTCCTGGTCCTTTCATTGATGGGGCATCCTGGCCAGGTAAGGGTCCCGGTGGTGTGCCAGAATACGCTTATTAATGTTTAACAATTTTCTCGCATAAAACATGTTATGCAATAGATGAATGAATGGGATTTCATAAAAGGGTTTGGGCCTCTATGTTTATTTGGAATATTGGCCAATATGCACCGTAAGAAAGCTCAGGGATGTAAGGATACTCCCAGTCACAGTTGAGAGTGAAAAGTTGACTCAGCAAAAAAAAAAGAAAGTAAATTAATAAAGCATGGCATGATGAACAAGTCATTTAGAGTGAAAGCAGAGCACTTCAGCTGAAGCTTAAAAGACATCATGCATCCAGGGCCCCAGGTGTTGTCATCTGGCACAGAAGTAAATGTCCTTATTTTTGTAAATTGCAGCAGACAATGACACAGGTGCGTCCCTTCCACTCTTCACTGAGAACGCTTCAGGTGAGAGACGGCAGCTGCTATCTGTCTGGATGGGACTCTGCTGCAATTCACCCGCCTCATAGACTCCACTCTTCGGATTCTGAATTGATTCCACTTTAATTAACAGTCGCGTCACCTCGGGGCTGACAAGGGATTTGAGTGTGAGGCCTTGCTGTAGTGGATTTAGTCTAGTTCACATATTTGGATGATTAAAACTTCTCCTTAAAAGTCAAGGTACATCCTTTACCTCAGGTTCTCTTGTATATTAGCTTCGTTCCTTGGAATATTTATGGCTGTTTTTGCACCTCTCCATTCACTTTAATAATGATGGATCATGGCAGGTTCGAGTTTCTCCTGTATCAAGTCAAGTCAAGTTGGGGAGCATGCACTGGTACAGTGCATTGCCGCACCCACTACACGACGAAACAACTCAGGATCCCAGTTGGCAACCCCCCCAGGCAGACATGCAGTCCAGTCCCACCCTCCGGAAATGACCCTCTATCTGCGCAGCCAGGTGTTACATGGGCAACCCCTTAGCCTGGTCCAGCCACTCGGGTCCCCAATGAAGATCTTACAAGCTGGATCACCCTCTGGGAAATGCGCCACATGGCCGTAGTGCCGTAACTGACGCTCCCTCACAATGTAGGTAATGTGCCTCATTTGGGACTCCATGAGCAACCACTCATTCAACACAAAGTCAAACCAACGTTACCCAAGAATGCTCCGAAGAGACACAGTACCAAAGGTGTCCAGTCTTCGTCTCAGGTCACTGGATAGCGTCCACGTCTCGCAACCATATAGCAAGACAGGAAGCACCAGGGGTCTCATGTATAAATGGTGCATACGCACAGAAATGTTGTGTAAGAACTTTTCCACGTTCAAATCACGATGTATAAAACCTACACTTGGCGTAAAGCCACGCACTTTTCCACGGTACCTCATACCTTGTCGTACGCAAGTTCTCAGCTCGGTTTTGCAGACTGGCGGCACCCAGCATCAAAGCAGTGCTACTGTTCCTGTGTGGTTACTCCTTATTTTCCTGCCGTGGCTTTATAAATACACTGAAACTAACTGCATATTGTTTATTAGTGTAAAGCATCTGATTGTAATTAACTTGTAACAATATAATGATCCAGGGAATAGCCATAGTATTCCAAATACCATAACTGCTTTAACGTTGTTACTCTCGCTGCACCTTCTTCTTCTTCTTCTTTCAGCTGCTCCCTTTAAGGGTTGCCACAGCGGATCTTCTTTTTCCACTAGGCTGACCCGCGTTTTAAGGCGACCGACTTTTAAGTTGACTACTTCTTAAGGCAATTCAATATGTAGATCAATTTGATATTTTATACAAACTCATTAATTTAGTTATATTGTATTTGAGCGGTATTACTTTAATACTCTTAGTTTCTGTTATTTTTGTGATGAAATTTAAACTTTTTTTCTATATTGAGGTCGCCCTTTTGAACCCCCCTGATATTTACTACGCGGTGAGGCATTTGTACTCCATCAACATTAATTATTTCCAGAGACATAATTTTGTCTATTTTTCCAGTTCATCGCGCACAAAAGCAAGGGAACGATGGGGACGGAAGGACAATCCCGACCGCTTTTATATAGTAAGAAAGAAGAAGAAGATATCGCACAGTCTGGAGTAGAAAATCATCTTTTACCTGGAAAAACGTAACTACAAATCCCATCGTGCATTGCAAAATGGACGGGGCGTGTGTGAAACTCCGTGCTACTCGCACAGTCTGGAGTAGAAAATCATCTTTCACCTGGAAAAACGAAACTACAAATCCCATCGTGCATTGCAAAATGGACGGGGCGTGTGTGAAACTCCGTGCCTGTGTAGCACTCACGGGACGGAAGGACAATCCCGACGGCTTTTATCTAGAAGGATATTACTCTCACTGCACCACTCAGGGTATTTATATCACTGTATCCGAGTGTGAATCACAGCAGCAGCTGATGAAAAGAAAAGTAAGGACAGGACTTAGAAGATAGTATGTTTGAAAAAGACAGCACTGCTACAACAAAGTATTTCATCGAAGGTCGCGCATGGCGCAGCAGTATCTTGTATGAGACATGAACAATCACTGTGCCATCGTATTCTTAATAACATGCTTTCATTCCAATCATCATGAAAATGATATCACGTATACATCTCAGTATTTTAATTATTCAGAGAGCTGTAATATCATGAATGTAATGGATTCTGTGTCCTGTCGGAGAAAGAGAAAGCCCGTTTAAGAAGCACGTAGTGATTCACACACAGAGCACATAGAAGATCAAATACAAAACAAAGCATTTAACGTGCTACTTTAGTTACGATGGGATCTGAGAAACTAGTAAATTAAATGAATTTAAGATGAAGTTTATGATGTTCTACTTTAATGACAAAATAAACTATGTGATTAAAGTGGATATTTCGAGATTGAAGTTAACATTTCGTGTTTTTTTCCTACTCTGTGCCTTTTTTTCACATTGTACCCTAATAAGCTTCCATATGACACTCAGACGGTGGGCCACGTCTCGCCTTTTCACGGCGACTTTGATATCTGACATCTTTTTATGTCGGGCACTGTGCGACTTTGTGAACTTGAGCATGTTTCTCCCGACACGCTATGTCACTCGATCAACTTCCTTTTCTTGTTTATTCCACTGTATAAACCAACAAATAGTACGTTTTTCTTTGCCTCCACTTGGTATTCGCTGAAATTCTTCTGTTTTCCCTCTTGCTTTTCCCATTGCCTATTCACAGAAAATGGAGCTTAAGGTCTATTCATATTGATTTACATATTCAAAGAGGCGTAATTCTGGGAGGAGACGGGGCGGGACAGAAGGCGCGTGCACGTGCGTTAGTTTTCACGCTGACCGGGATTTATGTAGCGGAAGAACGCGGAAGTTGGAGTACGCACAGATCCCTGCATCTGGAATTATCTGTGCGTAAGCACATTTTGGCTTTTGTGCTTACGTCATGTTATAGTGTGAATTCTACACACGGCGTTATACATGAGGCCCCTGGACTCTAATTTTGCATAGATAGTGGGAGTGCCACACACCCCTTTCCAGCGACCTCATGACCCCCCATGCTTCTCCAATCCGTCTACTGACTTCATATGAAGAGTCACCAGAGATATGAATGTCACTGCCGAGGTAAGTAAACCTTTCGACAAGGTCAACACTCTCTCTGCAAACAGACACACTGCTGATAGCTTTGCCCAAGAGGTCATTAAAGGCCTGGATCTTGGTTTTTATCCAGGACACTCACAAGTCCAGACACTTAGACTCCTCAATCAGTCTCTTGAGCGCTACAATCAGAGCCTCCATTGACTCCGCAAAGATCACAGCATCGTCAGCAAAGTCAAGATCTGTGAACCTTTCTTCACCAACAGATGCCCCACAGCCACTGGACCCTTTGCCCAACACCCAGTCCATAGAAGCATGAGAACCCTCAGTGCCAGGATGCGATTGATGGTAGACTTCTTAGGCATAAAACTAGACTGTTTCGGTCGCTGGTAGGTGAGCAAGTGATCACGGATCTTATTGAGGACAACCCTAGCAAGGACCTTACCTGGCTCCGAGAGCAGTGGGAGAGATATAACCCTATTTATTCCATCTATCCATCCATCCATCCATCCATCCTCTTCCGTTTATCCGAGGTCAGTTCGCGGGGGCAGCAGCTTGAGCAGAGATACCCAGACTTCCCTCTCCCTGGCCAATTCTTCTAGCTCTTTCTGGGGGAATCCCGAGGCATTCCCAGGACAGCTGGAAGACATAGTGCCTCCAGCGTGTCCTGGATCTTCCTCGGGGCCTCCTCCCGGTTAGACGTGCCTGGAACATCTCACCAGGGAGGCATCCAGGAGGCATCCTGATCAGATGCCCAAGCCACCTCATCTGACTCCTCTCGATGCGGAGGAGCTGCGGCTGTTATCCGAGCCCCTCCTGGATGACTGAGCTTCTCACCCTTTCTTTAAGGGAAATCCCAGACACCCTGTGGAGGAAGCTCATTTCGGCCGCTTGTATTCACGATCTCGTTCTTTCGGTCACTACCCATAGCTCATGACCACTTTGCCTTACGGCTCAGCTCCTTTTTCACCACGCCAGACCAATGCAGAGCCTGCATCACTGCGGATGCCGCACCGATCCGCCTGTCGATCTCACGCTCCATTCTTCCCTCACTCATTAACAAGACCCCGAGATACTTGAACTCCTCCACTTGGGGCAGGATCTCATTCCTAACCCTGAGAGGGCACTCCATCCTTTTCCGGTTGAGGACCATGGTCTTGGAATTGGAGGTGCTGATTCCCATCCCAGCAGCTTCACACTCAGCTGCAAACAGATCCAGAGAGAGTTGAAGATCACGGCCTGATGAAGCGAACAGGACAACATCATCTGCAAAAAGCAGTGACCCAATCCTGAGTCCACCAGACCGGACCCCCTCAACACCCTGGCTGCGCCAAGAAATTCCTAATAAAAGTTAGGAACAGAATCAGTGACAAAGGGCAGCCCTGGCAGAGTCCAACACCTCACTGGAAACGGGTTTGACTTACTGCTAGCAATGCAGACCAAGCTCTGACACAGATCGTATAGGAACTGAACAGCCCTTATCAGGGGCTCCGGTACCCCATACTCTCAGAGCACCCCCCACAGGATTCGAAGGTCGAACGCCTTTTCCAATTCCACAAAACACATGAAGACTGGATGGGCAAACTCCCATGCACCCACCCTTCTAAGGGTGTAGAGCTGGTCCACTGTTCTGCGACCAGGACGAAAACCACACTGTTCCTCCTGAATCCGAGGTTTGACTATCTGATGGACCCTCCTCTCTAGGACCCCCAAATAGACTTTTCCAGTGAGACTGAGAAGTGTGATCCCTCTGTAGTTGGAACACACCCTCCGGTCCCCCTTCTTAAAGAGGGGGACAACCACTCCGGTCTGCCAATCCAGAGGCACTGTCCCTGATGTTCATGCGATGTTGCAGAGGCCTGTCAACCAAGACAACATCCAGAGCCTTGAGGAACTCTGGGCATATCTCATCCACCCCCGGGGCCCTGCCACCAAGGAGTTTTTTTGACCACCTCGGTGTCCTCAGTCCCAGTGATGGGGGAGCCCACCTCCGAGTCCCTAGGCTCTGCTTCCTCGTTCGAAGGCATGTTAATGGGATTGAGGAAGTCTTTGAAGTACTCCCCCCACCAACCCACAACGTATCGAGTCAAGGTCAGCAGCCCACCATCCCCACCATATACGGTGTTGACACTGCACTGCTTCCCCCAGATTAAGTTAAAATTCTGATGAATCAGTAGACCGATTCTTCAAAGATGCCAGGAAAGTTAAAAATTTTAATTATATTGAATAGAATGTACTACATGAATGTTTTACATTTTAAAAATTACTGTGGTGGGGCGAGGGATGACACAAGCTGAAACCAAAACTAGCTTGGGTGCAATTCGCTGCCACCAAAAATAGTGAAAATGTGTGCTCGGTGGTGCTATAAAAATCAGCAAGTTGTTGTTGTTTGTAAGCTTATGAGACAACTGTGAGTCCTTACTTGTGGCTGGTCAGATCCAATTTAAGACGCCACTTCCTTTATCCTGGCCAGACTGGAAGGAATGGAGCATGTTTGGCTCCGTTGCCCTTACTGGAACAGTTTCAAGAGGCTGTGAAGGAAAAGAAAGACAAGACTGTTAGTGACAGCCCCCACTCTCATACTGGGGAGGTTGGTACCACATATCTTAGGTGAGTCCTGAAGGCAATCCTCAGGCACGCATGTGCAACACTCCCATTAAAAGGGCATCTTAAAACATTCTGTGAGATCTCCATTACTGATTGTGTTCATAAGAATTACTTATGAATGGCTTGAAATCACTGGTGCCTCCTGACTCACCAGGACTAGAAAACCCCATATACTGTATATTATACTGTTTGACTCATTTTAATGCCTAATTAAGTAACACGTCCAGCTTTTTGGTGTTCACCTTTATTTTTGGCCTTCTAGACCAAAAAGAACCCTAATTTTCAGTCTATTGTTGGACATTGTGTTTGCAGGAAATTACACCCTTATAATAAAGAAAACAAACAGGTGTCTTCAGCAAAAATGATCAGGAGGACTTGAAGTTATGCAGGCCACATCAGCTGACCCCGGGGTTCACCCCCTAAAGGGACTTGTGGGGTCAAAGTTTTTCTTTTTCACAAAACTTTGAAAAAACGAGGATCAGTAATACAGGCATGTAGAGTGCTGTTTTATGAATATGATAATATTTCTTATATCTGATTCTTTACTGGTGGTCCCAGCCCTCTAAGAGCCACCACCAGAAGGTTAAAAATGACGGAATTCAAACATAAACATATGGTGTTGTATCATTTAAGACTATTTCGAGGTCAGTGATTACAAATATAATATTATTTTTGATTTTTGATGCTTTACAATGGATCTAGCTAGCCCAGTATAGACCGAGCGAGGGAAATCGCAAATTTCTTTTACAATAAAGAATATTTAGACTTTAAACATTTTTTATTGCATATGTCTGATGCAACTATTCTTGTTATTTATAGTTAGGTCCATAAATATTTGGACAGAGATAACTTTTTTCTAATTTTGATTCTGTACATTACCACAATGAATTTTAAATGAATCAACTCATATGCAGTTGATGTGCAGACTTTCAGCTTTAATTCAGTGGGTTGAACAAAACGATTGCATAAAAATGTGAGGCAACTAAAGCATTTTTTAACACAATCCCTTCATTTCAGGGGCTCAAAAGTGATTGGACAAATTAAATAACTGGAAATAAAATGCTGATTTCTAATACTTGGTTGAAAACCCTTTGCTGGCAATGACAGCCTGAAGTCTTGAACTCATGGACATCACCAGATGCTGGGTTTCCTCCTTTTTAATGCTCTGCCAGGCCTTTACTGCAGCGGCTTTCAGTTGCTGTTTGTTTGTGGGCCTTTCTGTCCGAAGTTTAGTCTTCAACAAGTGAAATGCATGCTCAATTGGGTTAAGATCAGGTGACTGACTTGGCCATTCAAGAATTTTCCACTTCTTTGCTTTAATAAACTCCTGGGTTGCTTTGGCTGTATGTTTTAGGTCATTGTCCATCTGTATCATGAAACGCCGCCCAATCAATTTGACTGCATTTAGCTGGATTTGAGCAGACAGTATGTCTCTGAACACCTCAGAATTCATTCGGCTGCTTCTGTCCTGTGTCACATCATCAATAAACACTAGTGTCCCAGTGCCACTGGCAGCCATGCACGCCCAAGCCATCACACTGCCTGACTCCACCGTGTTTTACAGATGATGTGGTATGCTTTGGATAATGAGCTGTTCCATGCCTTCTCCATTTTTTCTTGCCATCATTCTGGTAGACGTTGATCTTGGTTTCATCTATCCAAAGAACGTTTTTCCAGAACTGTGCTGGCTTTTTTAGATGTTCTTTAGCAAAGTCCAAACTAGCCTTTCTATTCTTGAGGCTTGCTTGCACCTTGCAGTGCACTCTCTGTATTTACTTTCATGCAGTCTTCTCTTTATGGTAGACTTGGATATCGATACGCCAACCCCCTGGAGAGTGTTGTTCACTTGGTTGGCTGTTGTGAAGGGGTTTCTCTTCACCATGGAAATGATTCTGCAATCATCCACCAGTGTTGTCTTCCATGAACGTCCAGGTCTTTTCGCGTTGCTGAGTTCACCAGTGCTTGCTTTCTTTCTCAGGATGTACCAAACTGTAGATTTTGCCACTCGTAATATTGTAGCAATTTCTCGGATGGGTTTTTTCTATTTTCGCAGCTTAAGGTTGGCTTATTTCACCTACATGGAGAGCTCCTTTGACCGCATGTTGTCTGTTCACAGCAAAATCTTCCACATGCAAGCACCACACCTCAGATCAACTGCAGGCCTTTTATCTGCTTAATTGATATGACATAACGACGGACTTGCCCACACCTGCCCATGAAATAGCCTTTGAGTCAATTGTCCAATAACTTTTGAGCCCCTGAAATGAAGGGATTGTGTTAAAAAATACTTTAGTTGCCTCACATTTTTATCCAATCATTTTGTTCAACCCACTGAATTAAAGCTGAAAGTCTGCACTTCAACTG
>JANRMT010062791.1:154476724-154492285 GCA_026402145.1 Polypterus bichir lapradei | reverse complement strand
TAATATAATATAATATAATATAATATAATATAATATAATATAATATAATATAATACTGCGGTGGGCTGGCGCCCTGCCCGGGATTTGTTCTTGCCTTGCGCCCTGTGTTGGCTGGGATTGGCTCCAGCAGACCCCCGTGACCCTGTATAAGGATATAGCGTGTTGGATAATGGATGGATGGATAATATAATATAATTAACCTTAATGAAAGGATATGTCTGTGTATCTGTGTGACTGTCCAGTTGCTATGTCTCTGTTATTCCAGAACATCACAAACGTGAAGTAATAAAATGCATTGCATTTGTCATTCCAACACATGGCACATCACAAACTTTAGCACTGCTTTTATGAATCCCATATCAAATGGAATATAACAGAAGCAAATGAACTGCATTTATCATTGCAATTGATGACACATTGTAAATATTTGTAGTAATGCACTTTATCACTTCAAACGTTTGTGATGGACCATCTGTTGGAATGACATATTTAATGCATTTTATTACTACATGCATTGCAAAATTTTTTCCGAAACATGGTACACTACAAATGTTAACTTAAATGATTGCTTAGAGTTCAACCAGCCTTTGATGTGCAGATAATATAATATAATATAATATAATATAATATAATATAATATAACCAAACTTAAATCACTGTTATAAAATTAGGGTTGCCCGCATTTCTCTTGGCAGTCACATATTTCTTGCCCAATCTTGGTGTCCCGATTTATGTTTTTTAATTTCTCATTTGTCCCATATTTTAAACATGACTCATTTCTCAGTTTATTCAAGTTGTTGTACAAAGAGTACTTTCAGGGGAACATCCTTCAATGGATTAAAAATCACCAATCATATCAATTTTCTTCAAAACAGGCAACATCGGACCGATCAGATCTTCTGTATTTATGAAGCAAAGCCTTTTGAACTGGAATGTCAAGACACTTAATTCTGAGACAGCTTACTTTAACCACACACTTAATCCATTAATATGACATAATAATGTATTTGTGCTTGTTTAACAAAGAGCTTCAGAGAAAATTTTAATTTCTGATAAAACACGTATTTGGGTTGTGGAAGATCAGCCCGCCCCAGACAGACACACAGTCTCACAAGTCCAAGAACACACATGTTTATTATTCTTTTTCCTGCACAGCACACACAGTACCCAAATCCCCAACAAGGCTCAGTCCTTTACACTTCTTTTCTTTTGTCTTTTCCTGCTGCCTCCTCTCCTCTCCCGCAAGCTCTGCTCTGTGTCACCCAACTCCGGCTCCCTGAATGGAGTGAGGCGGCCTCTTTTATACTGCACCCGGAAGTGCTCCAGGTGCTCCCTCATCTGCATCTGGCAGCACTTCCAGGTGTGGCAGAAGTGTTGTATGGGAATCCAGTGTCTCTTCTGGAAGCACTTCCGGGTGTGGCTGCATGCCAAGGCTCCAGAGTGTGGCCATAAGCCCCTTGCAGGGTTGAGCTTCTTAGCTCCAAGCCTGTGCCCCTGAGGCAACCCAGGATGGCCACCCTCTCGTTTTCCGTGGGAGGTACTGCTGTTGACATGTCCTCTCCCCCAGTCCTCTCCTCCGGGCAAGAACCCCGGCCGTCTGTCACAGGGTCTACAAGCAACCAACTGATATGTGAAACATGTAGAGGTGGATGTTCTATCACTCATGGAGGACACAGAGATATTACTCAGTCTATCAATATCAAAAAATATAAAAAAGTCAAGAACAGTAAGTGTGTCAGGTAGGTCAGAAATTCAAGCAGACATAATTTCTGATAACTTGGGGGCTGCTCACATATAATACAGCAGCATAAATAAAATAGGATCTATGCAGCTGTATAGGGCTTTCTAATTCAGTAGAGCAGTGTTTTTAAACCAGTGTGCAGAGGCACAGCTGTGCACCAAAAAAGCTTCTCATTTTTCCTGTGGAAATAATAATGTAATGCAGCCAGTTCTAAACAAACTACTTAGATAGTCAAGACCTGTCAGTGGGGGACAAACCTACCTGGAGACCCTGGCATAAAATCAGTTACACAATCACTAGGTTACAGACACAGCACCTAGAGCACTTTGGACGCGACTCCAGGCTGCTAGAGTCCATCTGGCTGGGTGTCTGGCTGCTTGTGAGTTTCACAGGGCCGGTGAATAGTGGGAATACAAGTTGCCCCTGAGGTAGAGAGGGTTGGACAAAGGGATAAAGCAGTTGAGAGATGAACCCAAAAGTTATTTTATGGATGCTTCTACCTGTGGCTGCTGAATGTGTGTGCTAAGCAAATACATGGGCAAGCTGACAGAGTGCAACAGACGTGCACAGACTACAACACCCTCAACAATGATAACCCAGTTATGGGTTTACATGGCCACATAACTGAATTATTTGCTGACACTATAGACATCTGTCAATCAGGTTTCTCATTGGCCAATAACCTAATTTCAATAATTGGAATAACGGTTTACATGGCATTTTAGAAATCAGGTTTCAGTGAATAATTGGGTTATTGAAGCAAATGTAAATGTGCTACATGAGACGTGTGGTTCAGGATTACAAGAACACCTTTGGCCAATAGGGGAGGATGGCTTATTTAACTGACTGCAGAAATGGTCCAAATGCCTTATCCAGAAATAGCACCAGGCTTCAAAGTCCCTTTTGATCGTCAGTGGAGAATTAATGTTGGCAAAATATGTGCAGCATGTGGCCAGAGAACAAAGATGGGTGGAGATGTCCCAGAGGAACTCTTCTGACGACGTTAACCCAGACTGGAAATCTCTTCTTCTCTTCTCTTTCTTCTTTCCCAATGACTAACTTTCAGGTAAATCTTCATAACAGTAGCCCTCTTGTGCTTTAAACCACAAGATGGTAGCTGCAATCACTTCCCTGTAAAGCCTGCTTCTCAGATTCTGGCATTATTTTCAAAGCACACCTTTCTCTATTCCTGTCTGGTTTTATACTTCCTGTCTTTGAAGGCAATGCTCTTGGCCTTTTCTCCTCCTTGTGTTTCTCACACTAGTACTTCCTATTTTGATTGCATCACCAAAGACAAATTGGACAATCAAATTGCTCTGAGGGACTGGAAATGAATGGGACGATGTACACTAATTTGTGGACTGGTGTGGTAAGCAGTGCGACTACAAGGGGTTTGTACAGCTCCCCAAACACCCAGCACAACAGACACAGGTACAAATCCAGCCCAAACACAAGTATTTATTTATTTGTGGGAAACTCTTCCCAATAGTTTCCCTCTGAAAAGCCATAGTAAAAAACCACAGTAGGCATTACAGTCCAAGCACTAAGCCCTTTGTCATCCTGTTCTTCCAGTCACTCCCTCCACTCCTCTTCATGCAAGCTTTGTCCTTCTCCTCGCAACTCAGGCTCTCTGAATGGAGTGAGGTGGCTCCTATTATACAGAATTCTGCGAGTACTTCAGGTGCTGTATAATTGTGACCCATATATAAGTGTGCTCAGCAATTCCTGCAGCACCTCTGGAAAACAACAGGCCTGGGCCAACAAATACCAATTCCCATACAGCCCAGTGGAAATCAGAGGTGTCATTTCAACCAAGGGGGGGGGGGCTACCAAGTAGCAGTTCTGGGGAGATAGTGCCCTTTAAAAGCCATCTCCCCCTGTCCTTTCTTTAAGGAGGCGTCCCTGGCCATCCTTCACAGCAGGTTTAACCCTGTATAGTTAGACCCTGACAGGCTGAAGGTTAATTTGTAGTTATAATTATTGTAAGGCATCTCCATTGACCTGTGTTCTTCTGTGTATTCTTTATGGCTTGCCATTAACGTCTATATCGGCCAGTTTTTCCAGTGCACAACAAGGTTACACATATATGCTTCTCTTCTTGTGCTTCAACATAATTTTATGTTTATGTACATTTGTGATTACTGTATAGTGCAATGGACTCATATACTTGATAAGAATAAATTGAACTGAAATGGGTTGAATATTGTGAGAATTATGAAGGCAATCGTGCTAAACAGAAGTCTTAATGTTACTGGCTTTTTTTGTATTCTTTAAAGCAACAATGTCACCGTTGCCCAAAATGAACAGTAATCAGGTCACAGTGATCAGAGCGCTCCTCCACAATACCGTTTGGTGCATTTCACTTGAGTTCTGCTTTTTTTCCGAACACTTCATCATGCTTAAATATACAGAGCAATGAATTATTGATTTGTAGATTGAACTGTACTTTGGAGAAGCAGTAATTTTTCGAAAGCATGAGGCCCGTAGTGGGAATTGTGTTATTGCTTGTGCACTTGTTTAAGAAAGGCAGTTATGTCAATGCATTAATCATGATGTGCTAGCATTAAACAAGATAAATAGCTGCTAGAGCTTCAAAGAGGTACATGGCAGAAAGGTCACAACATATTTTATTTTGCAAAGTGCCCTGAGTAGTTTTGGCTGTATGCAAACCAAATAATCAAGAGGCTGATTTAAACAAGCCTTGGTGTTTCTGTGGTGATGAGGCTGTAATTGATGGTGGTCATTCCTGAAGTTATTTGAAAGTCCGTATGTGTTTTGCAAACGGTGATCTTAAAAGTAAATCTAAAATATTATGTACAAGGCCTTCAGTAATTATTCAGACCCCTTATCACATTTTGTTATGCCTTGTGCTAAAATCATTTAAATCCATTTTTCTCCTCATAGAGCAAACAAAAGACAAACTGAACACAGGATTTTAGAAATTTCTCAAAATATATTCATTTTTCACATTGACACAAATGTTCAGATCCTTTATTTAGTATTTAGATGAGGTGGCAGATCCACACAGGAGTCTTCTTGGGTTTGATGTGATCAGCTTTGCACATCTGGATTTGGGGATTTTCTGCTTTTCTTCTCTGCAGATCCTCTCAAGCTTGGTTAAGGTTGAATGGAGGACATTGGTGAACAGCTCTATTCAGGTCTCTATGGAGATGTTCGATCGGGCTGAAGTCTGGGCTCAGGATAAGCCACTCAAGCACATCCCCAGAGTTGTTCCTAAGCCACTCTTGTATTGTCTTTGCGTTGTGCTTAGGGGTTATTGGGTGAACCTTCAGTCCAGTCTGAGGTCCAGTGTGCTCATGAGCTAGTTTTCATTGAGGATATTGTCATGAGATGAGGTCCGTGGTGAGGCAAATTTTTAAAAAATTCAAAGGAAAAGAAAAGAAACCATTGTGGTAAACGGGTTGTGTGCAGATATGTGGTAGTGTGGTGGAAGGACTGGAGGGTGTTAATGAGGTGGTCAGCAGAACATGTACCTCGTTAGCACAAGTTGTGCCCGCCAATATTTAAAAGAAGTGGCCGAGCAGTGATGGAAGAGGAGAAGGTTGGAGAATAAGGAGAGAGTCAAGAGAAATGCAAAAACAGGAGTCAGTGTTGCTGGGAACCTGTGATGGAGTTAAGGTAATGGAACCCTGAGGGGTGTCCCTGCTGAGTTTAGTGCAAGAGTAGGGATTTGGATGGACCTCCAAAAATCTAGGTAGCGCAATACAGCATATGGGATGACGGTGGGCTAGCTAGGTGTGTCTTAGCTGAAGCCAAACAGGGAAAATGGTAAGAGAGTTGCTTGATGGCTGTGTCACACGCATGTGCATGGGAGGCAGCTAAAGGGCTCAAAAGAAGGTAATTCCTGATCGGACCGGGGGTGGCAGAGTGCATTAATCCTTTCTCTTGCCTCCCCGCAGACCAAATGCGGGAAATTCTGCCTGGCTCCCATGACAACGTCACTTCTGGTTCAGCCTAAAAGCCGTCACTTCCGTTTCCACCTCCAAAGAAGTCACGGCCCAATGACCTCATTTCTGGTTCCTGTCCCAAGATACCTCCTCTTCCTGCCATCCAGCTATATATCCGTAATGTTTACTGGCGTTTTTTCGCATTTTGCAGCCAATTCTCAACTATACGGGAGGCTGCTCCCTGACCTCTTTGTGTGTCAACGCTTGATTATTTAGCACAGCTGCTGTAGCTGTTGTCTTCCGCTGAGTGGGCCCACCAGGGTTAGCTGGAGAGACAGAGAGTGGTAACTGTGCTTATCTTATCAAAGAGACTAACCTGATGCCTTGAAGCATTTCAAAAGGAATTTTAAAGTATTTATTGATTGTTTTTAACTTCAACAATTGCACTGCCTTTTCGTTATTGATTATTTAATGACTTACTCATTTCCTGCACTGATCTTCCTTATTTTGCTTTTGTTTTAATAAATTTGCAAGGTGCACTTTGTTTGCTTAAAAGTTTTTATTGGCCCTTTATTTGTTGTGGTGCTCATCTTGGTTACAAACTACTAGGGGGTCATGTGGATGGTTTTATGATGGGTATGCCACCCGGACATTGACCCCTGACAGATATCTCTGTACTTGACAATGTTCTGCTTTCCCTCGACCCTGACTAGTGTCCCTGTTCCTGTCCCTGTTAGTGTAACACAACTCAACCTCATGATGCTGCCACCACCATACTTCACTGGAATGGTATTGCACAGGTGATGAGTGGTGCCTGATTTTCTCCAGCCACGATGCTTAGAATAAAGCCAAACAAGTTCAATGTTCATTTTATGAGACCACAGAATCTTGTTTCTTACAGTCTGAGAGTCTTTTATGTGTTGGTTTGTGAACTCCAAGTGGGCTTTTTTTACGGAGCAGATGCTTTTGTCTGTGCAGTTGGCCATAAAGCCCAGATAAGTGTTGTAGTGAAGCTTATCCATCTGGAAGTTTCTCTGATATCCACACAAGCTCTCTGATGCTCAGCCAGAGTGACCATTAGGTTCTTGATCACTTCTCTTTCCATGGCTCTTCTCCACATGACTGATTAGTTGTCTGGGTGGCCAGGTTCAGGAAGTTGTTCCAGACTTCTTCCATTTAAAAATTATGAAGGCAACTGTGTGTCCTTAGCAATCTTCACTACTGAAGTCATTTTTGGTAGCTTTCCGCAGATCTCTGCCTCATAGCAATCCTATCTCTAAGCTCTCTAAGCCCCATTGAACTCATAGCTTGGTTTTTGCTTAATTGGCGGACATTCTACAGACACACGTGTGCCTTTCTTGATCTTGTTCGATCAACCACAGTGGGACTACAAACAAGATAATCAAACATTTCAACAATGATCAACAGAATGGGATGTACCTGAGCCAGATTTCAAGTGTCTTTGCAAATTATCTGATTACACAGATTACGCTGATATTTTATTTTTAATAAATTTGCAAATATTTCTAAAAGCCCATTTAGTGTTGCTTGATGTGGGGAAAAAAACTAATTTAAATGAATTTAGAACAAGGCTACAACAAGGTGACAAAAATAAAATATATAATTTTTTTTAAGTATAATTAATTGATTCAAACAATTTTTGAAACTTGTTTAGCATGGTGGAGAATTACAATGATGTTGTTGTTTTATATTTCATGATGAAAGTAGCTATTCTATTAATTGTTTGAATTAATTAATTTATGTGCTCCCCACAATTTTATTTAGTCACATATAACAAGAAAATTGTGGTTAAAGAAACATTTATTTTTTGCTTTTTAGTGCATTTATAACTAAAGTAAATAAATTTGTTTTACTTAAAAAAAATATATATATATTTTTTACTGGTGGGCTACAGGTGGGCTACAGTTACAAAGGTTCAACTGAAAGTTAGTCAAGAGAAGAGAAGATCTCCCATCTGGGTTGAGTCCCTTGGGAACAGTAATTTCACAATACTGAGTAAACTGGAAACGCTTACAAAGGACACCAAAGACCTATTCTTGTTCCTTTACAAGATATATTATAATTACTTACATACATTTTTACAAACTAGTGCTGATTAAAAAATTAAGGGGGGTGACAACCGCCATTGCAGAAACGATCGACATTTGCTAGATTAAAGGGTCAGGAGGGACAGGTTAAGTGACTTGCTAAGGGTCTCATAGTGAGTAAAAGACAGGGATTGACCCTTCTGTTTTCTGATTTAAAGTACAAGAAGCCAGCCTCTGCTATGCTGGTCTTTGGTCCCTAACTGGGAAGAGCTGGACTTTCAATCCAACCTTACCAAAGTGTGTGACCCTAAGTCTGAGTTTGAACTGTACATTTATACACTGAGAGCCCAAATCAGGATTGATTGAGTGATTAAAAACTGTCTGAGAGACTGCACTTGGAGAAAATTGTTATGGGGCTTGACTTTTCACTTGATGCTCCTAATCAAGACAGACCCCTGAAATGTTATTTTACTTTTCAACTTTTCATTGCCGCAAACCTCTCGAGTATGTAATTACATGTTTCCAAATAGTGGATTGAATTGTAATTGAAATGTAAGATTAAAATGATGGCTGTGGTAAAATAAATGGTATTGCTCTATAAAACCCTGCAGCCTCTAGGCTTGAATTGCAGAATAAATTAAAAGTGGATGTAATTCCAATTTCAAAGTGGTTTCATTTATTTCATTTACTGCTTCTAATATATAGTTTGGTTATTTACTTGTGCTATTTATTTAAATTCATAATATTTTTTAAGAAAAACATAGGGTGCTTTTATTGGCTTTATGAACTTGCATATCAGAAAATTATTATTATCGTTTATTTTTTTCACTTCTTTCCATTTATTTCACTTCACAGATCCAGCACCATGGATACCAACCCTGCCTTCAATTGTTAGCTGTGTGTTCAGAGCATGTTTTAGCAAAACAATGCATCACCGTCCTAAAACGCATAATGTACTATTGCAATTTTAAATGATTGAAAAAAAAAAATGAACAATGCTTTAAACATCAAGGAAGCAGATGCCATTGTTTTACATTTTAAATCATTTATGATTTTCAAAAAGACGATTATAGAAATGCAGACTCGTATAAGCAAAACACTATAAGGTGTAATGAAGCTGCAACATATAGGAGTTTCAAATAACAGTTTTGAGGGGGATTAACATGATTGGCTGTCTAAAGTCCTGATCAGACAGGATTATGCTGAATTCCATTCCTAGTCAGATTAAGTTAAATTTCCATCTTGGAAACTCAGGGCTGGTCTGTCACGATCAGATCATGACATCAATCCAAAATGGTGGGGTATGCCATGAACTTTAATGAAAGCTGTAGTTTTATACCATTTATTGGCACTTGTGTCTATTTGTGTCTCATTAAATCAGTCTTACACACAATGCTTTCCATGTTCTTTCTGTGGACATGTAGCTACAGTGTATGGATGCGAAAAATACAGCATAATGCATTGTTATCAAGTGCTGTTTATTATGATGAAGCAAGCACAACTATGGCTTTACTTTTCACATTAGTTTTCCCAATGTTTTACTGGAACACAGTCAACTTGGGTGTGACATCATTCCCAGGTTTGATATCCGACTTCTGAGATCTGCAAATTGGAAGCTCCTTCACAAGGGGATTATGCTTTTGAATTGAAGACAGGATTGCTTACCAATAAAAGAGGAGGAGAGCTGGGCCTTCAAGTTATTTATTTAACAATATTTTAGCAAAAATACACGTGTTTTGCCCATTTTGAGTATAAGACTGGAGATCTTAACATTTGAATTTTATAACACAAGTAATGTGAGATTTTTTTTATGAATGTTTTTATATTGTTTGCTGCTGTTCGGCGTTGGCCGCCATTGAGTCCCATTTGGCCAGAAACTTTTTTTGTGCCTGTTCTCTACAAAAACCTGAGTTTACATTTTTTGATGCCCGCCACTATAAACTACACAGGGTAAGTAAAATATAAAAAATATAGCTGCTGTTTAATTACTGTGAGCATGTGTGAATAACATGTTAAAAATTTCTGCTGATTAATTTTTTTAAAGCAACCTCTACAGTAAATGCATTAATTTAATCCAGTTAATTTGCCTGAGCTTCATACATTGTTAAAAAAGCAGTGCCAAAGAGTTCAATTAAACTATTATTATTATTATTATTATTATTATTATTGTTATGTACTTATTTGGCTTACCCAATGTGACTTATAACATTTGCGATACAATGGGTTACATTTCTTTTGTTTTTTTTTTCCAATTGCAGCACAGGTAGGTGAAGTGATGTGCTCATGGTGCCATAATGTCAGCTGTCAAATGAATGAGTATCAATTTCCTTAGCATGTTAATGTGACAGACGAACAAGCTCTCCACACTCTATGAGACTGCACATCAGTGTAACTGCTGCTATTATACTGAGTTCACACATTGATAGTAAAGAAAGAAAGAAGAACAGTCACATCATGCAGTATATCATGTAGTCTAGAAGAAGACACTAAATGCAATATAGACATTACTATGGTGATGTCATCTAATTCAAGCTCACCCATAAAAGAGGCTGTCGAGGTACAGGTCTGAGTAGGAAACAGAATGCCAGTGAGTTGGCCCTATCCCTGGTGATGAATAGCTTTTTCAGTCACACATGGAGAGATACAGTATCAGACCTGAAACAGCACGGTGCAGGTGCTACCTATGTCTGAGTAATTAAAGAGCAGAGAGCACAGCCTTCCCCCAAAGCAGACATGGTATGTTATTGTTTAATTTTTTGTATGTTATCTAATGCAGCCTACATTATACCCTACATAGCCTCATGTAATTAAAAAAACTACGTAATAATTAGCACAAATCAATCAGACTAGCATTTCCATCCATTTGGACTGAAGTTTAAGATTACATTTAATTTTATACTTCATAAATTCTACATACTATAATAATGAGAAATTTAAAACATCTAAATAAATAACCCTATCAATCTATCCTGTATGATCCATAATTTTGATATACTGTACATTTAAAAGTTTTCTTCCCGTCTAACCTTGCTATTTAAAAGCTTAATCGGCAAACATTTTTAATTTAATTAATGACCTCTCTCCAGGTAACAACTGTGGATTTGACAAGGGTGAATCACACAGTTAAGCAAAGCCTTGAGCTATAACGGTGCTACTTTTGCACAAAAGCTGAACCATGATTTCATATTTTTGTTTTTTTAATATTTAATTGTGTAATTGTTAATACTTTTAGCATGTTGTCTTGCAATACAGCTATTCAAACAAGACTCATTGGTTTTCCCCAATGTTACAGTATATGAAACACCTGGGGGTTACTGGTTGTTTGGTTTTGTTTCTGTTACACAAAACTTTCTAATAAACTAACTGGACTAATTTAACCTTTGTATACATGGGGCTTTCAACAAACACTATTACATATCTAGGGTCTTTAGAGACCCAGCATGTTTTTATAAATAAATCAAGCCACAAATAACTGTAACTGTCCAAACATTTACTAAAACATATTTTCTGAAATCTTTACTTCTTTCTAAACTCATTTTTAATACTTAATTACTTTTGATTTTGAATATTTATATATAATTACACAATCATAGTCTGCTACTCTGCACAATAATTCCAGATCACAGTTACTTTTTTGTGATCATTCCAGTGTGGCTCCTGATACACACTGCAATGCACATGTCTTTACATAATGAGTGGGGAGCCACTTCAACCCCCACTAATGTGCAGCATCCACCTAGATGATGTGACGGCAGCCACTTTTGCATCAGTATGCTCACCACACATTAGCTGTTAGGTGGTGAAGGTGTGAGAGACAGTTAACGATTAGAGACGATTGATTATTATGGGATGATTATGGGCCCAAAATGACTAGGCAATAGAGGGCAATTTAACCAGAACACTGGGATACACCCTACTCTTTAAGAAAGTTGTCCAGGGATCTTTATTGACCACAGAGAGTCAGGACCTTGAGTTTACATTTCACTCAAAGGATAACATAATTTCTACAACACGGTATCCCCATCACTACCCTGAGGCATTAGCATCCATATTCAGACTACAGGGTATGCACCCGCTGTTGGCCTCACCAACACCCCTTCAAGCAGCAGCCCGACCTGTTCTTAGTTGGTCTCCCTTCCAAGTTTGGGCCAGGCCTGAACATGACCTGTTCTGAAGTATATGTGGTATGGCTGCCACCATAAATACAGCAAATACTATGACTGCTTAAACATTCTCCTTTTAAATGTGATCTTTATCCCCACGTTCTTCCTAGCGTTAATCCTTGGGGTTAATGTACCTGTGTTAACTAGTATTCTTAAACTTCCTTCTTTAATGGATAACCCAAACACTTATTACTTTTCAAAGATTATTTACAAAACTGCCCACCTCTGCACTTTATCAGTGAACACACTACTGAGAAGTGAACTTCCCAAACACACTTGCACTTGCATTTGCCCCTTGTAAAGGGAATGAATCTGGAAAAAGATCTACCTGACCCTTTTGTGGAAGTTAAAAAAATTACATTTTAGAAGCAAACTGTGTATTTTAATCAAATCTTACAAACAAATGAAATGCAGAACTGCCACTAACTGCAATCCACCACATGGAATGACAACCTAAAATTCCTTATATCAGTGCCACTAGCTTTATGCCACCCATGATGTTCATGACATATCACAAAAATAGACGATGGCAATAAAACTATATGTGATTTTCGCTGTCCAGTGTTTTCAATGCTCAATTTAAAGATTATCAAGTCTCTTCTTGTTTTTCAGTTCTGATTTAGCTTTTTGCTGAAAGACTCTGTGGTGGTTTGACAAAATGACAGTAATGATATTCTAGGTCCAAAAACTTTAGCACAGAATCAAACATGATTGCTGTCCATGAAAAACTGACATTTTCCTCCTGTGTCTGTATTTACTTTTCAAGTACTTAGGCACAAGATAAGCACAAAACGGCTATGTGCCGCATAACGTCTGTTCAGGCAATATCCAACTGCTTATACATCCAAGAATTTAATAGAGTTCAGAAATCCCAATCAGAAAACAGCTTGCTGCATGCAACATGTGTATCTCATGTCTCTTGTATACAAAGTGATTGTGCTGCCAGTTCTGTACTGCATTCTTTAACATTATTTTAATATGAACTTTCCCTACTTACAAGTAAAAAATTAACTGTACACAGTATATGCTTTGACTTGTAATGTGAATCTCTGGTGTGTTGCTGGTCCAACAATGTGGTACCATTTGATAGACAGTGAACTATCTAGAATCATCCTGTCTGTTCCATGACATTTTAAGCATACCATGGCATTGTCTGTTTAAACAGGAGTGCCACAAGGATCAAGAGTTTCAGTGGTGGGAGGTGATAGTGATGTCCAGTCTGCGTGTGGATGATAGGAGCAGATCGAGGAAACTGAAGTATACCATGTGGTGGAGCGGACCAGGAGTCAGAAGACCAGAGCCCTACTGATTAATGTGGGTGAAAAGGCATTGCAAAAAGGTGGTCAAAATTACAGACGGTGTGTGACTGAAGAATAGTTTGGCAGTGGGGACAACATGTGCTGAGGCGTGACTCTTCCTAATGTAATTGTTGTTTTTTGGTTGAGTTCCCCAAAGCTCCTGACAGCGAGGAACTTTGAATATGTGTGCTAGGGTTTAGTGATCTACCTGTTCTATGTCAAACAATAAATAAACCTGGCTATCTGGAGGTTCAAACCTCCATGGCCTGGTCACACTCTCTTGCTCTCTGTATGTGTGCATGTCGATGCTGTCACTGTGCTGCTGCTGTTCATTTTTCAAAATTCTTCTGACATTAATATTTTATTGAAATAGTTCCCGTAATCATAACTTTGTTAACAAATTTGGAAATTTACTTTATCAAGTGTCCACCAACAGAAATGCAAATGGCCACTTTAAAATTTGGATTGGGCATTGGGTCTGAAGAGAATGTATACACTTTCGAGGAGTAGCCATTTGGCAATGAAACACATGTGGAGCTGCATTATTTCAATCTTTAAGAGATCAAACATCTTTTAATAATATTTTGAATCATTTATTGAATTTACTCACATACAGTGGATATAAAAAGTCTACACACCCCTTGCCAAAATCACAGATTTTGTGTAATAAAAAATGAAACCAAGATAAATCCTGTCAGAACTTATTCCACCTTTATTACAAAATTACACAAAGAATGTGTAAACAAATAAGAAACTATTCAAATGGTAAAAAAATCATACAAAAACCTAGTTGTATTACTGTGCAGACCCTTTAATAATCAAGCATGTGGGTGCTTTCAGAATCAACTAATCACAATAAGTCTTATCTCAAATAGTAGTTAGTATGCACCTGACATCAATTAATGTGGCTCTGATCGAGCTCAGGTAAGGTTTGGCTGTTCCTTTAGGGTTATTCTCATATCCTCTTGGTTACTCCTAAAGCCATGGTCCGCAACATTGAAAGGTACCAGTCAGGACAGGTTTACAAAAAGTATCCAAACCATTAAACATCCTATTGAGCATGGTGAAGACAGTCATCAACAAGTGGAGTAAATATGGCTCAACAGTGACTCTACCAAGATCAGGATGTCCCACAAAGATTGATGAGAAGACATGGAGAACACTGGTCAGGGAGGCCACTACGAGGCTTACAGCAACATTAAAGGAGCTGCAGGATTTTCCTGAAGGCAAGTGGTTGTTACCTATAAGTGACAACAATCAGTTGGATTCTTCATATGTCTGGGTTGTGGGGTAGGGACGTAAGACAAAAGCCTTTTCTCACACAGAAAAACATCAAAGCCTGGCTAAACTTTGCAAAAAGGTATATCCAGTCTCTGGCAAACATGTAGAAAAACACATTATGGTCTGATGAGACTAAAGTTGAACTATTTGGCCATAATTCCAAAAGATAAGTTTGGCACAGCATAACACAGCATATCATCAAAAGAACACCACACCCACAGAGGCATGTTGGCGGCAGCATCATGCTTTGGGGCTGCTTTTCTTCAGCTGTAACCAGGGCTTTAGTAAAGGTGGATGGAATCACGAAGAGCTTCAAGTATCAGTCTATTTTGGCACAAAACGTTCAAGCATCTACTAGGAATCTGATGATGAAGAGGAACTTCACCTTTCAGCATGACAGCAATCCAAAGCATACATCAAAATCAACAAAGCAATGGCTTCATCAAAGGAGGATCAAAGTTCTGGAATAGCCCAGCCAGTGGATGACCTGAACTGTGCATGGAAATTTGACAGATCTGGAAATTTTCTGCAAGCATGAGTGGGAAAAAATCACCCATTCAAGATGTGCCAAACTGGCAGACTCTTACTCTTACTCCTTTACTTTGATATTAATGTGCCACCTGTCATTTTGGTAGTATAGTATCATTTTCACTATTCTAACTTGTGATTACATTATTTGTATAATATTTTTTATTTGTATAGTGTATACTTAAATGTTTTATTTAAGTTGGTGTTAACTTGGTATTCTTGGCTACAGGTACTTAAATTTCTTTCTGGATTAATAAAGTATCTATCTATCTATCTATCTATCTATCTATCTATCTATCTATCTATCTATCTATCTATCTATCATATAGTGCCTTTCATGTCTATCTATCTATCTATCTATCTATCTATCTATCTATAGTGCCTTTCATGTCTATCTATCTATCTATCTATCTATCTATCTATCTATCTATCTATCTATGTATCATATAGTGCCTTTCATGTCTATCTATCTATCTCTCATATAGTGCCTTTCATGTCTATCTATCTATCGATCTATCCATCTATCTATCATATAGTGCCTTTCATGTCTATCTATCTATCTATCTATCTATCTATCTATCTATCTATCTATCT
>JANRMT010062791.1:154437054-154476714 GCA_026402145.1 Polypterus bichir lapradei | reverse complement strand
TATCTATCTATCTATCTATCTATCTATCTATCTATCTATCTATCTATGTATCATATAGTGCCTTTCATGTCTATCTATCTATCTATCTATCTATCTATCTATCTATCTATCTATCATATCGTGCCTTAGATGTCTATCTATCTATCTATCTATCTATCATATAGTGCCTTTCACATATCTAATGTATGTTATGTTTTTTTCTAGTAACCTTATATTTTTTTGGCTGTTTACCTCACTTGTTGACGTAAATAGCCATGCTACACAGCAAGGTACAACACAACAATACAGTAGAGCAGCTTGACCCTACAACATTTACTTTATTTTGGTGTAGCCTTCAGGAATTTGATTGTTAACCCTGAATTGCAGAAAATAAATTTGCTAATAGAAGAATGGTTATTAATCTCTTTCCTATACAACTCAGTTTCTCGTTTCCCTTTACAAATGATGCTATGAAACACTTTAACCATCTCATTTGATTTCTTTCTTCACCCTGCCTATCTCATTGGCTCATACAGAACCTTCATTATAATAAATTTGTGGTGCTTTTCGCTAGGCCACACTTACCCTGGGCTATGATGCTTCACATTTGGGGGGTTCTTTGGGTCCATTCTGTTTGGCTGGAGAGTCTGATGTCTTTGCTGTCTTGCGAGGTGGGCTCTGTCCAACCACATCATGAAGAGAGGGCTCTCGATACATAGCCACTGTTAAAAAGCAGAGAAACTGGATGTGAGAGGCATGGGCAGTAGTGCCTCAACTTATGAGAATTTCGAGGTGGTAGAGCAAGAAAGAAAAGAATGCAAAACTTTAAGCTGTAGTGAACCCCGACTACTGGGAGGGTGCCAAGATTGCCAACAGATGTGCACAGAGATGAAGCTGCTATGTTTGTAAATTAGGCCAACACCTAAGCCTTACAGGATTTTCCATCCCAACACCCAAATGTTAACCAGACACACCAGAAAAATGTCAAGCACCAAATATATACTCATCAGCCACTTTATTAGGTACCCCTGTTCAACTGTTAGTGTTGTGGTAAAAACTGTACTATATTTTCAAAGAAGTCATTCATGGAGACCAGATGAAGATGTAGAATAGTTGTAGAATATTTACACATAGATATGCACAAATGTCTCAGTCCGTGGAAATAGCACTCAGTAAAACAATGAATCTGCTTTTGTGCTTTTCTGTTACATTAACTCATTTAATACATCATGTCATCTGACTCTTAATATTCATAATATGCAGAGCTTCATCCAATCAACTAGTGCAACCAGTATTTTCCAACTCTTCTATTGATTTTAGCACCACTTCATAGGAGGGGTGTTTGGGCTTTTCAATTAGTTTATTCCTGCTCTCTTAAGGGGTGTCTACTACTCACCTACTTCATTTTAACTTTAGCAACTATCTTGGTGGCTCCTCTGAGAAGAGGCGAAAGCCTCATGGGCCTAGGCTTCAAACAATGTTTAGTTAAGCCTTTAGTTACATTTAACTCTTATCATTAAGTTTAATATTTCATTGTTATAACTTCATATCCTTATATATAATTTGATACTATCCATATGTGTGGTGTTTGCGTCAATACCTCGACTCAATACAAGTTAGAACCATGCAATGGGACTCTGCCTCTGTAGTTAGAACATAACATGGCAAACGCGGACGCAGTATTGCATGATTGGCTAAGAATGTTCGAATGCTTCAGTGACACCGCTGCTAACAGGTTCGAGCAGATAACAATAAGTTCGATTGGTTTTTGGAACATTGCTTTGGTGAGGCGTACTTTCCAGGACTAACATCATCGACTGACTTAAACCCTTCGACAGCTCCAGAACCGTAAGTAATTTAGAATGTATCACCATTTGCTTGGTACATCGAAATCTATCTTTGGGCAGTTCTGTTTTGGCATCCGTCATTCTGACATCTATTGGCAAACTGAGTAATGATGGCTGGGTATTAACAATGGTCATTGTTTAAATTTTAGGCGATCTCAGATCTAAAATGACCACGCCAACATAATTATTACTCCGATTCTGATTAGCATCGTAAAATACGGCTTGTTTTGAAAATTTGTTTGCCGGAAAAAATCAAATGAGGTGCGCCGAAGAGCTGAGTTCACGTCTCACAGCCCCATTTAAACAGGAAGCTCTTCATTACATCGGCCGAAAAGGTCTATTTTAAGCACAAATCAGTGCCATGATAACAAAATCATTTCAATGACTTAAAAAAACAAATAATTCTTTGCAGAGAAAGTATGGATTTCACAAAACGTAGAATTTGTAGCCAATTCAATTGGGCTCCCAGTCGCTAGTTAGTATATAATTGTATTAAATTCTAAAATTATATCATGTATTAAGTAAAAATATTGATTAAAATTCTATACTTGTTAACACAAATATCTAATCAGCTAATCACACAGTAGCAACTCAATGCATTTAGGCCTGTAGACATTGTCAAGACGACCTGCTGAAGTTCAAACTGACCATCAGAATGAAAAAGAAAGGTGATTGAAGTGACTTTGAACATGGCATGGTTGTTGGTGACAGACAGGCTGTTCAGAAATTGCTGATGTACTGGGATTTTTATGCATAGCCATCTCTAGGGTTTACAGAGAATGGTCTGAAAAAGTTCAAATATCCTGTGAGCAGCAGTTCCCTAGGTGAAAATGTCTTGTTGATGCCAGTGGTCAGAGGAGAATGGCCAGACTGGTTTGAACTGATAGAAAGGCAACAGGTTCGAGCAGATAACGGTAAGTTCGATTGGTTTTTGGAACATTGCTTAAATGACCACTCCTTACAACTGTGGTATGCCGAGGAGCATCTCTGGACACACAACACATTAAACCTTGAAGCAGATAGTCTACAGCAACAGGAGACCACACCGGGTGACACTCCTATCAGCTAATTACAAGCAACTGAGGCTACAATTTATATGGGCTCACCAAAATTGGACACTAGAAGATTGGAAAAATGTTGCCTTGTAGGGTCAGAATTTGGCCTGTACAACATGAAAGCATGCTTTGGGCCACTTAGTACCAAATGAGCATTGTTTAAGTGCTACAGCCTACCAGAGTATTGTTGCTGACTATGTCAACACCTTTATGACCACAGTTTACCCATCTTCTAATTCCTATCTCCAACGTATCACAAAGCTCAAATCATCTTACACTGTTTTCTCTCAAATGGCCTCCACAGTCACTAGATGTCAACCCAATAGAGCACCTTTGGGATGCGGTGGAACAGGAACAGTAGATCCACATCACAGATGTGAGCTGACAAATCTGCAGCAACAGCGTGATGCTATCAAGTCGATATAGACCAAAATCCCTGAGGAATGTTTCCAGCACCTTGCTGAACCTATGCCACAAAGAATTATGACAGTTAAGGCAAAAGGGGGACTAACCTGTTGCTAGTAAGGTGTACCTAATAAAGTGGCCGGTGAGTGAATATGTAATTATTTACAAATAATTATGCAGGAATGGATGTATATTAACAAATGAAATGAAGCTGACCAGACAAAACATACAATATATTGAGTTCATACTGTCTGCAATGAAATAAATGTCAAAGTAAATTTATGAACCCTACTTTTTTCTAATTTGGGGTTGTATTTAGTCTCACATATGACCTCGGATTGACATTCACTTCCTCCACTGTCTGCTGTGAAGGGTGTTCAGGAGAAGGTACTGAGTGTTTCTCTACAGTCTCCACTGCTCTCCTCTTTTGCTGAAGAAGACCTTCACCAATCCAAGGACTACTGACATTACGAAGCCCCACCTCTGTCCCCACCTCTTCCGGTGTTTGCACAATATCAACAGCAACATCCTGTGAAGAAATCGGCATTTCACTAGCATAGCAGCCAGACACTGCTTTCTATTTTTCTTGTCAATTTACTTCCAAAGACGAAGTCTGACAACAAATAGGATAGCTTTTGGCAACAAAATATTCATGGCGTTTCTGTCTTGTATACATACTGTCACACACGTGTGCATGGAAGACAGATTGCAGGCTCAAATGGTGCTATTTCTCAGTCGGAATAGGGATTGGCGCTATCACCCGATCCTTTCTCCTTTTGTCCCTCTGTAGAAATGGCCAAAGACTGTGCATCTTAATGACATCAGCACCAATCCAGCCCGTGTTGACGTGACTTCTGGCACCCTCTGATGGCATCATATCCAATATCCAGAACCCATCATCCTGTCACAGCAGTTCCTGTTCCAGGCTCCCTGGCTCCACTTCTTCCTCCATTCAGCCATATTTATAGAACAGCTTTCAACATGCTAGTCAGTTCTGCTTTGGACTCCTGTCTGTAAAGACATGCCTATTTTTTTCAACAATTTTTTCAAGTATACGGGATGGCCATCCCCAAACCTTTTTGTGACTCATTTTGTCCTTATTACATTGGTGTAGTCGGCAGGATATTGTTCTAAGATGAGTAAAGAGCATGACCTGATTTCTCAAAGGCACAACATGGTCGCAGAGATACAGAGACTTAAGGTCCAATTGGGTGAAACCCAAACCCAGATCTCTGAGGCGGAAGCACAGGCTCAAGCACTTGTCACCTTCTAGCTGGATTAGTCAAGGGCTCCCTCCCAGGTGCTGATGCAGTTACAAGAGAATGGTAATATCAAGTCATACCTCTTAATTTTTGAGCATATGGCCATAAGACAACATTGGTAACACGCCGAGTGGGCAAACATATAGGCGCCATTCTTGAAGGGTGAAGCACAAAGGACCTATTGTGACCTCAGGGCTGAGGATGCCACCAACTATGACACACATGACAAGTCGAGATCTTCAAAAGTTACAGCGTTTCCTTGGACCAGCAGGCAAGGTTATGCCATGAATGGAGGTTAGACCCCGAGCGGCTGACAAGATGTCAGGCGTATGATCTTTGGAGAAAAGCCAGGGGTTGGCTAAGGCCAGACATCAATACCTCAATCCAAGTTGAAGGGCAAGTTGTCTGTGACCTACTGGTAAATGCCCTTCCCGACTTCCTCACCCAGATGAGGAAGGGATGGTGGTGACTCCTGCTTTCTTTGCCCTAGATCCATAGGAAGAGGTTTTGGGTAAACTATGATTTCATTTCCACCTCCTTAACGACAAACCCACATTCACTTTCTCTTATTTTATTTTTGATTTTTTTATTCTTAGTTAAATGGGGCTTCTGTCTTGGTGTCCCAACACTCTGACACTCTTTAGTCTTTTGTTTTATAATATATATGCATACAATGGATTCCTGGTCCTCCAGTCTCTGCAAACTTTGGTGTGTTGTACATTTTATTTTAAATGGATACATTTGCCATTTTTGCCCATCAGTCTCCACCCAATAACCCATAATGACAAAGTGAAAATATGTTTTCAGAAAGGTTAAGAAATTAAGACGCTTCATTAACTACTTTGTAGAAGCCCCTTTGGTTGCAGCAACAACTTTAAGTCTGTTCGATCAACTGAAACCTATGACAGGTGACCTCCATTGGACTAATTCTGTGATTTTTAAAGCCAATTGGCTCCAGCAGAGATCAATTATGTTGTGTTTTATATTTGTAGTTAATTTAAATGACCTTGCAGAGAAATATTTTCTTACTTTGAATTTAGTGTCTTTTTCAGTTGATCAGTGTCAAAAAAGACAAATTAAATCTACTGTGATTCAAAGTCATTTGACACTACAATGCAAAAACTTCTAAAGGTAGGGAATACTTTTTATGATCACTATAAACGATCTTTCAGCCTGATCTGTGGCTGTTATATGTGCAGCTCACACAGGGCATCATGTGGCCTGTTGTCATACAAGGACTGATCCAACACCATACTATAGTAACTTCAGTTTAATATATATAATTATTTACATAATTATATATGCAATTGTTATTGTTTATTTTACTGCATTAGAAAGCAAGTGTGTAATGAACCTGCCACCCACCTTCAATGAGCTTAGGGAGGAAGTGAGCAGCAGCCTTTGTTTTCTTGACACGGTTGCCCTTCATGACCTGTCCATCCCGGTTGATGCCGATGTACCAAGCTCGGCCCGACTCTCTTTGCCGGTATAGAACGGAGGAGTAGGTGACATAATAGTTCTCAAAGACGCATTCCTTGAACTTACACTCGGGTGTGAAATGCTCCTGCAAAAATAAAAATAGAAAACAAATGAACAGACAATCTTAGCTTTATGTCTGTCTGGTGATGATAGGGTACAATTCTTAACAAACATTTGTTGGAGTTGCTGTACAGGCATAAAAAAGAGATACTCAGAGTCATACAGTCACTGGATTAAACTGGTAGCATTTTAAAATTAATTCAAAACCAATTAGAAAATATTTGTTGTCACGCATGCGCTTTGGAGGACCTCCTCCCAGGCTCAGTCAAGGCATGTAATAACCCACCGATACAAAAGGGGGCACTACCACTAACGTCGTCATCTCTCTTCTTGACAGCACTAAGATGCCGCACAGTGAAGGAATCTGACACCGCCACCTTTCAGTTGAGCCACCATAAAACCCTGAGGCTTCCGAGGAGGAGGCATCATTACTGGCTTGAGCAACCCACCAGATGGAGCTCCACTAACAGTGACTATGAACTTGAGGGTGGAATGGTGGCTCTGAGGCTAAGGATCTGCACTGGTATCTGGAAGGTTGCTGGTTCAAATCCCTATTACTGCCAAAAGAGATCCTACTTTGATGAGCAAGGCCCTTAACTTAGCAATTGCTCCAGGGTGCAATAGCTGACCATGTGCTCTGACCCCAAAGAGAATGCAAAAGCTAACAAATTCCTAATACAAGAAATTATATAAGGTGAAATAATGAACCAAAAAAAGCTTCCAGAGCTTTATTTAACTGCATTCCTGCATACAGAACATACACTGATGAGCATCTTTTATTTTCTATTTATTTGCTTTGTTCTCAGACAGTAAAAGGGACACCCAGTTGGTGCCCCCAAAATTTCTTTCCATCTGCAGAGCTGTTATTCACCCATACAATGTATGGCAGAAGAGTCCTGGGACTTAGTTAACTGAATTGAAAAGTTGGAGCATTTTTTATATCTTTAGTTAGTTCATCAAACAGTCAGATATCATATTTTTGTTTATTTAATATTTGTGTTACAATGAGTCAATTAAAAAGTGAACTGTGAAAACAGAATGCAATGCATGCATTATCAGACCACATTAAATGTATGCTTTTTAAGAGCACTTTACAATGTGATGTAGTTGAAAATGCTGCCCAGAAGATCTTGTATAGCTTTATATGGCATTTTATTAGAGCTTGTATAGCTCAATAGCTTTCACAGACAGCAGAGCTCAGTTCAGTTGGTGTCAAAATGGCATCAATTGATATCCGATTGTTAGAAACTAATTGTTGTTTGGTTTTCTTAAAGATGGCATTTTTGTAAGATGCATCACATGGAGATTTAAAGTTTCTATTGAAGTCTCAAGCTAAAATTGTTGGCTGCTTCAATCCATGATGGACTGGAGTTGTGCTAATAAATTAGAGAGTCAGAGAAATATTAGATCAGAATATTGTGCTGATGATGCAGATGTCAGATTGTTTTTAGCGTAACATAAATGCTGAGTACATATTTGTTCACGTTACGCTTTCAGAGCAACGTTTTCCACTTGCATTAATTTCTAGATCATTGACTTTTTTCTTTTACTGTCATGGTTTACTTGCTTCAAGCAGCTGGAGCAGTGAGCTGGTGCATGTCCCCATGTTTGATGTACCTGTATTGTGTATTTGTTTTGTCGGTGAGAGTGGCTGTCGTACGAGTAAAAGAGGAAACAGTACACTGATCTCTTATTTCAGTTGTACAGAACGTTTCTCTGTCTTGAAATAAATGAATTCAAAAATTCAACAATGCTTTTCAGTAGAAGATTGTGAAAATTCAAAAATGTGTACAGAACGCTTTGCTTGAGTTAATCTCGCCGAAAAATGGAACTGTTATGACAGATTTCCTTGAACAATTAGCGTACCCAATTTCAACAAAATTGGACCACTGAGAGCCAAGTTGTTTCATGTCGAAAGAAAGATGGACTGACAGACATGGCAATCGCAATACAGTAGGTGCTTATTGCAGTACATCCCATAAAAACATAGATGCCTGCGAGGACCTGTAAGGAAAAAAATGCGAGAGATCACCACTCTCCGGTGCCATGAGTCATCATCACTACCACGGGCCATTCTGAGGTGTCTTGACCACTAGGCCAGTTGTGCCCCAGGTCCTAGTTATATATATATATATTTTTTTTTTGGACACGTTCACTGCAGGAAGAAATCCTGGTGAATTTACAACTTGGTTTTCTATAGACTGACGCACCATTGAAGCCCAAAGTCATCAGGTTTCAGTATCCTTGTCAACATTTTAGGCAATATGACAAAAAATAGTGAATGTTCATTGGTCGGTATGCCTTCGTATATGTTCTTCAAGGGAAATACCAATAGTTGGTACTCTTTTTTCCTTGATTGTCCAGTACCATAAGTTATTCATTGAACCACAGAAAAAAAAACACAAAATCGTAAAATTATATGAAAGTGAATACTTATTTTTCATAAAATAAACGCATTTTTTATTGTTTTAAGTTATATTTAATGATATGTTTGTCAGGAATATGGATGTTTTTCAACAAAAAAAATCCTATTTATGCCCTGCTAGCTGTTCCGCTCACACAGTAGTGAAACAGGACAAACTTTAAAAATCAATAAAAAAATGTTAAAAAATGTTAACCTGGAGAAGCGGAAGGTAAGTGTGCTCCAACATCAAACGTAAGCACTGTATCTGATCGTGTTCAAGTCTGATGGGAGAGCGTCCCCGGCGTGGGGAGAAAAGCACATGCCCGTGATATATTTGGCAATCAGCAGCTACCCTCTAAAACACACGTAGCTTTTATCTCTCTCTCAAAAATGTCAAACGTTACTCCTTAACAATCTGTAGATGACAATGTCTGTTGAACAAACAGGTATCGCTAGCTAAGCGGAGGCAAGGTATGCTCCAACACGTGGTGAGAGGTAGACTGACTCGAACGGAGGTTTTGAATGTGAGTGAGGAGGGCCCCGCTACCCTTCCCTCAGCCCGCTGCATGTCTCTCAGATTCGCTGAAATAAATCGGTACCGCAAGTGAACTATGATACTTAGTGCAATGAGAGATGTCACAAAATCAACCAGAACATTCAAGCAAAATATATAGAAAATAACCTAATCTAAATTAAGTAGTTCTCTTGTGAAAAGCAGACAGACGTACAAACAGACAGACAGACATTGGATTTTATATATATATATATATATATATATATATATATATATCTAATTATCTATATTTATATATATATATATATATAGATTATTGTATAAGTTGATCTGTCTGTTGTGGCCTGCAGGGGTTGCTCCAGCTCCCCAAACCTGATACAGACAGACAGAAGTTCACAAGCACAGCGCAACCTTTGTTGTGGAAAACGTTTCCCAAGTTTCCCACTTGTACAGTACAATGCATTAAAGCACCAAGCACAGTGAAGCACAACAATGCCACTGTCTTTTCTTCTTCTTCTCCCACTTTCTCCCTCTCTTTTTCCACTACCACCCCACCTCCAGCAAGCTTCATCACTCTTCCTCCCACTCAGACTCTCAGAGCAGTGGCAGTGGTCTTCTTTTATCCTGTACCCGGGAGTATTTCCGGTGGTCCGTTAATGTGGTCCAGAAGCACTTCCGGGTTAGGTGGAAGCCCAACAAAGTAGGCCGCCACAGATCCTGCTGAAGCCCCCTGGCAGCACCACCGAACCCAGTAGGGCTGTGCCTAACTTCCATGAAGCCCTATGGAAATCCAAAGCATTGCTGCAGTCCAGGAGGGTTGCCATCTAGCACTCTGGGGGAGAAAATGCTGTGTGTATATTCTCTTCCTGAGTCCTACCAACAAGCAGGCATCTCGGCCAGGCAAGGATGTTGACCGTCCGCCACACTGCATTTTGGGAAACCTGCTAACATCATCCCGATTTAATGTACGTTTATTTAATGTATGTTTCCTCAGGCAGATCGAACCATTGAAAAGTATTAGGGCTGGGAAGAGAACAGCTTTGTGTGATGGTATCCGCAGCCATGGGCCTCTTCCATTCACTGGTACATCAATAGTTGCAATTGATGCTGGACTATTATGAGTGAGGACACAACAACAGTTATCTGTGCAAATGCAAAGTGCAAATTTATTGAAATCAAACACAGTGATCCAAAATAAAGTGCAGTTCTTTAAAAACTTTCAAGTAATCCATTAAAACAGTGCATTGTGAAGATTAGAAAACAATAAATAGATCGAATTAAAAAAGTTAAAACCAATGATAAAATCTGTTATGTATATTGTGTTAGTGGATCTACTTTTTGTGGTGTATATATTACCATTAACCATTATGTGTGCATATGCGCATTGATATAAGTTTTTCTGGGTGATACAACAAGTAATAAAAAAAGAAAAACATGGAAAGCGGTTATCGTATTGCGTTTCTCGATTTTATATAAGGTTGAATGTTGTAAGGCACAACAAAATCAGAGCCAGAATCCGCCTTTCTTCTTTCTAAGCCCCAGTGCATCTCCATGTCTCTCATCTCACCTGCCCACCCTCCAAGTCTCTCAGCAGGGCTGTGAAAACAGCAAATTTGGTGAACCACCTGGCTTTCATCCTGAATACTTTGTGTTGTCAGAAACCACAGAGCCCACCTCCCTTGTGCTGCCACCTCCATTGGCATCCACAAGTTCTTTGGTGCACTTGACCACTCTGACCCTAAAGCTATACAGGAGGGATCTGCCCCTGGAATGCTGTTCCTCTCACTCCGCCACAGAACATCCCTGACAACTTATTCTCCTGCTTGACCACCTAGATCTTTGCCCTCTCTGTCTCCTGCTGCCTGTCTCATTTTTCCTTCCTTCCATTTGATATCAACCTTCTCTTTTCCTGACCTAGCTCAAATCTTTTATTTTTCAGTGTAGGTGTACTGAACGATCCGTGGTGCACTAATGAGGGATGGTTGTGCTGATTGCTTTCCTGCACGTGAATGAGCAATCAGCCATTTCCCCCACTATTCTTAAAAAAACACCCAGCACCCGCACTAGTCCTTTGGTCACGCTAATCTCGCCATGGATCTCAGGCACATTTCCACACTCCTTGTCCAATCAAGTGGCAAAATTTTATTTGAGGACATTCTGTGTGAATGAGGACAAACCAAAAGCTCCATTGTGGACTTTGATTCCTGGCAGATAGTAGGATTTTGAAGGGATTAAATTTGGCATGCAGTTTGTCAGCATTTCGCAGGAGGAAGAGATTACCACGGAGCTGATACAGTCTTTCACAGACAAACATACAAAGTGTGCATTTGTCATGAAAGTGGAGGCTCCGTTTGATGGGCACACATGCAAAGTGGTGTGGCTTTCCTTTGCAGACTACATATGTTATGAGACTGTGTCTCCAGAGATCATTGTGACTAGACAAAAAGAGTGAGTGATGCAAATATGAACCAGAAATCATAGTTAGCGCCTGGCTAAAGTAAAAAGAAATCCGGAGGAATCAAAGAGAGAGCCCAGGAAACAAACCAAAGGGGCAAACCGTTAAACAAAGCCAAATGAGCCCAGAACTTTGCCTACTTAAGGAGAATTCATCTACCACTAAGAGATTTGGTTGTTTATGGTATCCAACTCAGGGATGTTAATAATGGGAATCGTGGCCATATTTATACTGGAAGTCCAATGAGGTCAGAAGTGCAACAATTGCTGTCACATGACATGCAACTTCCAATCACTAGAGGCTTCACTCACGATCACATGACATGCTTAATACATCGTTTAAATAAATATACAAATCTTTCAGACATTAAAATGGCACTGCAAACGGTCGAAATACTTGAAAAACACCTGCAAAAGCATGTCTCATTTAAAAGTGTATCCATATTTGATGTGATGCATCTACTTAAGATGAGCATTTCCTAAGTAATAGATTTCTCCATGCCTGATTTATTGTATGCTTTATAGTACCAAAGTAAGATTACAGTGCTCGGCCACCAATGAACATTAATGAGATCCCTTGATTAGCAATTTTGCTTGCTGCTTGAAATCCCATACATTTAGGTATAATAATAAAATTATCTGTATAGCTGAATACACAGCCCCACCTCATGTGGTCAGAATGAAAAGGTTCAACTTCTTCAATCTTCCTTCACAGCTCATAACTCATAGTACTAAATCATTCTAGCTGCTCTCCTCTGGACTTTCTGTAGTGCTGCTATTGTGCACAACACTCCAGATGAGCCCTTGCTAGTGTGCTATATAAATTGAGTATTGCAGATGATTAACCTAACATGAAACTGAAACTGATATATATACACCTTTATAATAGAATATGTGTCTGTGTGACTTTGTACCTGTGTGTCCGTCCAGTTGCTAAGTCTCTGTCATTCCAACAGATGGCACATCACACACATTGACGCTGCTTTTATGAATCCCATCCCAAAAAACATTTAACACAGTGTCACGCACGTGTGACTAGGAGGGAGCTGAGTGGACCAAGTGGAGGTTAATACCCGCCAGGCCAGGGGGTGGCGGGGTGCACTAAACCTACCTCTGTTATCTCTGCAGGCCAAATACAGGAAAACCTGTCTGATTCAACATCACATTCGTTTTTGGTGCCCAGACTAACGTCACTTCCAGTTCCGGCACCCTGACTGACGTCACTTCCAGTTCCAGCACCCTGACTGACGTCACTTCCAGTTCCAGCACCCTGACTGACGTCACTTCCGGTTCCGGCCAAATGACATCACTTCGGCTTTTCGGCTTATAAAGCCGCCATCTTTTCCTAATAATAATTCATAATAATAATTCTTTGCATTTATATAGCAATTTTCTCACTACTCAAAGCGCTCCGCAATTGCAGGTTAAGTGCCTTGCTCAAGGGCCCAACAGAGCAGAGTCCCTATTGGCATTTACAGGATTTGAACCGACAACCTTCCGATTGCCAGTGCAGATCCCTAGCCTCAGAGCCACCACTCCACCTTACTCATCAGTTCGGTTCAGGACTCAAAAAAGTGCATTTTAAAACCCTTATGCAGCCAGGGACAATATATGGGTGGCTGTCTCAAACCCTTTTGTGTGTATCGAGGCTGTTCATTTCAGCAGGCATATGAATTGCATTTTGTCATTCCAACTGATGGTGCATCACCAATACTTTTTGTAATGCATTTTATTATTGCAAATGTTTGTGACGTGCCATCTGTTGGAATGACAAATGCAATGCATCTAATTACTACATGCTTTACAAAATACAGTACATTCCAGTAGATGGTGCACTGCAAACATTAATGCGTAGGTCTACATTGGTTTAAAACTACAAATCAAACAATTTAGATGTGATTAAAGTGCACATTGCAGACTTTCATTTAAAGGGATTTGAATACATTTCAGTCCCACCATGTAGAAATGACAACAATTTTTCTACACTGCCCCTTGTGATGGTGCGGGTCGGCTCCTGGTGCCCTCTTCTATTATGGGAGCCTCTTGAACCCGACACCATCGATAATGTAAACACATGAGCATGGCTGATGACAACAAAGCACACATAAAGCAAGGGGAAGGTGTAAAAGTGATCACTGCTTTTTTTTAGAAAACAATTCACAAAAAAAAGTGTCTAAATAGTGTCCAAAGTGCAGTGCTCAAAAAAGATAGTTCAATAAATAAATAATCCAAGTAAAAACAAAGGTGAAGTAGAGGTTAAAATCAAAATAAATACATCCATTAAAACGGGGTTAAAACCAACTGACAGGAAACTATCCTCTTTAAAAACCCAGTGCTTTGATCTTTTAACTGGTGGCTCCTCTGCTTATCTCGTGCAGGCCTTGCAGTGGAGGAGTCACCCAAACAGCAGACGCAGCTGACCTTCCTCAGGTCCAGGTCCCTGCCATCCCATGACTACGAAAAGCTCCCTTCTCTGGACCTCGGCTTGGGTTCCCAATGGCCAGGGTACTCACTCTGGGGCTCTCCTCCCAAGCCTCTCCGACCCCTGCTGCCTTCCCAGTCTTCCGCAGTGACATTCCTGCTCCTCATTGCAGCTCAGCTGGAGTGAACCATTTTACGAGTGTCGGCCACACACTTCTCTTCGGGGCTCACTTCCCAACTGCCTGCTTTCTCTCCCTTGCGCCTGCTGTCTTCAGATCGCTCACTCCCACACCAGCCCCTTCCGCCTCCAGCCTTCTTCTCTCTTTTTCCCTTTAACCTCCATCTTTTCTTCTTGTCTGCCTTTCTCAATACCTTCCTTCTCACACTTACGCTTCGCTTTTAAACTGGGGATGTGGCACAGCTGTGGTGATGAGCAGCTCCCTGGTGTCATTTAGGGTCACGGACGATCCTACATCTTGGCACTAAGTGCAGGGCCATCTGCTCCCGTATCACATATGAGAACCGCTCGCTACGCTGCCACGACACACAAAGAAAGACACGAATGCAGCGATTTTCTTCTATGCTACTGTGGCTGTCCGTTTGTCTGTCCAGGATTTTAAATCCTGTAACTTGCAAACTGTTCGATCTATTGATCTGAAATTTGGTACACATATACTACGTGATGTCTACTATCTGCCTTCAGGGTGATGATTGACCTCCAAGGTTATTACTCTTTTAATTTTTATTTTATTTTATTGTAGAATCAACTCTCGGCAGCGGACAGCAAGGCGCCAGTGTGGCGCATGCATACGGGCGCCATTCTCATCCCTACCACCTTCGTCGTCACTTCCCCTTCCTCTTCATATTTAAATCATTCTTGAGGCAGATTGAACACTTAAGTGCCAGCTTAATTGAAAAATTAAGGAAAACGTACTAAGCAATTGCAACACAAACACTGACTTAATCAGTTTTACTGCAAAAAGATGCCGATGGTAGAAGAGAAGAAGCAGACCGCTAGGGTGGAGAAAACAGGAGCTGCTCAGGAAGCAGCAAGCACATCAACCTCTGAGCAAACGAATGCTAAACATACAGAGAAAGAGGATGAAAACTATGAATGCTCAAGTCAAGTGTATTCACTGCGCGTTATCGTGCAGTACGCCGTTACTGGTTATTTAATAAAAACGCTACACAGACCCAGACCTCACTTCACCACATCCCCCCATTTCAAAGCACCATAATGTTTGGAATACAGCAATGGCAGGTCTATTAAAGCCATCATATTTAGGACCTTGTCTCATAGCCCTTACATGCAATGACTACTTGAAGCCTGCAACTCACAGACAACATCAGTGTGCTGAGGATCTTCTCTAGTGATGCTCTGCTAAGCCTCTAATGCAGCCATCTTCAGCTCCTGCTTGTTTTGAGGGCTTGTCCCCTTAAGTTTTCTCTTCAGCATATGGATGGCCTGCTCAATTAGATTTAAATCACTTAACTGGTTTGGCCATTCAAGAATTTTCTATTTTTTTAGCTTTGAAAAACTCTTTACCAGTATGTCTGGGATCATTATTATTGTAGGATGAAGTGCCATCTATTGAGTTTGGAGGCATTTACTGGATCTTGAGCAGATCAGATGTTTCTAAACACCTCAGAATTCATTAGGCCATTGCCACCAGCAGTTCCATCATTAATGAAGCCAAACATGCTCAAGTCATAACGCCCACACCACCGTGTTTAACAGATGAGGTGATTGCTTTAGATCTTGGGTAGTTCCTTTTCGCCTTCACGCTGATCAGGTTCATCTTTGTCTCACCTGTCCACAAGACCTAGCTACAGAATTCTTTTTGAATTCCTTTTTCATAAACTGCTATCTGTCCATCTTATTGCGGCTATGTAGTGGTTTGCATCTTGCGGCGTGGCCTCTGTATTTCTGTTCAAGTCTTCTGCTTATAGTCGTCTCTGACACACACACATTTGCCTCTTGAAGACTGTTTCTGATCTGTCAGGTAGGTATTTGAGTCTTTTTCTTTACTATATGGAGGATTCTTCAGTCATCAAGAGTGGAGATCTTCCTTTGCATACAAGTCTCTTTGTGATTATTGAGTTCACCAGTGTGTTCTTTCTTCTTAATGATATTAGAGATATTTAGGTAATCCTAAGGCTTTACTGATGTCTCTAATGGTTTTATTCTTGGTTTTCAGCCTCACAGTGGCTTCATTGGCACAGCTCTCGTCCTCAAATAGAATAGTGGCAACTGCAGACTCCAATGGGTAGAAGCAAGCACACGTGAGGAATTACAAACACCTATGACTCCAATTGTTCCAAACATTATGGTGCCCAGAAATGGGGGGATCATGTAGAAAAAGTGTTGTCATCTCTACATGGTGTGGCCAAAATGTGTGCAAATCCCCTTAAATAAAAGTTGGCCATGTGCTCTTTAATCACAACGTCTGAATTGTTTGATTTTCAATTTTTAACTGCGGACCAGAGGAATAAATCAAGGAAAAATGTAGATAGATAGATAGATAGATAGATAGATAGATAGATAGATAGATAGATAGATAGATAGATAGATACTTTATTAATCTCAAGGGGAAATTCACAAACTCCAGCAATTTTAAATTAAATTAAAGAAGTGATAACAATGAAGGTATAACAGACAGACAAGTACTTTGTATAACGTTAATGTTTGACCCCCAACCCCCCGGGTGGAATTGAAGAGTCGCATAGTGTGGGGGAGGAACAATCTCCTCAGTCTGTCAGTGGAGCAGGACGGTGACAGCAGTCTGCCGCTGAAGCTGCTCCTCTGTCTGGAGATGATCCTGTTCAGTGGATGCAGTGGATTCTCCATGATTGACAGGAGCCTGCTCAGCGCCCATCGCTCTGTCACGGATGTCAAACTGTCCAGCTCCGTGCCTACAATAGAGCCTTCCTTATGTGTCTCTGTCCCAAATATTATGGAGAGCACTGTATTACTAATTGAGCTTTATATGTTACTATCCCCCTCAAGTACTAGTGAAGGATGTCAGAGTTACTATAATTCAGTACCCTGGGCTCAGTGAGACCAAGCCCTTTGCACTACAAGCAGGTGGTCAGAAGCTCATAGCTTAGCTGTTGTACCTGCTTGGTACATGAAGCAGAAATGTCCTAGGGACTCCTGAAAACTGTCATGTGAAAATAACGGCTCCAGGAATTTAGTAGGAATGAGAAGAAAGTCTTTGGAGAAAGCAACACCACAGCACAACAAGGGGGAAAGAAAGAAAATAATGAAAGAAGAGAAACTGGGTTTGAATTTGACACTGAGCCTGCGTCTCTCTTTCACATTTCCATTTTTGCATTCGCTGCCTTTACAGCGGCCCTCAGACTGCAGCCTGCTTAACCGTCCTGAAAGTTGAACCGTTCACCTCTCACATGGTGGGTGTGCATGGAAGTGGAACATTTGGATCACCACTGTGTATTTTTAGAAGCAGTGAGGGGCAGCAGGGATTTCATATATACTGGCAGCGAGCACACCGTCTGCAGCCTTCTGATAAGTGACTCCTCTTCTAAAGCATCCGCTTCCTAATTTAAAGAGCAAATGCTTTTTTTTTAAGCTCCAGGAATGAAGTGCTGATTTTAGAAAAGCCACTAATTGAATCTAACATACATCATGTGAACCCCCAACCGTTTTATCTTCCAGTAACATTTGAATATGCAGGGCAACAAGGTACTGAAAATCTCCATCACTTTTAATACACCTTTGAGATGGCAACTCTAAAACAATACATTAAGCTTGCTCACTGAGCGACTATGCATGAACCTATCTAAACCCTCTCTGTCCATTGCAGGGTTGTTCAACCTTTCAGAAAGAAAAAACATACAAATCTGGATTAGTCAGACTAATCAATTGCAGGCCACAGTTACTCACTCTGACTCTACCCAAGAGGAAATGCACGTTATTAGTCACTACTTTTGTGTGTTTTATTTATTTTATAGTGGTAGCGCTATGCTTCGCTAGCACCTGGCCAAAGAATGCTGCAGCTGTCTACGTATGATGCTGGCAAGATGAATAAAGCTCCACCAGAGTATCCTGCTACTGGTGACACATTTATCTACTGGTGGATGGGTGGTCTTTTTCCTGTGCAACTTCTAGAGGTTTATTTTCTCCAGAATACAATCAGCTGGAGGTTTTATCTTCCTTCCCTCTCTGGCCTTCTGATCATAGAATATTAGAATATTAGAATAATCTAAATGAGAACAGGCCATTCAGCCCAACAAAGCTTGCCAATCCTATCCACTTAATTTTTCTGAAATAAAATCAAGTCGAGTTTTGAAAGTCCCTAAAGTCTTCCTGTCTACCACACTACTTGGTAAGCTTATTCCAAGTGTCTGTGGTTCTTCGAGTGAAGTAAAACATTCAAATGTTTGTGCAAAGTTTACCCTTAACAAGTGTCCAATTGTGTCCCCATGTTCTTGATGAACTCATTTGAAAATAACCGTCTAGATCCACTGGACTAATTCCCTTCATAATTTTAAACACTTCAATCATGTCACCTCTTAATCTTCTTTTGCTCAAACTGTAAAGGCTCAGCTCTTTTAATCTTTCCTCATAATTCAACCTCTGTAGCCCTGGAATCAGCCTAGTCGCTCTTCTCTGGACCTTTTCTAGTGCTGCTATGTCCTTTTTGTAGCCTGGAGACCAAAACTGCAGACAGTACTCAAGATGAGGCCTCACCAGTACATTATAAAGGTTGAGCAGAACCTCCTTGGACATTGGACTAAGGGTGTACAACAGTGCTGGCTTTTTCAGAAAGGTGAGGTTTTGCTTGGATAAAACACGGAGGATCATCAGTTCATTCTGTATCTACAGTATGTGCTGGACCAGCACAGTGCAAGCTGTCCCTGTCCTTGTCCGGTGGCCTGAATCTCACTCAGTTGATTTTATATAATAAAGTGATTCCCAACCTTTTCTATTCCCTGCACCCGTAGAAAAAGTTTGATATTTGTTTGCACCCTCTAGCAAAATAATATCACATTTGAACATGAAGAAGTCAAATTTCTAATTTTTGAAACACAACTTAAATCACATACAGTACTGCAGGTGATCAAAAAACTAAAAAAAAAAAATGTTTAAATCAGTGTATAAAATTTAAATATAAATTGAGCAATTTACTTTTATAAATCTCAGTAATCTTGTAAATGTCTCCCCAGTGAACCTTAGACACTCGATTGATGATCCAGACGTTGGGGTATCCCACAAAGCACCATGCACTGTGAGGAAATAACAATCAATGACAAAAGGGTTTGGGGAATTGGAGTCCCCTGTGAAGAAATGGGTGGCAGTGCTCCGCTAAGCAATGAAACCCAGTCGATGGGCTTTGTCTCCTGCAGTTCAAAAACAGATGTGGCTCACAGTTAAAATTGCTGCGCTACTGTCAGGACCGCCAGTTGGAGAGATGGGCTGAGTGTAAGCAGCGGGGGTTGCATCCAATTCAACGCTTATTGTCCCACCTGCACTGATATAGCGTGTTGCTGCACCCACCACATGACAAACCACCACCCCAGCAAAAATATCAATCAAACCTTGAAATTAGTTTCACAATCAGGACTTGCACAAAAATCAATACTCTCTAGACCTCTAAAGGCCATCACAAGGTTCAAATTCCATTTTCTTAAAAAAAGTTATTTGTTTTACGAACGCTCTGCACCCAGCAAGGAACCAGTGAAGACATACATTTGTGCGACTCACTCACTCACTGATTGCTTTATTACTTTTCATATCATAGAAGAGGAGCACTGACTAATAAATGACATACAAATGACGGCATACCACAACACACCGACTGCACCACGATAAAGTCAGACAGTGCACCTCACTTAAATTTGGTGAATCACAACACAGCCTTCCTCTTTGTCGCACCCCCATGAAATGTTATCTAGCACCCCCCCTGGAGTGCAGGCACCCCAGGTTGGGAACCCCTGGTATAATACAAGGTCACAAAGTAACTGGTAGTGGAGAGTGAAACAGCCACGTTTTCTGTCACGTACAGTTTTGGGAATTGATACTAAACATCACTCCATTTTCTGGGTTAAAGAAAGGCACAGTGCTCTGTAAGAGTTTGGCAACACCGTACACGACATTTGGACCCATCAATTTCTCAGAAAAGCATCTAGGTGAAAATTAATAGGGAAAAACTGTCTTTTGGAAATTCATCAGGGCTAAACACATCCAACCATAAGATAAAATGACATATTCATTAGCTGTAATCCAATGAGACAATGACATTGTTATCTAAATTATTTGAGAATAAAACACTGTACCTGTGGTCTTAGATGAGATCCCACTTTGGCCAGTACAAAACAGTGTTCTCCCATCAGCCCCAGTTCTCTTTTGCTGCCTGATGGGAATTGAAGTCCCTGTGTTGGCCCCTATGCCATATAGCATATATTTTAAATTGGACAAATGGCAAAGCAAGTGCAAAATTCAGCCATTTTTCTGTAATTGGGAAACAAATAGAATATGACCAAAAAGAATATGACTTATTTATATAGATTTTTTAAATTAGTGATGTGTCTTGCAGTTTGGAATGGCAAGAATCATTGGGGTACCAACCCTATAACCCTCATTTAAGTTATTCAAAAGAAAAGAAAAGGTGCACAGTGGAACAACAAGAAGAACCCCAATACAGGGCTCTCTGCAGTGGCTGAATTCCCATGATTCTCACTCAGGAGCTCATTTGGAAATGAGATGCCACCTTTTGGGGCTGTCACTTTTTATAGCATCCCAAGTGGAAGGGGTAAGGCTTGCTCAGGGCATGGCTGTCATGGTTGAGAGCCCTTACTGGCCATCATACCGCTAGTGACATTGCCCCATCTTGTCCTGGGTTGGTGTTGCTTACCTCAGTCGAGCTCGAAAGAGGACCCCATTCAGACATGCGTGACATTGTTTTTAGTTATTTATTTTGCCTTTTTTTTACTTTTTTTGTAACTCTATTTAGTTTTTGCTATGGTAAAGCACTTTGAGCCAATGTAATGTATGAAAATGTGCTAGAGAAGTAAATGCTGTTGTTATTAATCAACCAATTAATTCATCTTCATTTTGTATGGTGCCATTCATAGGGTACACCATCAATCACAAGGTGCTTTACAAAGCAAAGAAAAAAACTTATTTTGGACCTGGACGAAAACAGGAGTTCCAATAAAAAGTCCTCATAGATTTTGGGGAAAACCTGCAAGTTCCACATAGATGGTCTTAAAGCAAACAGAGATTAAGAGGAGACATGATTGAAGTGTGTGACAAGAATGACACAGGTACATCAATAAGGTTTGGGGCAGCCACCCATATATAATGCCCTGGCTGCAAAAGGTTAATTGTTATGAGTTGTGTTCAGGTTGAAGTCCAAAACAGAACTGACTCAGGTTGGATAAAGCAGCGGATTTAAAGGCTGTGACAGGAAGCGACATCGTCTGGACCGGAATCAGAAGTGATGTTCCCGGGACCGGAAGTGACGTCATCAAAAGTGCCTGCACCTAGTGGGATTTCCCAAGGATAGTCCGCAGAGGACGGAGAGAGAGAGGGTGTTAGTGCAGCTAGTCACCCCCTGGTCTGGCATGGTATTGCACTTATTTAAGCCCTTTAGCTGCCTCCCACAAGGACACGGTTGGAAACTTGTTAAGGGAAGATTTAGCAGAAGTTTTTCTTCACACAGAGAACCTAACACATAAATTAAATGACCGAGTAAATAGGACCTTAGTGACATTCAGGTCTCAACTTGATGTTATTTTGGACAGGCTTGTTGGGCTAAACAGCCCGTGCCCGTCACAATTGTTCTAAAGTTTTAGTATTGAACTCAGGTCCTTGATGGCGTTAGTCCATCACACTAACCACTCAGCCATTCATTATGTAACAAAAAAATAAAATAAAATGAAATTATATACTTCAAATATTCTCCCTGAGAGAATACAGAGTATGATGGTTAAATCACAGAAAAGAAAGGGAGAAAAAAATCAAAATGGTGCCAAAAAGTTAAAGAGAGCATCAACCATTTCATAGTTCCAAGGAGAATAAAATGTCTGTTAAAACTGAAAGGAGAAAAAAAAGTTAAGAAACCTTGGCCCAGATAAAAGAGACAAGATGGCCCTCTTCAGTCCCTAAAGGCTCAAATTTATTCTACTTGTGAACTTCACTCAAGGCCTGTGTGAAATAAAACAGGTTTATCAAGACGAGTGGCTCAGTGGTTAGGGACTGAGGAGGTTTTTGTGATTCTAAGCCAGCAATGAACCCTTGATTGTCTGTGGATTTGCTACATCCCCACCGTGTCTTTATACAGTAGCTTTAGAAAGTAGTCCTAACCCTTCACTTTCAGCATATTTTATTGTTATTAATTTGCCATCAGTCTACACTTAGTAACCCAGAATGACAAAGTGAAAACGTGTTTTTGGAAAGGTTTGAAAATTTATTAAAAATCAAAAATCTGAAATCTATTATTCCTAGAAGAATTCAGATCTTTACTGAATCACTCCAAATTGTTCCCAGATACATCTTGTTTTATTTTACTCTCCCTGAGATGCACCTAGAACCTGATTGGAGTCCACCTGTGGCAAACTACATTGATTGGACAATATATAGGGTCCACAATTCACACTACATGTCAAGACAAAACCAAGCCATGAAGTCCAAGGAGCTCTCTTTAGACCTCTGCTATCAAATATGGGTGATGCATAGATCAGGGCAAGGGGATAAAATTTCTTCTAAAGCTCTGAAAGTTCCTTCGACAGTTGTGAACTGGAAGAAGTCTGGAACCACCAGGAGAGGTGGCTGCCCATCCAAACCGAGTTACCGGGCAAGAAGGTCATTAAAATGAAGAAGAACTCAATGGTCACTCGAACAAAGCTTCAGAAGTCCTCTTCTAAGATGGAAGAACCTGTCAGCAGAACCCCATCAATCAGATGTTTATGGTAGAATGGCTGGATGGAACTCTTGAGTAAAAGACTTTGAGACCATGAGGGAAAAGATTCCCTGGTACGGTGAGAAAAAAAGATGAATTTCTTTGTCAGAACTCCAAGCATGATGTCTGGTAAAGACCAGGCCCTGCTTATCACCTGCCTGATACCATTCTTGTGTTAAAGTATGGTGGTGACAGTGTGACTTGGGCTAAAAATTCTATGCAATTACGGTTAGTCAAGAGTCAGACTTGGGCTGATTTGTAATGATTTGCTTTACATTTCTAAACCCAAATAACACTCGGGAGAGTATTCTGCTGCCATCTAGTGGATGAAATAACATCATGCTGCAAACAATCATGAATATTTCTATGTGTTTGGCCACCCTAAGGTAACTCTTCAATATCCATAAGTGAGGTGAGCCTCTAACTAAAAACATAATGGCAAACAAAAAGTCATAGAAGCAGCTTTAGAAGAAACTAAAACCGAACTATTATTTGAATCACGTGATAGTGATAACGATGTGATTTGTTCATCAGATGTTGATACTGAAAGAGAAACTGATGCATGATACAGCACTGTATGCCGAAACTGCCATGATATACTGTGGCATAGTGAGACAGTAGCTTTGTGACAAAAAGGCAAAAAAAAAAAAAAAAAGAAATAATTACATACAAGTACAAGGATAAGAAAGACATTTCTACATGTTCGTGTCACTAGAAATGTGGAACTCACGAAGCCTGGCACTGTGGTAGCCTATAATAACACAAGGTGTGTGTGAATCCTGCGATTGAGACTGAAAAACTATTGTACAATAAGTACACAAATAAACACACTTTTACTATCCCGATTGTGACATCGGACTGCCTCAAAACATGTCACATGAAGGTCATATATCTGCATCAGTACAAGAATGGACATTGGACAGACCATTTCTACTTTATTTATGTTGATATTTTATATGTTTCTGTTGCATGTAATAACCTTTTTGCTTGTTGAAAAAAATTTTAAGTGTTTCACTAGGGCTAACATTACACTAAGGAGATTAAATAAGTTAATGTCCAAAATTTTAAGATGGAATTTCACAGCATGTTTTTAAAATTAATAGCTGATGTCTTCAGAGACATCTGTAATATTTCACTTACTAAATCTATTGTCCCCACCATCCTCAAAAGAATAATAATTATCCTTTAGCCTAAGAAAATGAAAGTGAAGTATCTGTGATGAAGTGCTTTGAGAGAGTCACATTTAAACTGAATATTCCAGATAGTCATAATCACCTCCGGTCTGCATATCACCACAACCACTCCACAAAAGTCACCTCATCCTTTGCTGACCACCAAACTCTTTAATTTAGGACCCAACACCGCCCACTACAATTGGATTTCCAGCATATTTGAATTGGAAGCATCACATCCTCCACACTAACCCTTAACATGGGCACATCAAAGGGTAGCATGCTGAGCACCCCCCCCCCCCCCGCCATCTTGTTCACCTCTGACTGTGTCTCCAGACACAACTCCAACTCCATCATTAAATGACACCACCATTATAGTCCTGATCACAAATGATGTTAAGATGGCTTACAGCGAAGAGGTTTACTTGCTGACTCAGTGGTGACAGAACTACAAACTTATCCTTAAAGTCAGCAAAAACAAGGATCTGCTTGTATACATCAGATAGAAGATTGCAGACTGCACTGAGTTTGACATCAGAGGCGATGCTATTGAAAGAATGAGCAGCTTTAAATTTCAATGATCAATTTAAGGGAACAGAACACATTTTGGCTCTGTCACCAGCACCTCAGACTTGCTTACTTCTTTAGAATGGCAAACAGGATTATTAAACCATCCTAAACAGCTGCTGTTTTGACTATTTCCATCTGGCAAACAGTACAAGACCAGTGAAATTCACACACACACACACATATACAGTGGTTTGAAAAACTATTTGCCCCCTTCCTGATTTCTTATTCTTTTGCACGTTTGTCACACAAAATGTTTCTGATCATCAAACACATTTAACCATTAGTCAAATATAACACAAGTAAACACAAAATGCAGTTTTTAAATGATGGTTTTTATTATTTAGGGAGAAAAAAAATCCAAACCTACATGGCCCTGTGTGAAAAAGTAATTGCCCCCTTGTTAAAAAATAACCTAACTGTGGTGTATCACACCTGAGTTCAATTTCCGTAGCCACCCCCAGGCCTGATTACTGCCACACCTGTTTCAATCAAGAAATCACTTAAATAGGAGCTGCCTGACACAGAGAAGTAGACCAAAATCACCTCAAAAGCTAGACATCATGACAAGATCCAAAGAAATTCAGGAACAAATGAGAACAGAAGTAATTGAGATCTATCAGTCTGGTAAAGGTTATAAAGCCATTTCTAAAGCTTTGGGACTCCAGCGAACCACAGTGAGAGCCATTATCCACAAATGGCAAAAACATGGAACAGTGGTGAACCTTCCCAGGAGTGGCCGGCCGACCAAAATTACCCCAAGAGCGCAGAGATGACTCATCCGAGAGGTCACAAAAGACCCCAGGACAACGTCTAAAGAACTGCAGGCCTTACTTGCCTCAATTAAGGTCAGTGTTCACGACTCCACCATAAGAAAGAGACTGGGCAAAAACGGCCTGCATGGCAGATTTCCAAGACGCAAACCACTGTTAAGCAAAAAGAACATTAGGGCTCATCTCAATTTTGCTAAGAAACATCTCAATGATTGCCAAGACTTTTGGGAAAATACCTTGTGGACTGATGAGACAAAAGTTGAACTTTTTGGAAGGCAAATGTCCCGTTACATCTGCCGTAAAAGGAACACAGCATTTCAGAAAAAGAACATCATACCAACAGTAAAATATGGTGGTGGTAGTGTGATGGTCTGGGGTTGTTTTGCTGCTTCAGGACCTGGAAGGCTTGCTGTGATAGATGGAACCATGAATTCTACTGTCTACCAAAAAATCCTGAAGGAGAATGTCCGGCCATCTGTTCGTCAACTCAAGCTGAAGCGATCTTGGGTGCTGCAACAGGACAATGACCCAAAACACACCAGCAAATCCTCCTCTGAATGGCTGAAGAAAAACAAAATGAAGACTTTGGAGTGGCCTAGTCAAAGTCCTGACCTGAATCCAATTGAGATGCTATGGCATGACCTTAAAAAGGCGGTTCCTGCTAGAAAACCCTCAAATAAAGCCGAATTACAACAATTCTGCAAAGATGAGTAGGCCAAAATTCCTCCAGAGTGCTGTAAAAGACTCATTGCAAGTTATCGCAAACGCTTGATTGCAGTTATTGCTGCTAAGGGTGGCCCAACCAGTTATTAGGTTCAGGGGGCAATTACTTTTTCACACAGGGCCTTGTAGGTTTGGATTTTTTTTTCTCCCTAAATAATAAAAACCATCATTTAAAAACTGCATTTTGTGTTTACTTGTGTTATATTTGACTAATGGTTAAATGTGTTTGATGATCAGAAACATTTTGTGTGACAAACATGCAAAAGAATAAGAAATCAGGAAGGGGGCAAATAGTTTTTCACACCACTGTATATGTATATACAAGGAGATTCACACTAAAGAGGCCCCGTATATTCTGTTGTAACTCTGGTTAGGTTGAAGCAATCTAAACCAAAAAAATATGCCATATATCTTGACGTATGTGTAATCGATTGCATGTGATGCTGGAAGTGGTTTCTGTTTTCTGCCAGACACATTTTGACACAGTGCTCCATGTTCCTGAACGTATCAAATCTTCCACAGTGTGAGGCTTTTTCTGATAGACATTTCCTTTGAGCATACCCCAAAAGGAAGAAGAATGGTCGTGTCAGATCCGGCAACCGTGGTGGCCAAAGCCCCTTTGAAATTACCCTGTTGCCTAAGAAGGACTCAATTTCTGCCATGTTCCTTGCCGATGTGTGACATGTTGCTCCATGTTGCTAGAAGTAACGTTCCGTTAACTCATGATCATCTAGGTTGATGCTGACATTACTTAAATGAATTGGTAACCCAATAGATTTGCACCATGAAGACGCGCTGATCCATACTGTACACCACCATCCTGATGAGAAGTCGAGTGACTGAGTGAAGGGGTACAGGCAGTATTCACCTAGAAGTTGCAAACATAGGTTAAATGTCATTACGGCTGTCTGGCGCGTACCTCATCGCTCTGACACAGAGGCATACTGGCTTGTTCGAAGCTCCATATACTGAGGAGCACATTGCGCATTGTTTAGTTGAGATTGCTTTGTCCTAGCGAGAGTTATTACAGAATATTTGGGCCTCTTTCGAGGGAATTTCCCTGTACATATATAAATATATATGTACATTGTCCTTTAGGGGGCATTGCAGCATCTCAAACCCCAGACACAACATCACAGACATAAGTTCTGGGCTCAAATCAACATTTTATTACTACAAAATCCCTTTAATGGGTTTCTTCAGAAGTTATGCACAAGCACAATACAATTCCGTTTCTTCTTTCTCTTGCTTCATTCACCCAGGTATGGTTTGTCCTTTTCCACCTGACTCTAACTCTTGTCGGTGAAGCAGAGCAGTTTCTTTTATACAAGACCTGAAAGTACTTCTGGTGTCATGGCATTGCTTGTAGGAAGCACTTCCAGATCAGGTGGAATGCCCACCAAACAGGGATCATGAATCCCTGCAGCACCCCATGGAACGTAATAGGGCTGCCCTATGGAACCCCAATACTTAGCATGCCCCGTTGGCATCTGTATGAGTACTGTAGACCAGGGATGCTGCCACATAGTGTATCTGGGGAGCAAATAGTCCAAGCAAGTTTTTCCCCCATCACTCAATTATACTGGCTTCCCAAACAGGTAAGGATTTTCAAAGTCCTGCCGGGATGCCAGCATATCCATGTCAGTGTTGGAAACTCCTGCCAATCTCATGACTAAGGCAGGGAACAACCTGACTTTTCTCTTGTCTATGCACTAGACTGGCCTCCCGGCCTTGTAAAGAATCATGAACTTGAGGATGCCAGCCCATACTTTCCATACATCACTATATATATATATATATATATATATATATATATATATATATATATGTTGCGTGCTATGTATATGTATGACATCTCCTCTGCTCACCTCATCTTTAGGAGACATGACCCCATGGGTTCAATCAACCCTTTAACTGAGCTCAAGTCCTCACTGCCAGTCCTTTGGTGTCTGTGAAACGCTGTGCCGAGCCTTGTTCTCTCGTCTCTCATTGCCACTCCTCAGCCCTTCATGGGAGCCCTCCTGGAGCAGTCGGTCCAGATCACTCAGCAGCAGTGACCCTCAGACCCCTTCTGAGCCATGTGCTCCTCTCCTTGGGCTCACTTTACCTGCTGCCTACCTCCACTCCTGAGCCCGCCATCTCTTTTACTTTCGGTTTCCTGTTTTTTTAACGTCTGTCTTACTCCTTCATCTTTCTTGTTCTTGTTCTCTCTTATTCCTCTCTCTGTTTTGTTCGGGCTCCCCTTTTTAATTTAATTTTGTCAATTCTGTGAGTTCTTTTTATTTTTTTTATAGAAATGTAAAAGACTCATTTCAGTTTCTCTAATTTTTGCACACCATTTTCACAATTTTAAATGGTGTAGTGCCATTCAAAACTGGTATATCTGTAAAGGTGAATTTATGCTGAATCAGACAATGTAAAAAAACTTAATGATAGAGTCTCCTGGAATATCTTTGGTGCTCAGATCAGTAAGGGTACTGTATCTTGACTTTGACTAGCAGGCCGGATTGCTCTACCATTTTTTTACATTACGAAACACTACACACATTAATAAAGCACTGTTGGACCAAAGCTGTGGACCTTTTCGCAGTCTTGCAGAATGTTACTGATAAGGAAAAAAACATTGTGTCTTACATAGCATTAAGCATAACATCAATGCTCTACAGGCAGACCCATTTCACTGGTGTCATTAGTGCTTTGTCCACCATAATAAGACCAAATTCTGTGCTTGTTAGCATCTTGCTACAAAACACCAAGTGATTAATGGGATAATTCACTAAGGGCACGCAAAACACTGAGTGCAAGCAAGACACTGAGGGTATGCAAAACAGAGCCCCGTCCGTCAACTCTAAGACCATGGGATACGCTCGACAGAACCCCGCCCACCAACTCTAACCCTCCTACCACGTCATGGGATACGCACGACAGAGCCACGCCCACCCACTGCAACCATCCTCCCGAGTGCAGCGTCGCTCTCGAAATCATCTCTCACCAAATACAGCCTCAGACGCTTTCGTCTGTGCAAAAGTCCACATGCACCACTGAGCCACGTTGACTTTGCACCACACGCAAGACAGAGAGCCACGATCGCCAACTCACAGAGCCCCGCCCACCAACTCTAACTAAGGGCATGCAAGACAGAGAGCTCCGCCCACCAACTCTAAGACCATGGGATACGCACGCATTTAGTGTATAAATGGATATAAATAATTGCATGTAAATGATTCGTCAAAATCTGTTGTATGTAAACGATACTGTTTTAAACGTTACTGTTTTTTCATCAGAAAAAACGGTTTCCACGTTTACCTGTATTAGTTTAAATGGCACTTTTACCACTTGCAATAGGGCGGACGCGCTGACTTATCGTGTCGACTGGGCAACACAGTGAATGCGGTGTCTATCTATATATGTCTATGTTTTCTGTAGCCTGCTACAAGAAGGTACTCTCTCGACCATTGGCATTGGTTTCGCTCCTTGCTATTTTCGTTGATACTGCTACGGTGGTTTCCTAAGCCTTTGTTATACTGAATTCCTTTCTCACCGTTTTCCGTTCCTATTCTTACACCGCCATATGCTACGGTGGGCTTTGGCTAGCATTCTATAATGTTTCCAAATCAAGCAGTTAATCTATAATATCTACATCCGGTGCCGCCACGAGTGGCAGCCATTCCAGCAGCTCCGTGTATGGCTTTATTCTATTTTATTTTTCTCTATTATTCTCTATTTCACTGATCACTTCTACCACTTTCTTTTATGTGGAATCGCTCCCTGGACACTTTTTACTACTTTTACTACTTGGACATGGATTTTTACACGCCAAGACTCACCTATTGAAGATGTCAACTTCAAGCGCTGAGAACAAATGCCCACGCCAGTGTGGTTCCCTATTTACCTGACGAGGTAAGAAGACGATATCGGGGCAGCCAAGTCGGCACTAAGATAAAAGCCAAGCGGCTTGCGAGAAAGTGGGGCTATAAACCTTCAGTGCCTTCTGTGATCCTGGGAAATTTGAACTCACTACAAAATAAGATTGACGAACTGGCTGTGCTGGTGAAAAATGTCAGAACCTACAGAGAATGCAGCTTGCTGTGTTTTAGTGAAACTTGGCTAACAACTACCATCCCAGATGCTAACGTGGAGCTGCCTGAGTTTAGCACAGTTATAGCGGACAGAGATGCAAATACCTGCTAGAAGAAGAAAGGAGGAGGAGTCGCTCTCTATGTCAATACAAAGTGGTGCAACTCAGGACATGTAAACATTAAAATCTCCGCTTGCTGCAGGGACATCGAACTGTTGGCCATAAGTTTGCGCCCCTATTACTTGCCCAGAGAGTTTGGACATGTCATTGTTGTTATTGTTTACATCCCTCCTCGAGCAAACGCGGAGACAGCGAGTGACGTCATCCATTCCGCAGTTGTTAAATTACAAACGCAGCACCCTGAGGCACTTGTGCTAATCGCTGGAGACTTTAACAATGTGATGCTGGACAAAACATTACCTGCCTTCTCTCAGTATGTGGATTGTAACACCCGGGGAAATAGGACTATTGACCTACTGTATGCAATCATTAAAGACACATACAGCGCCACCCTGCTGCCTTCGCTTGGGAAAGCAGATCATAACCTGGTTCTGCTTCAGCCTCACTACAAACCAAAAGTGAGTGAGCTACATACAACCACACACTCATTAAGGAAGTAGTCCCCTGAGGCAGAGCAGGCTCTTAGAGACTGCTTTGGAACTACAGACTGGGATATCCTGCATTAATTGTGAATTTCCTCTTGGGATTAATAAAGTATCTATCTATGTATCTAATCAAAAAACTAAAATAATTTTTTAATTTTTTATGTGTAGGTCACAAGTTGCAAAGGAGCTATAAAGGTATTTTACAATCACTGTGATGCCCTGCCTAGCATAAATTCAAATTGTGAAACAGTTAATAAACTGAAAAATAAAAACTCCTTTTTTGTATTTGTTTAGCTCAGTGGTTCTCAACCTGTGGGGTGGTCCCCCCTAGGGGGTCACGAAGTAACAAAAAGGGGGCGCGAAGATGTGAAAAAAAGAAAACAAGAATCAAAAATATGAAAAAAAAATCTGTTGAAACCAAAACAAATTAACTTAAACTACATTCTGATACTAGAACAATAAATATAGAGTTAGATAAATGTCGATAAAAGTTAAGTAAGTATAAAATATGCATCTACATTTCAAGAAAATGTTAGGAGGGGCGCGATTAAAACTGTTATGAAAACTCAGGTCGCAAATACTTAATGGTTGAGAAACGCTGGTTTAGCTCTTAAGAAGGCCTATTTGCTTATTTGTCAACACTACAAAACACCACTGGCATTGTCCTCGTGGGCTGCTGATTTAATACATTTTTTATTATACAAGAGCACTGAAGCCGCCAGCTGATGCCTTCAGCTTCATGCACGTGTATTGCTTTAGTGGCTCGAGGTAGACAGAAAAAAAGAGTCATTTCAGTGTGTGCCTGTACACAGTAGTGGGCTAGGAGAGTATTGTTACTTTGAAAATAACTAGAAAAGGAGGAACCCCAGAGCCCTGTTATAGGAGCTGCATGTGGCTACGTGGATTAGATGTGCTCTGGCAGCCAAGCGTAAAATGTTACAAAAATGTTAAAAAAGGAAACAAGGCATCTTCTCGGATGTCCTATTTTAAATTAATGTATCCAGCTGCAAAGTACACAGACAATCTGCATAATTCTCCAACATACAGTATACTGCACAAATAGATAGATAGATAGATAGATAGATAGATAGATAGATAGATAGATAGATAGATAGATAGATAGATAGATAGATAGATTTTTATTTGTCCCCATATGGGGCTTTTGGCTTTTTAGACACTCTTAAATAAATAAACACATAAATACGTAGATAAGCAAGTAAGTAAATAAATAAATATACACACACACTTTGGTCTCAGTGTTGGTGTGTCAGAGAGAGGATGTGCGGCATTGTTCATAATGGCACTCAGTTTTGTTTTAATTGTCCCCAGTGGGTCCAGAGTGTGTCCTATAGCTGAGCTTGCCCTTTTAATTAGCTTGTTGATTCGGTGGGCCTCTCTTGAAGTGATGTTACCAGCCTAGCACAACACACTGGCCATCACAGAGTTGTAGAAGATGTGAAGGATGTCACTATTCACATTAAAGGAAAGCAGTCTCCTGAGTTAAAAGAGCCTGCTCTGCCCTTTCTTCTATAGTTCCTTAGTGTTACAAGACCAGTCCAACCTGTCATTAATGGACCCCCCAAGTACCTGTAGAAGAGGACCACCTGTACATCCACTCCCTGAATAGAAATCGGACACAGAGGCTTTTCGGTGTGGTGAAAGTCATTAATCAATTCCCTTGTTTTGCTGATGTTAAGTCTCTTTTCACCAAGAAACAAACATTTCTACCTGACTCCTGTCCTCTGTCTCATCCCCTTTATCAATACACCCCATAAGTGCAGAATCACCTGTGAATTTCTGCAAGTGTCAGGACCTGGTATTTTATTTTTTGCCAGAGGTGTACAAAGTGAAGAGAAAAGGAGACAGACCTGTTCCAGTGTTGCTCACATCTGTATTAAAAGCACAGTGCTTGAGTCTCACAAACGGCAATCTGCCAGTCAGATAGCCCATTATCCAGGACCCCATGGGCTCATCAACCAGCATACCTCTGAGTTTACCCCTAGCTGGATGGTATTGAAGGCACTGGAGAAATCAAAAATCATAATCCTCACAGTGCTGCCAGCTTTGTCCAGGTGAGAATAAGCCTTGTGGAGCAGACAGATAATTGTATCCTCCACTCTAATCTTTGTCCAATAGGCAAACTGCAGTGGGCCCAGGTGGTCTACCACAGGAAGACTCATATAGTCCAGAACCTTGTTAGTGTAGTTCAAGCTCAACGCAGTCTGGTCAACTAAGTTGGCTATTATGAAGAACATAAACCCAAGGTAGCCTCTACAAAGTCAAAGTATTTCTGACATACTGTTGTTGAAATGGCCGAAAGCACTCCCAGCCATCAGTCAATTTAAATGATTTGTTGCATCCTTCAGTTAAATTATACTCAACTTATTCTCATTTTATAATACTATTACAAGCATTTGTTGCTGCTCTGAATTTAATATTCAGTCATTTCATGTCATCTGTTCAAATATAGACGTTTGTCAGTCATTATGAGCTGTTATTGACCCTGTAGATGAGTGAGGAAGTACAAGTCCCAAGCAAAGGAATTTGGGGCGCCAACCCAGGTGTCCCCATTTACATCTCTTTATAAACCAAAATACACGTGCCCAATGGTGTGAAGGCAACAAAACAAATCAAAACAAAATAGCACAAATCGAGCTTCTTATTGTGGTTGTTTGATTAATGACACAGGAGTTCTGTCATATGTAATGCTCTGTTCATGGAGTGACGCCCCTTTCCGTTGACCCTGTTATTTATAGGTAAGAAGCTAGAAGAGGCAAAGTCAGGTGCCCTCACTGGTTGTCTTCTCACTGCATTAGGAGGAATAGGAGAGAATGTGGTTAGTGGCAGTGCCCCCTCTAGTCCCAGGGTAGTATCACATGCCTTAGAGGAGCCTTGAGGGTGATCCATGCATGACTACTCTCCTCTATTTATTTGCTCTTCTCTGTATCCTGTTATAGCATTTGGTGGCATTTCTGTGATGCCAGGGTGCTACTACAGGACATGGAATTTGACACCAGGGATATTTAATGATTTGGTATTCGATGGAATTCAATTTACTTCTCAATACACTTGAGCATTTACAGTTGTGGATTTCAAGGCGACTGATGATACTGGAGAGCGGTCAGCTGACAGAGGTCGTTATAACCATGCATGTTATAACTGACCAGAGACCTCCCAAAGGCCAGTTTGCTCAATGGAGAACGGTGTGACTGTGGCAGGGTTGCCCTTATTAAAAGCTCCCCTGTGGTGTTCAGTGAAGCTGCTGATTTTTTGAATTGCCCTAAGAGAGGAGACCAGGGACCTCAAATATAAACAGTGCGTACGCACAAAGATGTTGCGTACACCCGTTTCCACGCTCACATTGCGATGTATAAAAACTAAACTTGACATAAAGCCAAGCACATTTTCATAGCAGTCTACCCCCCTACGTATGCACGTTTCTGCTCGGTTTTGTAAGCTGGTGGCACTCAGCGTCAAAGCAGTGTTACTGTTTCTGTGTGGTCTCCCTTTTTTCAGATTCACATTAGTGATATGGAATTTATCAAATTTATCAAAATTAACTGCATCTTGTTTACAGATTTAATTCACTTGATTATAATCATTCTTTAAAAATTTAACAGTGCACGGAATGAGCAAACTATTCCCAATACCATAGCTGCTTTAGCACTGTTACTCATGGTGCACAACCATTGTACGTGTGTGTGGTATCATAGGTGCACAGCAGTTGATTGGAAAGCTCTACGGCGGGTTGTGTTGAGAGTGCAGAGGATTATTGGGATACCGCTTCCAGCCCAGGAGTATATTTAGAGCACACACTGCGCCAGTAATGCCACCAACATCTGCATGGATTACACTCAGCCATGCCGCAGTCTATTTGAATTTGTTCCTGCCTCCCGCTTGATGCTTTCTGGGACTGGAGCAACCCTGGATTGAGGGAATAATTAAACATGTACAGCAAAGATTTTTCAATGTTCCATAGAAGTTTTGAAGAATCAGCATTCTAAGCTTACAGATGGTTTGACATTTATTACGGAGCTTATTGGGTGGCGATTGGTTACGTGGTGATAGAAAACAGAAGGACAGGAATTGGGGGTTGGTACGTTTGACAGAGACAGTACTGCTGCAATTAATTATTCCATTAAGGGTCACGTACAGTACAGGCCAAAAGTTTGGACACACCTCCTCATTCAATGTGTTTTCTTTATTTTCATGACCATTTACAGCACTCCATCACTCTCCTTCTTGGTCAAATAGCCCTTACACAGCCTGGAGGTGTGTTTGGGGTCATTGTCCTGTTGAAAAATAAATGATCGTCAAACTAACCTGACTTCTGTACAACACAACTGCTGGTCCCAACCCCATTGATAAAGCAAGAAATTCCACTAAATAACCCTGATAAGGCACACCTGTGAAGTGAAAACCATTTCAGGTGACTACCTGTTGAAGCTCATCGAGAGAATGCCAAGAGTGTGCAAAGCAGTAATCGGAGCAAAGGGTGGCTATTTTGAAGAAACTAGAATATAAAACATGTTTTCATTTATTTCACCTTTTTTTGTTAAGTACATAACTCCACATGTGTTCATTCATAGTTTTGATGCCTTCAGTCATTAAAATAAAGAAAACACATTGAATGAGGAGGTGTGTGTCCAAACTTTTGGCCTGTACTGTATGTCCCAACAAGCATCTTGTGGGAGGTAGGCACAATCCCTGGACGGGGTGCTAGCTCATCGCTACCACTATGCCACAGTGCCATCACATTTTTAATACATGCTTTAATGCATTTCATCATGAAAATGATATCAAGTATACATCTTACTATTCTAAAATGTTCAGAGAGCTGTAATATCATGAATGTAATGTATTCTGTATGGAGATTATGATGAAGACAACTCTCAGCAGCCATACTGAGACAAACATGTGGCCAGTTTCGATATTCCAATCAAAGTCCATGTGGTAGCAAAGCCAGCCAAACTGAAAATAAGCTGAGAGCTGTTATGGACACAAAATGCACTGCTGCATAGGTTGTAATGGTATGGTTTGCTAATGTTCACATTGTATTCTGCTTTCTTAATATTTTTGGGCGTTTTATCAATAATACATCATTAAATGCGTAACTTAACTGATGCCTGTTTGTTTACTCTCTCAAATTGCCTGCAGTAACAGATGTAGAAGGGAGAGGGGTGAAAAAGTGCTAAGATACCTGATCACAGAGTGCTATGTGTATGCGATTTTAGACATTTTATTAAGGTCTACACAATAAAGAGTATAAAACAGGAAAATAGGGTGTCACCCACATGCACATGGGAAGCAGTCTAAGGGCTTAACTGAGGGTAAGATGCAATGTCGAGGGTTGATGAACTGCACTAATACCTTTTCATCCTCTCCCACAGACGTTCAGAAGGGAAGACCAACTTAAGCTCTTTCAACTGCCAGTCCACACCCTCCTGCAGACATCACTTCCAGCCCAATCCTGCCTCTTACATTCCAGCACTTATAAAGCCCGAGCACACCACTCACCAATTCATTAACATTTTGACTCCGTCTTTTATGATTACTCACTTTGTTTTGTGGGTTTTGTAATAGCCTTCTTCTTTGTTTCATTACACGGGTCACCATAGAACCTTACACGATGAAACACTGGGAGAAGTTTGGTTTTCCAGCAAGATGATGAGCCCGAGTGGGAAACCTAAGTTACACAGAAATGACTTCAATACAACAACATTAATGACCTCTGGTGGCCAAGTGAGAGTGCAGATCTCAGTCTAACTGAGCATTTGTAGTAGGACTTGTAAAAGGCTTTTCATTCACAATCGAAATGCAAACTGACAGAGATTGAGAAGTTTTGCAAAGAATAGGAAAAAAGGTCCCGATATTCAAAGCTGATAGAGAGACAAAGACGTGTGCTCACAGACTCAAGGCTGTCATGGCGGCCAAGCGTGTAAATACTAAGGTGGAGAGTACTTATGAGATCAATTATTTTGTTATTAATTTAGACCACTTTGCAGAGATTTGTTTTTATTTTGACATTAAAGAGACTTTCTGTGTTGGCCAATATGAAAAACAGCCAAATTAAATCTATTGTGACTTAATGTTATATAACATCTGTTATAGAAACAGGACATCCAGAAAGCCCCAATCCCCAACATGAACATACACAAACTCCTGGGTTCAAATAAAGAATGGTTTATTAACCAAAAATGTCTCTTCCAAGTAACAGGCACAGAATCCCTCTTTTCCAATCACCTCTCCACAATTCCTCTCACCACTGCACTTTTATTCCGGTGCCAGGGCTACTGTCTGATGGAAATACTTCTGGTTCATACAGAAGTCCCATGAATTGGGGAGCACATCTCCCTGCAGCGCCCCCTTGAGGCACCCACGGTGCCATGGACTACAGCTCCCAGCATTCATTGCTGGTTCCCGAATGGGCACCGATATGTTAGGCTGCTGCCAACTAAAACCTGGGGGAATTAAATACCCCTCTTCAACAGTGCTTCCCTGTCTTCTTTTCTCCCAGCCAGGTAAGGTATTAGGTACACGTTCAGTCAGGACGCTTGTTCACTTGTTTGGGGCTTCCCACCCAGGTAGGGAATCTTCTTTGGCTGGGACGTTCATCCATTCCTTAGGACAGTCTTGTTCGGGTGCACCATCCTTCCCTCTTTTGGTCGGGACACTTTCCTGTTTCCTTGGGGCTTCCCATCCAGGTAAGGGACCTTCCCGACTTCCTGCTGGGATGCCTGTTCATTCTTTGTGCCTCATACACATTCAAATTTAAAAAACTTCCAAAAAGGTGAGTTTTTTTTGTAGGCATTGTAATGTAACTTTCTTAGACTCACTTGGTACAACTTACTTGCAGATGGGGCACAGTCTATCCTGGCAGCATAAAGCAAAATCTTGGAACCAACAGTGGACAGGATGCCAGTGTATCTCAGATCCCTACATTGAAATATTCAATGTTAATTTAATAAAACTTTCACCTCTGTTTTATTTCACATTAACTTAGATTTTGCCTTGCCTTGTGATTTAGGGTCTATCGCAAGGTAAGCACATTGTGAAATTATAGTTTGTAGTTAATTGCGTTAAAAGCTCTGCAAAAGTGTGTCAGTTACGTCATCACTATGGTGTCCATAATCCAGCCCTATTAGCCCGAGATTTCCTGGGGCTATAAAAGTTGCTCAGTAAAAGAGTGATTGATTGGCTGATAAAACTCTTTTACAACAAATGTGAATCTTCTTCATAAATAAAGTTAAAGCAACAGCAGTGTTTTTGTGATCCAGAGGTGGCGGCAGACTTGCCTAATGATCCGCTCTGTGGACTGCACACGTGTACAGCGTGAGTCCTCTGGCAAGAGGAAATGATTTAATTTTCTGCTAACAGATTTAAATTGCTGTTAAGAAGTCACCTAGCCGTCAGTCAGCAGGATGCACCACTCCAGAAAGCCATTAGAGAAACTCCGATCTCCGGGCCAAGTTTCACAATTGCTTTCTCAGCAAAGTGCGGCCAGTTAATTGGATTTTCAAAACCGGTGAACAAGGGAAAAGCCTTTCAAGAGAGTTTTTATAATTCCTCATGCTGGCTTGTTCACAGGTTGGCAGTCAGAGCTCTCCATCAAACTCACCCTGTAGAAAGTATTTGAAATTTAGAAGTAAGACACTCAGACAAGAGTGCTGAATGATGACTCCCGGACACTGCGACAAAGACTTCTTTAATATACCCATCCATTCATCTGTTTACTGACACCAGTTTTTCCACTACAGGGAAACTGAAATGAAACGTAACAGGTGCCAGCCATGGATGCCGGGGCATCACGCACACCTCTGTATGTCTACTCATACCAGGCAGATTTCAGGTCACTGATCAAAGCAGGAAGCCTAAATTAAGGTTTGTAAAAAACAATTTGGATTTATCTTAATCTTGAAATCGATCAACTTTAATATGTTTTGTCCAGAGTGCTGAAGGAAAATGCCAGTACAGGTCCCAGCATATAAAGTGGGACCAGGAAATTCCCAGAATCAACCAATAGCACGGGAGTAGAGCGTAAATTTTGACTATGCTGCTAGGCATTGTATATTTGCAGGCTTGTTAATCAGTCCGCTAAGTGGCATCTTGCTGATCTGATCAACTGCATATCTATGACATATATTCCACAACCGTGCACATGACTTTGGTGATTTATTTTTTTCCAAAATGAAAAAAGCACAAAAGATCATATTCAACATCAACATGCAACAAAGATCGCATTTTTCAACATGGCCAGACTTTGTTAATAAAGTGTTTGTTCCCGGTGAACAGACTGTTAATCAGCAACATTACACTGAACTACCGAGGTGTCTCTTGGGAAAGCATCAGAAAAAAAACGTCCATAGCAGCGGCGCATGTAAAGCTGCACTTTGTACCACAACAGCACACCTCCACACACCATGTTGTCAGTCAAAGAATTTCTGACCAATAACAATGTGGGTATTGCTTCACGCCTCCTGTACTCACCAGATTTCACTCCCTATAACTTCTTTTCGTTCCTGAAATTCAAATTGAGACTGAAAGGAAGAAGATTTGCTACTGTTAAAGGGTAAAAAAATCATAGAAGGCTCTAGACACAAAAGATGAGTACCTGAAATATTTTCACAAATGAATGCAGTGTATTGCATCTCAAGGGGAATATTTCGACGATGACTAAGTTAATTTTGTTTATGAAGTCTGGGTATTTTTGGGTCGCCTCTTATAAATAACATCATTAAACATTCTTAAAGCAACTCTTGTAAAATACACAAAAGAAGATGCCAGTCATGAAGGATGGAAGAAGAACCCTCCAGAGTTCCTGCCGCTACAAGATGAGACAGCTGATAACCCAAACAAGCAATCTATACAGGCTAAAGTGAAGATAGATAGATAGATAGATAGATAGATAGATAGATAGATAGATAGATAGATAGATAGA
>JANRMT010062791.1:154421321-154437044 GCA_026402145.1 Polypterus bichir lapradei | reverse complement strand
AGATAGATAGATAGATAGATAGATAGATAGATAGATAGATAGATAGACTTTATTAATCCAGAGATAAATGTAAGTATCAGTAGTCAAGAAGTACACCAAGTTAAATAATCATCTAAGTACACACCATACAAATAACAAATACTATTCAAAGAATATAATCACAAGCTGGTACATGCAAGAATGCCAGTGTAATTGGAATTGTGCAAACAATACTATACTACCAAAATGACGGGTGGCACATAATGTTAAGATGGCAGATACTAAAGTGACATTAATATCAAAGTAAGAGTAAGAGTCTGTCAGTTTGGCACATCTCGACTGGGTGATTTTTGCCCACTCATGCTTGCAGAAAATTTTCAAATCTGTCAAATTCCTATACACAGTTCAGGTTATCCACAGATTTTCAGTTGGATTATGGTCTTGGATCTAGCTCTGCTATTCCAGAACTTTGATCATCCTTTGATGAAGCCATTACTTTAGAACATTAGAACACTCAAGACGAGAACAGGCCATTCAGTCCAACAAAGCTCGCCAGTCCTATCCACTTATTTCTTCCAAAGAAACATCAAGTCGAGTTTTGAAAGTCCCTAACGTCTTACTGTCTACCACACTACTTGGTAGCTTATTCCAAAATTTACCCTTAACAAGTTTCCAACTGTGTCCCCATGTTCCTGATGAACTCATTTTAAAATAAGTTCATAATTTTAAACACTTCAATCATGTCACCTCTTAATCTTCTTTTGCTTAAACTGTAAAGGCTCAGCTCTTTTAATCTTTCCTCACAATTCAGCCCCTGTAGCCCTGGAATCAGCCTAGTCGCTCTTCTCTGGACCTTTTCTAGTGCTGCTATGTCCTTTTTGTAGCCTGGAGACCAAAACTGCACACAGTATTCCAGATGAGTCCTCACTAGTGTATTATAAAACATGAGCATCACCTCCTTGGACTTGTACTCCACACATCAGGGCGCTATATAACTTCACATTCTGTTAGCCTTCTTAATGGCTTCTGAACACTGTCGGGAAGTCGATAGCTTAGAGTCCACTATGACTCCTAAATCCTTCTCATAAGGTGTACTTTTGATTTTCAGTCCTCAAATTGTGTATTCAAACCTAACATTTTTACTTCCTATGTATAATACTTTACATTTACTGAAATTTAATTACATCTGCCACAAATCTGCCCATGCCTGTATGCTATCCAAGTCCTTCTTTAATGATATAACGGATTCCAAATTATCTGCTAATCCACCTATCTTGGTATCATCTGCAAACTTAACCAGCTTGCTATTTATATTCCTATCTAAATCATTTATATATATTAAAAATAGCAGCGGCCCTAGCACTGACCCCTGTGGAACACCACTCTTAACATCGGCCAGTTCTAATGAGGTTCCTCGCACCATCACCCTCTGCTTCCTGTGTCTGAGCCAATTCTGCATCCATCTAAAAACATCACCCTGAACTCCCACTTCTTTTAACTTGATACCCAACCTCTCATGTGGCACCTTATCAAATGCTTTCTGAAAGTCCAGATAAATAATATCATAAGCTCCACTTTGATCGTATCCTTTTGTTGCCTCCTCATAGAATTCCAGCATGTTAGTAAAACACGACCTCCCTCTTCTGAACCCGTGCTGACTGCTCAGAATAACTCCTGTCCTTGCCATGTGTTGCTCAATCTTATCCTTAATAATTCCTTCCATTAATTTTCCTGTGATGCATATTAAGCTTACTGGCCTATAGTTGCTTGGATCTGCCCTGTCACCTTTTTTATATAATGGGATGATATTTGCCATTTTCCAGTCCTTCGGAATCTCTCCAGTGCGCAGTGACTTCCTAAAAATATGTGTCAAGGGTTTATATATGTACTCACTAGCCTCCTTAAGAACACGAGGATAAATATTATCTGGTCCTGGTGATTTGTTTGATTTCAGCTTATTTAATCTGAGCAGCACTTCTCCCTCTACAATTTCCAAATCCCTCAGTACCTCCTTAGTAGTCGTGTTTAACTCTGGGAGGTTATCCTCTTGCTCACTTGTAAACACCTCAGAAAAATGTAAGTTTAGGGCATCTGCTATTTCATTGTCTGTATCTTTTAATTCCCCTTTACTATTCCTGATGAACTCGACCTCCTACTTAACTGTTCTTTTACTACTAAAATATTGAAGAAATCTCTTAGGGTCTTCTTTCGCCTTATCTGCTATATTCCTCTCCAACTGTCTTTTAGCCTCTCTGATATCCTTCTTAATGGTTGCCCTCATGTTCTCATACGCTCTACGATTCACTTTGCAGTCATTAGTCTTATATGCCTTATAAAGCAGTTTTTTCCTTTGCAACTTCTTTTTTAAATGTTTATTAATCCACCATGGAGTTTTTTTTAGTTTCCTATTAATTCCACATTTAGGTATGTATCTGTCCTGCATTACATGTAAAACATTTTTAAACCTGTTCCACTGCTCCTCGACTGTCTCCACATTTAAAAACTTATCCCAGTCTATCCTACTTAGACCTTGTCGCATCTGCTCAAAATTAGCCCTACCAAAGTTCAACTTAACAATTTTAGTCTTTGCATCTGTACTCTTACAAAATACTGAGAATTGTACTACATTATGGTCACTTGACCCTAGTGGTTCAATCACCTCTACACCCTCAATTCTATCCTGATTATTACAAAATGCTAAAACCAGACAGGCTTCACTCCGTGTTGGTGCTTTAACATGCTGTGTTAAAAAATGGCCACTGATTACTTCTAAAAACTCTTGTGCTCCTCCATCTGCAACCCCATGACTATAATATCTCCCTGTAAACTTGCCTTTTTGATATTACTAAAAAGATGTGTGTTGAAATTAATGACTGAATTGGGTGGTCTATAACACACTCCTAAAATAAGACCTCTTTCCCTAATATTTTCCAGGCGAAGCCACATGTCCTCACTAAGATGGGGCTCATCATCCAACTGAAGAAGACTTACATTTAAATTCTGTTTGGCATAAACAGCAACCCCACCTCCTTTTCTGTTCTGTCTATCCTTCCTACAAAACGTGTATCCCTCTATGTTACACTCATCCCCATCTTTGTTATTTAGCCAGGTTTCCGTTATTGCTATAATATCATAATTATGTTCTGCTACATACAACTCCAACTCACTTACCTTATTTTTGATACTTCTAGCATTAAGGCAAGCTATTTTTAATGTGTTACTCCTTCTACATTTAAATGTTTGCTTAGAATTTACATTACTATGCATTTTTATTTCTACACCATTGTTTGTTCCTCCATGTATAGATCTAAACCTGGCCTGTCCTAAACTCCCTGCCCCTCCCCATTCCTCGCTAACCTACACATACGCCTCCCAAATATATTGGTGCCCCTCCAGTTCGGATGTAACCTGTCACATCTGTCCCATCTGTTCCAAAAGGAGTCCCAATGCCCTATAAACCTATACCCTTCTACCCTGCACCAAGATCTGAGCCATGTGTTAAGCCTTCTAATCTCCTCAATCTTACCTGGACTGGCGCGTGGCACAGGCAGAACTTCAGAGAAGACTACCTTGTCAGTTCTGCTCCTCAGCTTGGCACCTAACTCTTTGAATTTGGATCGCAGAACTGACAGACTACCCTTATGTATGTCATTTCTTCCAACATGGACAATGACAACTGGATCCACCCCCGCTCTGGCCAAGAGGCTATCCACCCTTCTAGGGAGGTCTCCCACCTGTGCTCCCAGAAGGCAACACACCATGCTAGACTCTCTCTCTCTGGAGCACACCTGCTCTTCAATCCCCCTAATGATTGAGTCCACAACTATCACTTCCTCTCTCTTTTCGGGAACTGGTTTTGAGGTGGCCCGTTGAGGCTCCTCATTCCTGCCTACCACCTCAGAATTATCAGAGACACCGTCCAGGTCCGCAAGGACATGATAATGGTTTGACTCTTCTAATTCTGGGGTTGATGCTCCCAGACCGTGTGCACCCTTTACCTTACGCCTTGTGACCATGACCCACCTATTCCTACCTGTCTGGTCGGGAATCTCCTCCCGCGCCACCTTGGGGGTGCGCACTATCTTTCTAAAGGACACCTAGGCCAAGTCTGCCAATTCTCTATTACAACGCAGGTCAGCCAACTCCTCCTCCAGTTCAGCGACCCTGAGGACTGAGTGCTAGATCAGCTGGTATCTCCTGCAGATGTAGACCTCATAGACAACTGGCTCTTCCAAACCATCATCTAAAAAGTCCAACATCCAACAGGACTTGCATTGCACTGGCCTCATTATTAAAATTTGATTTGGGATTAGTAAAACTGCCTTAACTTAAATGGTAACACTAAGATCTGCTACAGATATTTTACACCTTTTCCCCTTAAGCTCCTGCACTGTTCTACCACTCAGCTACCTGCTATTTGTCTTTCTATGAGGTTAACTTTACTTTTCTGTTTCTCTTCTCCTAACTTTACGCTCCTCTTACTTATAAGCTCTCCACTCGCACTGTTTGTATTCCCCCGTTTTAAGTACGCTTCTCCGCCAAGCACATATTTTGTAAAAGAATTTTGCTCAATCTTCTTTATCTATGTCTTTGAAAGTTTTAAAAATCTGGATGAGCTTCCCACACAGTCTCCTCTGCTCGAAACTAAACAGGTTTAACTCTCTGAGTCTGTCACAGTAGGACATGTCCTGAAGTCCTGGGATGCACTTGGTTGCTGTCCACTGCACAGCTTCAAGTGCTGTTATGTCTTTTTTCTAGCATGGTGAACAGAACTTCACACAGTACTCCAAATGTGGTCATACTAGTGTGTAACATAGTCTGAGCATAAGATCCCTCAATTTATATTCAACAGTTTTTACTAAATAACCTAATATTTTATTTGCTTTTTAAGTCACTTATGCACATTGCTTTGATGATGTGAATGTTGGGTCAACATAAACTCCTAAATCCAATTCCAGAGTTGTTTCTTCTATGACAGTGTCCACCATCTTGTATTTACAATTATTGTTCCTTTTGCTCACATGTAGCACTTTGCACTTTTTTGCATTAAACTGCATTTTCCAAGTGATCATCCAGTTCTGAAGCTCATCCAAGTCTTTTGTGTTCATAAGAATCTATATATATAATTCACTAAGGGCACGCAAGACACTGAGTGCAAGCAAGACAGAGAGCCACGCCCGCCAACTCACAGAGCCCCGCCCGCCAACTCTCAGACCATGGGATATGCTCGACAGAGCCCCACCCGCCAACTCTAACCCTCCTCCCGCGTCATGGGATACGCACGACAGAGCCCCGCCCGCCAACTGTAACCCTCCTCCTGCGTCCACTGTCGCTCTCGTGGCATGTGCACTGCCTGCTCATGTGCCCGCACGCAACAACTCACCAAACACAGCCTCAGTCGCTTTCGTCTGTGTTACAGTCCACATCAGAGAGACACACACACAGGTGCGTGAGAGAGAGACACACACACAGGCGAGAGGAACACACACACACAGGTGCGAGGGAGACACACACACACAGGCGCACGAGAGACACACACACACAGGCACGCGAGAGAGAGACACACATACAGGTGCGCAAGAGAGAGACACACACACACAGGCGTGCGAGAGAGACACACACACACAGGCGTGTGAGAGAGACACACACACAGGCGCGCGCGTGCATTGCTGCAATGTTACTTTACTTGGTTGTTTCTTAAATTATGGAGTTTTCAAATTTTCATTTTTTTCCCTGTGCTTAAAAGTCATTAAAAAAAAGTGTTTTTAGCGAGTGGTTCGTAACGCTATAGTCGAACTCTTGCAGTGTTAGTTTTCTCTGTTGTTCAAGGTTTTCTCAATGTTATTCATTGTTTTTACATTTAGTTTACTATTACACTGTGCATTCTATGGCATAATTAACTATATTTGTGCTTAAAAACTTAAAAAAATATATACAGTGCATCCGGAAAGTATTCACAACGCATCACTTTTTGCACATTTCGTTATGTTACAGCCTTATTCCAAAATGGATTAAATTCATTTTTTTCTTCAGAATTCAACACACAACACCCCATAATGACAACATGAAAAAAGTTTACTTGAGGTTTTTGCAAATTTATTACAAATAAAAAAACTGAGAAATCACATGTACATAAGTATTCACAGCCTTTGCTCAATACTTTGTCGATGCACTTTTGGCAGCAATTACAGCCTTTAAGTCTTTTTGAATATGATGCCACAAGCCTGGCACACCTATCCTTGGCCAGTTTCGTCCATTCCTCTTTGCAGCACCTCTCAAGCTCCATCAGGTTGGATGGGAAGCATCGGTGCACAGCCATTTTAAGATCTCTCCAGTGATGTTCAATCGGATTCAAGTCTGGGCTCTGGCTGGGCCACTCAAGGACATTCACAGAGTTGTCCTGAAGCCACTCCTTTGATATTTTGGCTGTGTGCTTAGGGTCGTTGTCCTGCTGAAAGATGAACCGTCGCCCCAGTTTGAGGTCAAGAGCGCTCTGGAGCAGGTTTTCATCCAGGATGTCTCTGTACATTGCTGCAGTCATCTTTCCCTTTATCCTGACTAGTCTCCCAGTTCCTGCCACTCAAAAACATCCCCAAAGCATGATGCTGCCACCACCATGCCTCACTGTAGGGATGGTATTGGCCTGGTGAAGAGCGGTGCCTGGTTTCCTCCAAACGTGACTCCTGGCATTCACACCAAAGAGTTCAATCTTTGTCTCATCAGACCAGAGAATTTTGTTTCTCATGGTCTGAGAGTCCTTCAGGTGCCTTTTGGCAAACTCCAGGCGGGCTGCCATGTGCCTTTAACTAAGGAGTGGCTTCCGTCTGGCCACTCTACCATACAGGCCTGATTGGTGGATTGCTGCAGAGATGTTTGTCCTTCTGGAAGGTTCTCCTCTCTCCACAGAGGACCTGTGGAGCTCTGACAGAGTGACCATCGGGTTCTTGGTCACCTCCCTGACTAAGGCCCTTCTCCCCCGATCGCTTAGTTTAGATGGCTGGCCAGCTCTAGGAAGAGTCCTGGTGGTTTCGAACTTCTTCCACTTATGGATGACGGAGGCCACTGTGGTCATTGGGACCTTCAAAGCAGCAGAAATTTTTCTGTAACCTTCCCCAGATTTGTGCTTTGAGACAATCCTGTCTCGGAGGTCTACAGACAATTCCTTTGACTTCATGCTTGGTTTGTGCTCTGACACGAACTGTCAACTGTGGGACCTTATATAGACAGGTGTGTGCCTTTCCAAATCATGTCCAATCAACTGAATTTACCACAGGTGGACTCCAATTAAGCTGCAGAAACATCTCAAGGATGATCAGGGGAAACAGGATGCACCTGAGCTCAATTTTGAGCTTCATGGCAAAGGCTGTGAATACTTATGTACATGTGATTTCTTAAAATGGCTGTGCACCGACGCTTCCCATCCAACCTGATGGAGCTTGAGAGGTGCTGCAAAGAGGAATGGATGAAACTGGCCAAGGATAAGTGTGCCAAACATGTGGCATCATATTCAAAAAGACTTAAAGGCTGTAATTGCTGCCAAAAGTGCATCGACAAAGTATTGAGCAAAGGCTGTGAATACACGTACTTATGTACATGTGATTTCTCAGTTTTTTTTATTTTTAATAAATTTACAAAAACCTCAAGTAAACTTTTTTCACGTTGTCATTATGGGGTGTTGTGTGTAGAATTCTGAGGAAAAAAATGAATTTAATCCTTTTTGGAATAAGGCTGTAACATAACAAAATGTGGAAAAAGTGATGCGCTGTGAATACTTTCCGGATGCACTGTACATACAGTTCGTATGGTCTGGAATGGATTAATTTTATTTACATACAATCCTATGGAGAAAATTACTTCGGTTCATGACCAAATCAGTTTACGACCAGAGTTTTGGAATGAATTATGATCGTGAACCAAGGTTCCACTGTATATATAATCGACCAAGCGCCCGACCATGGGGTATGCACAACAGAGCCCCGACCGCCCACTCTAACCCTCCTCCCGAGTCGTGGGGAACGCATGACAGAGCCCCGCCCTCCAACTCACACCCTCCTCCCGCGTCCACCCTCGCTCTCGAGGCATGCGCACTGCTTGCTCATGTGCCCGCCCCCAACATGTCACCAAACACATCCTCACTCGTTTTGGTCTGTGCTACAGTCCACATGCAGCTGTGAGCCACGTTGACTGTTCACATTGATAATTGTGCAGCATATGCTATGTCGCGGGTTGGCTAGTAACTTATAAATCCTATCAAATCACTTTGCTCAGTGTCTCCCGACTCACTTATACAAGAAAATTGCCACATATGATATAACATTTAATCTGTCTTGATATGTCTAGTTATGCAGGATATTGAGCTTTTTTGCGCTTCCCAAATTTTTTGACTCTCTAATCCCAAAAGAACACACATTTTTGGACCATATATTGTTGAAGAAATTATATCCTTATGATAAAGAGTAAACCAATAGGTGTCTTCACCAAAAAACGACCAGAAGGAGCCGAAGTCGTGCAGGCCACATCAACTGACCCCAAGGGGTCAAAGTTGCTCCTTTCAACCAAACTTTGACAAAATGGAGATGGGATAATATAATCATATGGATTGTTGTTTTATGCTATTTTGAGGTTGCTGAACATAAATATGATAATTTTCAGCAATAGTTTACTCTTTACCAGTCTCATAAGGTTAAAAATCACATTCATAATCACATTAAGGTCAGTGATTATGAATGTGATGTTAGTTTTGGGGCGGCACAGTACTGCTGCTGCCTCGCAGTAAGGAGACCTGGGTTCGCTTCCCGGGTCCTCTCTGCGTGGAGTTTACATGTTCTCCCCGTGTCTGCGTGGGTTTCCTCAGGGTGCTCTGGTTTCCTCCCACAGTCCAAAGACATGCAGGTTAGGTGCATTGGTGATCCTAAATTGTCCCTAGTGTGGTTTTGGGGTGTGTGTGTGTTCCCTGCGGTGCGCTGGTGCCCTGCCTGGGATTTGTTCCTGCCTTGTGTCCTGTGTTGGCTGGGACTGGCTCCAGCAGACCCCCGTGACCCTGTGTTAGGATATAGCAGGTTGGATAATGGATGGATGGATGTCAGTTTTGATTTTTGAGCTTTTACTGGGGATTTAGTCCTCTATGGACCTCTATCAGAGGGTGACTAATTACAAATTTCTATTAGAATCGATAATATTTAGTCTTTACATTTTAAAACTGAAGCACACTTCTTAATGTTTCAAATATCTGATTCTTGTTTTTTTTTGTATTTCTCCATCTTGAAGTAAATCATTACATATCTTATGGAGACGCTGAATTAGGGTGACTTAGACTAATTCAGAGATTTTTAAATTATTTTTTCTGCCTCCACAGTGTTTGCTAACCCTCCAACTGGAGTATTATCTGCTCAGTTAAGGTGCTTTCATCTGGTTAAAGCAAAGGTAAGAAACCACTTAGGACCTCCTAGACAGTGGGGGACCGTCCAAGCAATAAAGAGTAGAGAGGTAAATAGGAGCTGGGGTCTCAACCTTATGTAGCCCTAGGCTCATATAATACAGGGTGGTCCAGATCAAATTATGCAGATCCAGATCTTCTGGATGACTTTGATTTCTGCGGGGATGATTTCAGTTTGGTGCAAACACGATTCTTCATGTCGTCAGTTCGTACACTTCTCGATGGTCTGGGATTTTTCGGGTGATTTTCTATGTAATAAACTTAAGTTATAGCAAAATGAAAATTGCATAATTAGATCTGGACCACCCTATATTTATTCCCCTTAATAATGTTTACTGGTTCCTTGGAAAAGAATAATTATTATTATTTAGTTATGTCAGTGTTTCTGTAATGTGATTGAGTGGGCAAGAGGACAGGCGGGGCTCGTACACAGATAAGAGAAGAGAAATGACTACACGGAGACTTTGGAAAAAAAAAAGTTTGAGTTTAACGTTGTTGCGGAGGCTTTTGAGCTCCAGGTGGTGTACACACGAGAGAACCTGTTGGACGCGAAGACAGGAAGAAGCCATCATTCAAGAAGTGGTGTAGTTGAGATTAGCATCACAGGCGAACTAGCTGAGTTAGCCTGCGAAGAGGCACAGGATACTTTGCATAGTGCTCCAGGTGACCAAGGGAAAGCCTGGCAGCTTCTCTGGCAATGAGGAAAAACAGCAAGTTTCACCCCATTTGGACGGACTAGCTCCTTTTTGCTTTCAGCATTTTGCCTTGAGCCTGCCTGCAGGACGACTCCATCGTTTTTTTCCACAGCGTGGAAGTGCTGTGTTTGAACAATGGACACTGATATTCTCTCCGCTTATTTGTGAGCACTGTGACCTTTTATGTTGGCTCATTAGAGTGAACGGGCCTTAACGTTTTTGGCCACCACGTTCCCAAGCGTCGACCAGGCCTGCAACGAGGGGCGTTTGTGTTAATATTATTTTTATTATGGTGGCTGCTGGCTTGTGTGTGTGTGTTTGTGTGGTTGACCCAAAAGTTGTTAAGTTAAAGTGAGGTTTTAGTAATTAAGCTTGCTCATATTATAAATTTGGTTATTGTGTTTTCTTTAACAGTGTTTTAAGTTCTGGTAAAAGCAAAGAGTTAAAAGTACACTTGTAAGGTTTAAATACACTGCCTGAACCTATAGGTATTTGTTGTGAAGGGTAAATATTTGTGTGAGTTTTATCATTTCTGTAATCTGTAATTTGTGGGAATTTTGATTGGACTTAGTTTTATTTTTTTTTAAATATTTTTCCAATTTAGTCAATAAATATTGTTATATTTTGGGAACATATTTGTATTGTGAATTGTGTTACAAGTTACTAATTGTGAAACAGCCAGCAGTTTATTACTGGGGAGTAGGTATTAGTTAAGGGATTCTAATTTATTCTCTAAAAACACGTATTTAAAATTAAAGGGGTTTTTATAAATCAGCTTAGGGAAATAGAGTTTATGTATTTAGGGCGCTATCCTATGTCTAAAGGGTAAAGAAAGCGCTACACTTACATAATGCTCTTCGTGTTTGTGAGATGCCAGAGCCAATCCCAGCAGCACTGGACACAAGGCCCAAATCAAAGATAGGCATACTGTGTAGGTCCTCATTAAGACTTGAAAGGTCCCTGGCTCAGGATATGTGAACTGTGTGAACCTCACAGTCTAAATGTATCCAACATTTTGGATAAAACAGCATGTGACCTAGAAAAACTGAGCTAGGCTAATAGAGAAGGTCACTGAAAGAAAGAGTTGGCATCTTTATTCTGGAGTGAAATCGGTAAAGACATTGTGTAGGCTATTTTTAAACCTACCTGCAAAGTTTAGAAGACGATAAAAAGACATACCCTTATTAGGAAAGGATTTCCATAAAAAAGACAGAATTGGTTAGAAGCTTAGCTGGAAATAAATCCCGGCTTCTAGTAGTTAAATTAAAAACGCTGTTGGGATGAGGCCATGAGAGAGAGCAGGTCTGAGGGGACAGAGAAAGCCTGGAGTAGGGGTATCGTTTTTTCAAAGTGGTGCAAGACTAAAAACAAGAACTAAAAATGTGAGTCTTTGCAAAGCAAAAAATAAAAAGCATATAAAAACTGAAATGGGGCTCAGTGCATTGGCTTACCAGTTGCATTTCATCACTTCATCAAGATGTTGCACTTTTCAGGTTATTAATCTATCAATTTTTTTATCTTGTCACACAGCACTTTAGCCTAACCTAACTTGGCAGGTATCAATAATCCATTGCTGGCAACCCTCATTATTTATACTGCTGTAGGAGGCAGCTTTAGCAGAGCGCTGAATCATTAACATGGGAGGATTCAGTGGAACTGGAGCATCTGACAACCATAAAGAAGAGACAGTAGAGTCCTTCTGCTGGATATTCCAGCCGAGATCCGGTGACAGGCAAATCCTTAACACAGTGACATTGGCTTGGCTCTTGACCCGCCTCTTGCCACTCCTTTCAACATGCAGTTTTATTAGGTACACCTGTTCAACTGCTTCTTAATACAAATATCTAACCAGCCAATAACATGGCAGAAACGCAATACATTTAGGCCTGTAGATATGGTCAAGACCACTTGCCGAAGTTCAAACCAAGCATTAGAATGGGGAAAAAAGGTGATTGAACATGGCATTGTTGTTGATTCCACATGGCCTGAGTATTTCAGAAACTGCTGATCTACTGGGATTTTGGAGCACTACCATCTGTAGGGTTTACAGAGAATTGTCTGAAAAAGAGAAAATATCCACTGAGTGGCAGTTCTCTAGGTGAAAATGCCTTGTTAATGCCAGAGGTCAGAGAAGAATGGACAAACTGCTTTGAGCTGATAGTAAGGCAACACTATCTCAAATAACAGCTCGCTACAACCAAGGTATGCAGTAAAGCATCTCTGAATGCACATTGAACCTTGAAGAAGATGGGCTAATCCAGCAGGAGACCACACCGGGTGCCACTCCGGTCAGACAACTGAGGCTGCAGTTCGCAAGGGTTCCCCAAAATTGGACAATAGAAGATTGGCAAAACATTGCCTGGTCTGATGAGTCTTGAGTTCTGCTGCGACATTTAGATGATATGGGTCAGAATCTGGCATCAACAACATGAAAGAATGGATCCATCCTGCCTTGTATCAATGGTTCAGGCTGCTGGTGGTGGTGTAATGGTGTGGGGGATATTTTCTTGACACACTTTTGGCCCCTCAGTATCAAGTGAGCATTGTTTAAAAATGCCACAGCCTACCTGAGTATTACTGCTGTCCGTGTCCACCCCTTTATGACTGCAGTGTGCTCATCTTTTGATGGCTACTTCCAGCAGGATAACACACCATGTCACAAAGCTCAGATCATCACAAACTGGTTTCTTGAACATGACCAAGAGTTCACTGTGCACAAATGGCCCCCACAGTCATCAGTAATCAGTCTCAATCCAACAGAGTACCTATGGGATGTGGTGGAACAGGAGAGTCACATCACGGATGTGCAGCTGGCAAATCTGGAACAACGGTGTGATGCCATCATGTCAATATGGACCCAAATCCCTGAGGAATGTTTCCAACAACCTTTTGAGTCTATGCCATGAATAATTAGGGCAGTTCTGAAAGCAAAAGGAGGTCTAACCTGGTATTAGCAAGGTGTACCTAATAAAGTGGCCCCTGAGTGTATATTTATACAATTACATTCAAACAGCCACACTACCTGTTGAAGACAGGTAATAGAATCATTTAAAAATATTTGCTATCTCTTGCCCTACATGCACTTTCAGCTGCTTTCCTCTATATTCACGTATGTGTAGACGTTTCTCGAGTGTGTTCCCATAAGGCCTACTTCTCAGGCTCTGATATTATTGTTGGAGTAGCTTTCTCGCATCCTGTCCACTTTTATAACTTGATATCTTTGGCAAGCCTCCCATGCCAATTCTCTTGCTCATGCGCCTCACACTAACAATTCCCACCTTTGTCACTTCCACAAAGCCAAACTGACCAATCACACCAAAGCCAAAGGGACTAATCAGATTGCTCAGAAGGACCGGACACACAAGCTTTATGTTTTATTATACAGTATAAAAAGTGTATTGGCAAGCAATATATACAGTGGATTCAGAAAGTATTCAGATCCCTTAGGTTTTCACATTTTGTTTTTGTTGCAGCAACACTCAATACATCAGTAAAAACAGAATATTAGAAGTGTTTGCAAATTAATAAAAAGTAAAAAGCTATAATGTAAAATTGATACAAGTAATCACACCCTTTACTCAGTGCTTAGTTGTGGTCAGGGGTGTCACTAGCTTCTGCAACATTAGGGGCTTAGTCCACAACTCTGATGATACAATTATTTTAATATATTCTTTAGATACAAAAGTGGACTTTTCGTGCAGTCAATGGGTGGGGTAGAAAGTACCAGGCAGAGTTTTTGCGAAGTCATCCATGTATGTTAGAGCACTGAATGGGAGGAAGAAGGGCTCGGCTCTCAAAGACAGGTTAAGTCCATATGACAGCTGGGGTGGGGATTTCTCTGAGATCAGGGTCTGGACGCCTGAAATCAGGGACTAAAGTCCTGGAAGCCCCCAAATGTTCTTTCTTTTAACGGCATCTTCTCTGTATGGCCTACCTTCTACTTTCTGAAATCTATGACCAGCTGTTTTGTTTTGCTGATGTTAAGGATGAGTTTGTTGTCCTGGCATCACTGAGTCAGCAAGTGGATTTCTTTTCTGTAAGCCATCCAATCATTTATTTTATCTGGCTGTGTCATCAGCACGTTTAATGTTGGAGTTGGCACTGTGTCTGGCCACACAGAATCAGCGGAGAACAAGGAGTACAGAAAGTGGCTCAGCAAAATACCCTGTAGAATGCCAGTGCTGATGGTCAAAGTGCAGGATTTGATGCTACCAGTCTGCAATATGAACTGTTTGCCAAAGACGTAAAAAATCCAATCACAGAGGGTCTTAAATTGAAGGGGTTTGGTGGTCTGCTACTGTATGTTAAAGATGTCACTGAACATGTCTGCTGATGTGGCATGCAAAAGTCTGGGCACCCTTGCTTAAAATGTCCGTTACTGTGAAGAGTCAAAGGAGCAAAAGAAGAACTGATCACCAAAAAGGCATAAAGAAAAAGATGACACATTTCTTTTTAGCATTTTATGCAAGATTAGTGCATTGTTTTTGATTTGTACAATTGTACAGTGAAGAAAGCAAAGGAGCTCCATGTAAAAGTTTGTGCACCCAAGATATCTGAGATCTCAGATATCATTTCCTGATGTCTCAGACCTTCATTGGCTCATAAGGACTATGTCTTGTTCACAGTCATCGTAAGGAAACCTCAGGTGATGCAAATGGCAAGGCTGTATAAATTCTCTGACTCCTCAGACTTTGTAATAACATCGGCATCCATGGACTCCTCTAAACAACTGCCTAGCACTCTGAAAAATAAAACAATCAATGATCACAAACCAGGAGAAGACTAAAAGAAGATAGCAAAATGTCTTCAGGTAGCTGTGTCCTCAGTTCATAACATTATTAAGAAATGCCAGTTAACAGGAATGATGAAGGTCAAGTTGAGGTCTGTAAGACTAAGAAACTTTCTGAAAAAACTGCTCATTGGATCGCTGGAAAGGTAAATAAAATCACTTGTTTGACTTCAAAATACCTTCCGGAAGTTTTACCAGACTCTGGAGTGGTGGCACACTGTTCTACTGTCCCCCGACCTAAGCATCATTGAAAATCTGTGAATAGATCTCAAAAGATCAGGGCTTGCAAGATGGCCCAAGAATCTTGCAGAATTAGACTTTTGCAGGATGAAAGGGCGAAAATACCCCAAGTAAGAATTGACAGACTCTTAGTTTTGAAAAGTGTTTTCAAGCTGTGATACTTGCTAAAGAGGGGTCTTACTAAGTACTGACCATGCTGGGTGCCCAAAGTTTTGCTTCAGGCCCTTTTCATTTTTTTATATATATATATATAGTCACACATGTGTGTTTAGGGGACAACTAAAGGGCCTGAATAGATATAATTCCACGCCGGACCAGGGGGTGGCGAAGTGTACTAATTCTCTCTCTCAATCCCTTGCAGACCATTCTCGGGAAATCCCGCCCGGTTCTGGGGCGACCAACGAAGTCACTTCCGATTCTGGTCCTGATGACATCACTTCCTCTACTGGCCTTTAAAGCCGCCATCTTGCTTCCAGTTAACCAGTTCTGTTTTGGACTCAGTCGTGTAAACACGTCTGTTCTTATTAATCAGTTTTGCAGCCGGGAAATATTATACGGGTCATTTTTGTGACAATATACAGTAT
>JANRMT010062791.1:154410332-154420921 GCA_026402145.1 Polypterus bichir lapradei | reverse complement strand
ATATACTCTATATATATATAAAATCCTAAGACTAAAAGTGCAATGATTTTGTGCAATGATTTTATGTCACGTTTTTTGTCATGCTTTAATTTATTTTAAACATATATATACGTATATATGTTTGGTATCATTCTTTTCAGAATTTATCGAAATTTAATGTGATGTTGTTAGATTTTCAGATTCTTCTTCCATTTTTAAATTATACTGAACTAAACTAAAAAATATCAAGAACTTATGCCCCACGAGACAAGACTTTGCGCCAAGAGATTTAACCATGCCCAGGGCCGGAAATAAAAGACAAAGAGTAGGACAGCTGCAGCACAGGCTTTTAAATGTTTGAAGTGCAGCACAAGATGCAGATCGCAGCAGCATCACAGCAGCAAGCCAGCAACTGATCGAGCAAAGAGGAGGTAAAATAAAAATGGTATTTGTTTCCCAGGTTTTGAAAGAGCGACCGCGTCTCCTTGGGGTGCATTCAGCCCCTCTTTTCACAACGCGAGTGGTAGAGACGCAAAGTGGCTGGCGCGTAGCGAGTGAATCGAACAGGGGGAAAATTAGCCTTATGGGCCTGGCTGAAGTTTTGCGACCAGAGAGGATTCTGGTCTGCTCCTCAGCTTCTTTTTGGAGGCCTCACCCATTATGCCTTGGAGGAAACTCTCATATCATAATACATGGAGTAGATCCACTGCTTTTCTCTATTGGAAGAAGCCAGTCAAGGTGGTTTGGGCTTTGATCTAGGATGCTCTCAGGTGCCTTTCATGGTGGATTCTCAGTCACAGCACTTTTAGGAGAAGACCTAGTGGCAGATCCAAGAGAAGCAGGAGCAGTTATATTTTTCGGCTAGACTGGGATTATTTAGGAATTTCCCAGAAGGTGGGATTTTTGTCAGGGATAGGGTAGAGTAGCCTTCTCTGTCCTGTTCGGCATGTTGTCAATAAGACCTTAAACAAAAGAAGAACATCTAAAGTGAAATATTGATTTTTTTTCTCATTAGGTCTTCTCTTTTCAGGTAAAGAACTTTGTTATGACTGCATGTTTAAACCAAGGTTCAGGAATCACAAAATGAAAACTCATTTAACTCTGTTAGACAGTAACCAGAATATAGTCTGTGTGAAGCGGGGTGGCAAATCATAGAGATGCAGGCTGTTATGTCAAAAGGAGCTTTGGCTGTAGGTCACTTGTGTTCCAGGTGACCTCAACACATTCTTTTTCCACATTTCTCCTTTTTTTAACACAGTCTGTGCTGTCATGCATTTAAATAAGGCTGAAGACCAGCAACAAAGAGATGTTAAAAAATGGCTTTGAGCTGCATTGGGGCGCAAGAGAAATGGAGCAATTTATCAAGGGCTGGAGACAACCTGACTTTGGCCCAGGTAACGACAGAGAGAGATGGAACTGCAGAGCCGAGGCAAGATTAGCAAGGCATATCATGGGGCTTCATCTGATGTGAGGGAGAATGTGCCGCTTTAGAATTATGCTGAAATTACAGTATATCCTAGAGTGTGAGCATGTGTGGGCATATGTATCTTTTGAAATGGATTTGGTTACATTCTGGAGCAAGATGCCTGTAGAGACTGCGAACATCAGGTGCTCAGCAAATAGGTAGTTAGGAAGGCATTTTTTGTAGTTGCCCTGTTTCAGGGTGGCTCTTTTGGATGTACTGAAGATTTCCCTTCAAATCCCAAAGGCATACTGTCATGTTCATGTTAAATATCATTTTCAAACCTTTATTGTTATGCTCTGGTCAGCAGTTGTTGTTCACAATTTGTTTAATTTTTCTTCTTTAGGTGTCACTTTTTAAACCTAACTTGCTTAGACATGTTGGGTTAGTTGCAGTGTGTTATGAGCTCAGTTTGGGTTAGAGTTAGGGGTAGGGTATGGGATGAAGCCATTACTGGCATGCTGGATAGCGTTGGTGCCATGCTGGTTCAGGTCTTAGTACATGTTTATAGTAACAAGACTGACCTTCGAGTTTGGCAGTGTTCCTCAAAGCTGCAGTCTAACAGTGGGCCGAGACTAAGACTAAGTGCAGTTACAATGTGCGCTTCGTGGAGTCGGAGAAGAAGAACAAAGTTGCATACTAACTTAGACCACTTTGTGAGCAAGTGCAACGAACTTAGTACGATGGACAATGTTAGAAAATTAATTCTTGATGCATCAGACAGACTGTTACAGAAATGAAAAAGCTCAAAGATGTCATTAAAAAATATGTCTATATGTATATCTATTAATTTTTATTTATATTTTGAATGAGGTATAGCATGCAATTGAATCAAATATATTTAACTGAGTGACATAAAAAAAGACAAGAGATGCTATGGAAATATTTATCTATACTAATAAAAGGCAAAGCCCTCACTGACTGACTCACTCACTCACTGACTCACTCACTCATCACTAATTCTCCAACTTCCTGTGTAGGTAGAAGGCTGAAATTTGGCAGGCTCATTCCTTACAGCTCACTTACAAAAGTTAAGCAAGTTTAATTTCGAAATTCTACGCGTAATGGTCATAACTGGAAGCTGTTTTTCTCCATTTACTGTAATGGAGATGAGCGCGAAAGCCGTGGGGGCGGAGTTTCGTATGACATCATCACGCCTCCCACATAATCACGCAGTATGTAGAAAACCAGGAAGACCTCCAAAAAGCGCTGAAGAAAACATGCATTATGTAATTGAGAAACAATTACTGTATATTGATAGTCATGTTACGTTATTTTTAAAATGTTCCCTTTTCTTTTTCATAGCTTCTTTAACACACTACGTCTCCGCTGCGATACGCGGGTATATATATATGTATATATATACCCCGATCTACATACTCGAATAATGAATACTTTATTCGCCATCAATGATTGTTTTGGTAAAGCCATACTCAGTGTATTCATTAGATGAACGGTAAAAAAGTAAGAGCGAGGGGAGGGTGACTTATTGAGGCATGCAGGCAAAACCACAATAGCACGCGGGCTCGATGTACGAAAAAATATATCTTTTCAAGTTCTATTTAGTCCATATGTGTCAGTAATCATATACACGATACCGCCTTCTCAGGTAAATAGGGAACCACACCGGCATGGGCATTTGTTCTTAGCACTTAAAATTGACTACTTGAATAGACGAGTCTCGGTGTGTAAATATCCATGTCCAAGTAGTAAAAAGTAGTAAAAAGTGTCCAGGGAACGAGTCCACATAAAAGAAAGTAATAGGAGTGATCAGTAAAATAGAGAAAAAGGTAGAACAATAAAGTTGTATATGGAGCTGCTGGAAAGGCTGCCACTCGTGGCGGCGCCTAAGTCATAACATGGGATGTGAATCCCAGTCTCCTTACTGCAAGGTAGCATTGCTACCACAGTACCACCATGCTAGCCCTGAAAAATCTAAAAACAAATCTCAGATTTTGACACCCTTGACAATCTATACTCCTATGTTTTGTTGAAGAATTGATTTAAAATGAAGAGCTGGTGTCAAGTTTAATTTTGTGTTTAGTATGTCCTGTGTAACGTTTACTTTCTCTGATTATGGCATCGATTATTGTAACTACCTGCTGGCAGCTGTTCCTTCAAATCTTATATCACAGCTCCAGTTAAATCAAAACTCTGCTGCAAGTGTCCTAATATGGACCAGCAACAGCAAAGTCATCACACCCATCCTGCTTCATCTTCACTGGCTCCCTGTGTCTTACAGGATGGAATATAAAATTCTATTAATAACCTACAAAGCTTTAAATGGCCTCACACAGGACTACATCAGTGCCCTTCTCCATTGCTATGCTCCTGTTGGCCTACTAAGGTCCTCTGATTCTGGCCATCTACACTAACCTGAACTCTATGGGTGACAGGGCCTTCATCTTTATATAGCATCCAGACTTTGTAATGACCTCCAAAATTTAATGACCTCCATTCATTATTTTCAAAAAGCAAGTTACAACTCATCTGTTCAGGAAGACTGTTAACTTAACCTTTCCCTATGATGCCATTAATACACCTTTATACTTTGTCAGGGATGCCAGGGGCAACGACCCGGCCGGGATGCCATGAGAGACCGGATGTGAGTCTGCGCCAACCCTGAATCACGTGGAGGCTGCCTTCCTTGTTGCTTTGGGGGCCATGGGTTGAGGGCATGGAAGCCCTACTCTGTTGGGGCCCGTGGTCACCGCCAGGAGGCGCCCCAATGCCTTGGGGACCTGTTACCTCAGCACTTCCGCCACACCAGGAAGTGCTGGGGGGAAGAATTAAAAGGGCGCCCAGAGAGCTGCCGGGAGAACAGCCGGCACTTCCACCACGCTGGGGCGTGGCCAACGGGGGAGTGTCGGAAACCACCTGGAGCTCATCCGGGAGCATATAAAAGGGGCCGTCTCCCTTCATTCAGGGCTAGAGTCGGGTGGAAGAGGACGAGGCAAGAGAGAAGAGTGGAGGCGGCCCGAAGAAAGGCATTTGAGTGGCCAGGACTGAGAGTTGGGGTCTGTGCACTGTTTTCTGGGTCTGAGTGACCATTATTATTGTATATATTTGTAAAATAAAACGTGTGGTGGTATTGAACAACATGTCCGCCTGTCTGTGTCCGGGTCAGCACCACAACTGTCTTATGGTTTTTAAAATGTTATAAACCTTTAGTAGCAGTTTATCACTATAATTATGATATGATGCCCACAATCACAGTCACTGGCAAACTAATAACCTAGTAAATATTTTGAATATGTTAACCTCTTAAATTAACAGACTTCATTCCTTCTATTCTTACAGGAATAGAACTGTCGTAAACAATAACTGTCGTAAACTTGTAAAAATGATACACATGGTATTCACCTCCTGTAAAATAAAAATAATTTAACTCTTTTCAATTTAGTTTACTTGAATTTATCTAATTTATTTTATATTTTTCCACTGAAGCTGTTTTTCTCAGTAATTCTGGGTTCTTGGATAAATATGAATAGAAATCTTTATATAACATGTTACTGAAACTGAATGTTGTGAGCATCAGCACCTTAACTGAATCCGTTCTGCCCTTTCAAAAATGAGGAGATTTGTTGTTCAAGAAGTCTGTGAACTTGCACTTTCTTTTCGGTATAATGGGTATTCCTGAATTTATGTAAATGAAAGAATTATAAAAATATTATTAAATTACTTGAAGAAGTCACTTATTACTTCATCAACTGATAACTAAAAAAATACGTATTGCATTTATATGACAGAATAAATGTGTGAATTTTTTTTAAATTAAATGAACCTTTAATAGTTGACTCATTTATTTACACTTATAAATCCTTTTTTTGGAACAACAGGTGGTAATAACAATATTTTGCATTAAAATATTGGAAAGCAGTACTTACTTGTGCTTAAATATGACTACTTGGATGTATGAAAGTTATTGTTTAACCAAGCTGCTGAAAGAAGAATCGAAAATTAGATCTCACATAGAAAACGTGAAATTGTCATTTCAATTTTGAATAAATTCATTTAGTTACGGTGAATTAGGATTACAAATAATTAAGGAAAGGAACAACATTTATAATGAACTGTCTACTCGCCAAGAAGATAAAGCTGAATTACCATTTATAAGGATATGGAGATTTTCACATTTTTGGAGCCAAAATTCTGGACATTTTCAAAATTTTATAAACTCCTCCCAGACAATCCATGGAGCGTTTAAAATAAGGACGTTTCCGGGAAAATGAGGATGGTTGACAGCCCTACTTGTGAAAATTTAATGGTGGAATACAAGATGTGGAACTGTGATGAGAAATTCTGAGGGAATCATGTAATCAGTCTCCCCTGTGCTTCCTAGTCATATAATGTGATACCACCAGAGGCAACAAGATTTAGCAACGGCAGTTGTTAAACTGGTTGTGCTCTCTGACCAGACGTCATGCCTGGTCTCATAGTGTGGCGCTCACCTTAACCACTAAATCACAACTCCTGCTTATTTGAATAAAATCTAACTGAACAACACCAGCAAAAAATGTGGCGAGCACAGGCCAGGCTAAATAGGGACAGCATGTCAAATGTGAGGACATGGTAGAGCATGATCAAGGGGTCATACTGTATGTTAGTGCTAGCAGGAACCTTCCGACCTCATTCTGTCAGAGGTACAAGATGCACTTCAGCTCGTCGCTTTACTTATGATTTTTTTTTTCTATCCTCTTCTGTCCACAGGGGTTTTTCCACACTGCAGTACTAAAGTGGGTCAGGAAAAAAGACCATTTATTTTTAAAGAGAAAAAAAAGTCACAAGGTGGTACCCAATGGAATGCCAAAGGAGTTCCCACTCAGTGAGGCTTTTGAGGCATCTCCCAGCATTCCTAAGCTTCGCTAGTTGATCCAGGATTGCCTCCTTTTTAGTTAGGCAGGGCATTGGAAAAAATGGAACACAAAGAAAGAACAATGAAGACATGTCAATCCCTCCAAACACTGTTGTAAAAAGTTAAGCATCCTAAACTGACAGCCAGTAGTTGTTGTGGGCAAATGACCCCTGGACCTGCATGTGGAAATCCCCATTGTACAGTATAAATACTTGAGGTGCCGATTTGAGTTATGTGGGTTTGAACTCTGGACTGAGTACTGCCTCGGTGGTGTTTGCATGTTTTCCTTGTGCCAATGTGAGCTTTCGGAGGATTCTCTTGCTTCCTCCCACATCCCAAAGGCATGCATGTGAGTCAAGTAATTGGGGCTTCTAAACTGAGAGAGTGCAGCTGTGTTTAAGGGCTCATTCACATGCAGCAGAAACTCGCACTCCGAACTAGGAGACACCCTTGCAGAGCACAGCTCATTCCAGAGGAACTGAGGCACAGGTATCAGGGATTGCAGAACCAGTGCTAAGGTAAAGGTTAAACCTGAGAACAAATGTCGGAAATACAAACCATCTATTCCATTGGTGGTGATGGAGAATGTAAACTTGCTGGTCAACAGAACGGACAAGCTAGCAGCACTAGTTAAAAACCATTGGGTCTATTGGGAGTGCATTTTATTGTGTCTGACAGAGACATGGCTAACCATTAATATTCCCATTATGAGATTAAACATTCTGGGGTTTACAATCGTAAGAGTCAACAGGGATGCTAAATGCTGTGGCCAAAGCAAAGGTTGGGGACTTGCACTGTTTATTAACATTAAATGGTGTAACCCAAGGCATGTAACAGTTAACACTAGAATTACCAAAAAAAACTTGTAATCCCAGCCCACCTTAAATCCGTTCGCACCTCTCTGTCAGCGTCTTTTGTTTTGTAAATGTGTTGATCAACACAAGCAGCAAGCAGCTTGCTATCCCATCCTCCCACCACAGAAGAAAGGGCAGAAAGTTCTCTCAGCTCAAGTCTGTTTACCTGCGTGTGAGTTGCCTGGAGTTGTATTGGGTAAATAATAAATTGTTATTTGGAATACATGCATTTCATGTTTTAGCAATAATTGACAAAATGTAGACATGAAATGTATAATGTGTGAAGCATGAAGTCTAAATATTAAATAAACACTTTTATTCAAGAATATAACTGCAGAAAAGAACTTGTGTTAGGGTGCAACATTGACACACATTGACCGCTTTGGTAGGTGCAGCGGTAAGAACTGCTGTCCGGTAATCAAAAGGTCACTGGTTCAATCCTAGATGCCTCCATTTTGAGTAGTGAGCTGCACTTATTCTTATTATTGTAGAATAAAAACATACATTTGATTTGAGTCTGTAACAGCCGGTGTAAATGCATGGTACTTGTAATGGTGAACATTTTTTTTTTTATTCAGTTTTACTCTCTCAGTCGTGTTCACGCTCACCCTGATCTGACACTGTTACTTTTCAAATAAAGAGGTGCTATAACAGTGGTGAACTCAGATGAGGATGAGGGTTCTACATCGGAGAAGGACAACAGAAGCCTTCCCTGCAAGAAACGTCCACCCACATATAAGAACAACGCAGCTGCACCAGGTAAAAAGGTGAAAAATGGCACCGTTTGCATAGAGCAAGAGGTCGGGCATCATCCTGCCAGTCAGTCTGCCCCAAGCTTGTCCTTCAAAGAAACAGCACGGCTTACAGAACTCGCCAACGTATCGTGCAAAGTCCAGTTTGTGATTATGTTTTGTGATGGTCTTTACATAAGAAACATTTATTTGTTACTTAGCCAAATCAAAGGTTATTAAGCTTGATTTATTTACTTATCTTCCTACAGTGTAAAGTCACAAGTAAATTGCAGAAATTTCTCTGTTTGATCGACATGGGCATGCTGACACAGTACATGTGTACTGAAGTGACTTCAGCTGTGACTTCTGATCATAATCTTGTTTACCTACAATCTCAGTACACACCTCTAGTTCAAAGACAACTCACAACTACTAGGAAATGGTCTCCTGAACTTGAAAATGCTCTTAGGGACTGTTTTGAATCTACTGGCTGGAATTTTCTGCAGGAACCACATGGAAAGGATATTGAGGGGATTACAAACCGTGTGACAGACTATTTGAACTACTGTTCTGACATTGTTATTCTTGTTCAGACTGTATGCTGCTTTGCTGATAATAAGCCCTTGATTATCAGTGATGTTAAGTGTCTTCTTAACAAGAAGAACAGAGCATTCATAAACAAGGACTAGGCAGAGCTGAGGACTCTAGAGAAGGATCTTAAGGTTCAACTAAGAGAGGCTAAAGAGTCCTACAGGAAGAAGGTAGAGTACAAGTTGCTAAATAACATCAGGGAGGTATGGAATCGTATGACAACCATCACAGACTATAAGCAAAGTAACAGCTGTACAGCAGAGGACCATGTGCAGAGAGCGAATGAGTTTAATCTTTTCTACAACCAGTTCAAGTCTCCTGCTCCTGCTTTAACTGCCACAGACTCACCAGCCACTCTCACAGTGACCACTTCCCCCAAGCTGCCAGCATACATCATGCTGCCCTCTCCCCCCGCCAGCAGACCAGCACATCAGAAGGTGCCTACAGCCCCCTTGATTCTTTGCCCCCTGTTTCTCACACCATCACTGCTAACCAGGTTAGAGGAAAACTGAGGAGGCTAGGAAGGTCACAGGCCCAGTTAAGGTGCGTCCCAGACTTCTAAGGGCCTCTGCTGCTATAATCACTTCTGCACATCTTCAACCTGTGGAACCTGACCAGGACACAGACAGGCAGACACATTGTAATCACCCCACACATGTTTATTATAGTGCTCCATTATTTACAATAAGTGCCACAGTCCCCAAAAATCCCAAAGTCCTGGCCAATACATACAATGCCTTCACTTTCTCTTCAGGCCGCCTCCTGATCTCCTCCCAGACCTTGTCCTGCTTCCATCCGACTCAAGTCTCCACATGAAGCCCCTTTTATAAGTACCTGGATGTGCTCCAGGTGTGCTCCGGCAATCTCCCACCAACACGCCCCAGTGTGGCGGAAGTGCTGGCTGCATCCCCAGAAGTACTCCGGGACTGTTTTTTCTCCTTTCCTCTTCACCCTGTACACATAGGACATTAGCTATAATTCAGGAACATGCCACAGGCAGAAGTTCTCAGATGACACTGCCATTGTGGGGTTTGTCAGGGTGGACAAGTGGAGTACAGGGGACTGGTGAATGACTTTGTGGGATGATGTCAATCAAGCCAACAGCTCTTGAACACTTCCAAAACCATGGGGATGGTCGTGGACTACCATAGGACTAGGCTACCACTGAGATCTGTTTCCATTGAACGGATTGATGTGGAGTGGATCAAGACCTCTAAATACCTTGGTGTGCAGGTGGATGAGAGGCTAGACTGGTCAGAGAACACAAAGGCTCTGTTCAGGAAGGGGCAAAGTCTGCTCTTTTCTGAAAAGGCTCGGCTCATTTAGCATATCTAAGAATCTCCCTGCAAATTTTCTATTAGTTCATAGTTGCCAGTACTCTCTTCTATGCTGTGGTGTGCTACAGGGGGGTAGCTTGAAAAAGAGAGATGTTGATTGTATTGACAAGCTGATCTGCTGAGCAGGATCTGTCATTGGCATGGAAATGGATGCTCTGGTGACAGTAGCAGAGACAAGGAACCTCTGTGCTAGCTGCTATCTATTATGGACAATGAACATGATCCACTATACACCACCATAATTAAGCAGAGGAGTTTGTTTAGTGGTAGGCTGCTATCACAGAACAGCAATATGGACAGATACAAAAGATCTTTTGTCCCCAGAGCCAGTAACCTCTTTAACTCTTCTCAAATTAGGCAAGGGGTGGTTGAGATCTGGACCTGATGCTCCTTCTCTGCTCATTAGCTATATTATCTGTATTAGCTATGCATCTACATCTGATATCTCACTACTTACACATTACTGTATGACCTTTTTACAAAATGTGTCACTTTAAACATGTTACCCTATCAGCAAAAGTCATGGCAGTAATATTATCTGCTTAATTTCCATTGCACTGGCATTATTGTACTCACCATCTACATTACCTGTTTTTGGAAAGTTAGATTACAAACCCAGTGTACTTACTTAATGTTATTTGTATAGTGTGTACTTAAATGTTTGTATCTAACTTATATATATATAATCCTTTGCTATTGGTACATAAATTTCCCTTGGAGTCAATAAAATATCATCTATCTATCTATCTATCTATCTATCTATCTATCTATCTATCTATC
>JANRMT010062791.1:154364521-154410322 GCA_026402145.1 Polypterus bichir lapradei | reverse complement strand
ATCTATCTATCTATCTATCTATCTATCTATCTATCTATCTATCTATCTATCTATCTATCTATCTATCTATCTATCTATCTATTTCTCATTTCTTTAGGTGGAGGGAGGGAAACCTGCTGAAATTTACTGAAGTATGCCACAATGTCAGCTCAGTACGGAAGTGAAAACAGCATAACTCAATGAAAAGTTTAAGAATAGCTAGAAAGGTTTAAAGCGGGAATAACAAGCATAACTGATGAAGCTCAATCTGGTTGACCGTCAACTTTGTGCACACATGCTCGCATTGATATGGTGAATGCCGTTACACAAGGGGAACTGGACAGGGCTTTAAAAAGGCATCAGCCCAGCATCAGGAATGATATCTGGCCGTTTGTGTGAGGAGGAAAAGGAAGAGCCCTACAAAATGACCTTCAGCTGTCTACTAGTGTTCATGTTTCTGACCAAACTGTCAGAAACAGACACCACTATTTTAAGATACGTGATTTATTTTCTCCCTTTGTGAATATATATTGCATATATACATATACATATATATATATTATACATATATATATTTATTTCGAATGGAGGCTGGCATGTGAAGAGGAAGGCATCGCCCAGCTCTGACGTCATGCTTCCCCCTCCCCTCGGCCCGCAGTCTCTGTCTTGGATTAGTATGAATAAATTGCTCCTGGAAGCAAACTATGATACTTAGCGTGAAGACAGAAGTCACAAAATGAACCGGAATATTCAAGCAAATTATAGAAAAAAAAGATCTAAATACATTAAGTAGTTCTCTCATGAAAAGCGGACAGACAGATGTTGGACTTTATATATATAGAGATATATATACACGCTGTATATATAGCAAAAAAATTCCAAAAAATGATATATGCTGTGTGGTGGACACCCGGAACCCACACCCGGCCAGGACGCCCCTTTGGCACTGAATCCAGGGGAGAAACCATGGGAGGCTTATTTCTTCCCCTGGAACACTTGGTGGCAGCCACCTGGGTTGTATCAGGGACCACAATTCTGGAACAGCGGAGCTCATGCCTGTTGGACTCTGTGTCCTCCGCCAGGACGAGCTGTACTGCTTCCTGAACCCTTGTAGGCTTTAATGCAGCCACACCCGGAAGTGCAGCCTGAATTAGGTTAATTATCACCTGCAACACTTCCAGGTGGGCTATAAGAGGAGCCTGCAGCCACAACTCGAGGCACCAGAGTCGGGAGGAGGAGGACAAAGCTGCCTGGGAGGAGTGGAGGAAGAAGGGTGTGTGTTGGTGTTTTTCTTTTATGTGTTTGGGGACTGTGCCCCACAAATGAAGAAAATAAAATCATTTTGTTTCATTTTTACCTGTGCCTAAGTTGTCAGTCTGTGTCGGGTCGACACCAACAGAGAGCTTTTGCCACTGCAACTGTCATACACAACTGTTGAAAAAACACAAACTAATACTGTTGAGTTTCATTGACAGGAAAATATGTCTTTGTTTTTCCTAGTCTTAAACAAAAGTTCTCTGCTACTACTGCTGTGCTGAGGTGCTACAGACAGTCCTCCAAGCCCCCTGCTGTTTCTCTGCCCTGTTGCAGATCCTTCATTGTAGTTGTTCCACTCAGTAACTTGAAAATAGGTCAGTCCTATTGCTGCTTTTCTTGACTGATTTATGGCCATGTGCAGAACCCCTGATAGGACGACACTCTAAGAGTGAGGGCTATGGAGCAACTTGGTTCTGCTGAGTTTATGACAAGAAGCAGTTTGCATTTTTAGAATAATTACCAGTCATCCATCTGTTCAGCTCCAAACTCTCTCAGCTTTTCCATTTCAAGGTGCTTTTTATGACACAACATAGAAGCAACTCTGCCAAAGCTTTGGAAATCAAGTGAAGGACATGAAAAAGGCACTAACTAAAATGAAATATTTACACAAAAACATTATCTTAATGAAATGCATACATTACATGTTCAGAATTAAAATGTAAAGGAAATAAAATTATGAAGTCGAATTATAAAAAATCCATTTGTGAATAAATTAATGAATGGTTAGTTACACAATGAGAAATGACTGCTTTTCTCACTTTTTGCCTCATTAACATAAACTGCCTGCAGGTTGACTGACTGTTGCCCTGCCTTTGCATTATGGATGTCGTTGTCAGAATTCCTTACCTGCCATGCTCTAAGAGTTAATCAAGCAGGCCATCTTAGCCATTTTCCTCAGAAACTGTAATTAATGTGGTAACTGAGGTGAGTTACAGTTTACATGTCCTACTCCTGGATGACTCTGTGCTAGAGTCAGTCAGATTTCATCTTAGGCTGTTGTCTTCATCCAAATTATTAGGATACTAGGGTGAGGAATTTGAGCTTCTAAAATGAGCAAATGAAAGGAACAAATTATGTGACAGAGGCATGAAATGATATTTAGTCAGTGTGGCCTAATAGCTAATACACTTGTGACCTGTAGGGGGCATTGCAGCACTCCAAACCCCAGACACAACTCTACAAACACAAGTCCCAGGTGCAAGTAAATGATTTATTTCAGCAATACCTCCAAAAGGCTTGCGCAATCAAATCTCTCTTCTCTTCCTCCAGTCCCCCCATTTGAGCTTTGTTTACTTCCACCCAACTCCAACTCACTTGGGTAAAGCAGATCAGCTCTTTTTATAGAAGACCTGAGAGCAGTTCCAGTGCCAGTGTATTGTCCATAAGAAGAACTTTCAGGTCAGGCATAAACTCCCCACAGATCCCTGCAGCACCCCCTGGTGGTACCCAGGGAAACAGGCAGGGCTGCCCCATGGGACTACAATTCCTAGCATACCCTGCAGGTATCCGTATGAGTGCCATATCCCAGTGCTGCTACTGCCATTTGTCATTTCAGGCAAGTAATTAGCCCAAACAGGTGGTCTCACCATTTCCCTCTGTTACACTGGCCTCTTGGCCAGGTAAGGATCATCAGTCTATCCCTACCGGGATGCCAGCTTATTCACTCTGAGGCTAGCACCTCCTTACAACCTCCTGGCAAAGGCAGAGAACAGCTTGCTTTTCTCCTCAGCCAATCAGTACAGTCAGGTAAGGGATAATGTACCATCTTGGTCAGGACGCCAGCCCATTCCTGCCCTCTGTCACAACTTGAACTGCAAGATTACTGACACTATATACGATACTGAGGGGCTCAGTTACCCTGCTGTTTTTGTTGAGTTAGGGTCCTAGTGTGACCCTATTTTAGCCAGTCATTTTCCAACCCACTATATCCTAACACAGGGTCACGGGGGTCTGTTGGAGCCAATCCCAGCCAACACAGAGTGCAAGGCCAGAAAAAAATCCCGGGCAGGGTGCCAGACCACTGCAGGGCACACATACTCACACACCCACACACCAAGCACACACTAGGGACAATTTAGGATCGCCAATGCACCTAACCTGCATGTCTTTGGACTGTGGGAGGAAATCCACGCAGACACGGAAAGAACATGCAAACTCCACACAGGAAGGACACAGGAAGTGAACCCAGGTCTCCTTACTGCGAGGCAGCAGCGCTACTACTGTGCCATTATGCCGCCCGTGACCCTATTTTCCCATTTATAATTTTTTTGTTATTTAGACCTTAACAAAATCTATTGAGTCCCATATACTTAACCACACCATTAGGTACTATGGTTCAGCGATTTCCCTTTCTTTTTACATCCTTTTACGACACACCAGGCAGTTAGACTTAGTAGAAGAACAGGCAGGAGTTAAGTTACACATTTGTTTATGTATTATCACTAACGGGCCCAAAAATAAATGAGTGTTGGCAAAATAATAATGATAGGACCTGGGTGATAATCAGTTCACCTGCTTAAACTCCATTGTAGCTCATTGTTTGATTGGTCTTTGGTCCAGGCCTTGTTCAGAATACCCTTGAATGGAATGAACAATGACTTAGCTTACTTCATGGACATGGAAACGGTCGAGAGAGAGGCACAGAGAGCGTACCATTTCCTTTCACACATCATGGAGTATGGATGCGTTGTATTACAGAGTAACCCTTCTGTTTCAATGACCTCATCAGCCACTCCTTAGTCCTCCAGTCCTGCTTAATACCAGCTCTTTGTTTTTCAAGACTCATAACTGAATAGCACACCATTCCATCAGTCTAGGGCTGCCCATTCATTTCAGACTAGCTGCCCAGTTTATGGCCAACCTGGGGTGTGGCTCATACTGTAGAATGTCCTGTACAGAGTTATAACAAAGCATCCTTGTTTAACTGCTTAGATGTAGATAGATGAATGACTTGATGTTATTTTAGAAGAATTAAGTGAATAGGACTGGCGATCTTTGTTTGGCTGAATGGCCTGTTCTCGTCTAGAATGTTCTAATGCTCTTGACCCCACCAACCACAACTAACACTTCCAAAGTATCACTTAACAGAAGCTTTCTTATCACTAAAAGCATTCCTAAAACTCTGGGAAGTTCACAATGAGTGTACTTACATGCACACTCCAATACAAAATTGTTATGTTTCAGTCAACATTTCTCCCATGGCTGGTTCAAAATCGTGTTTCTGGTCTGTTTTGTCTAATTTCATATCATGCATTTGTATTTATGTTTATTTTGCTTATTATAGATATTTTTCTTTGTGTTTATTTATAATTGGAAGCAGCCTTGATTATGTCCCATGTGTTTTGTGGGTGGTTAACCCAGCCATTGGGGATACACAATCCAATGAGTTTCTTCATGCCAGACCCAAGCCCAGATAAATTACGTCAAGAAGGGTATTGGATGTAAAATTTGCCGGAACAATATACGGACAACAATACAGAGTTCCATACTGAATCGGTCGAGGCCCAGGTTGACAATGGCCACCACCAGTACTGTTAGCCAACAGGGTGCTTACAGAAATTGGGCTACTGTTGGCCGAAGAAGACTGGGGGAAAATGTGTCCAGAGGCAAGAGGAGAGTAGGAAGGTAAAGAGAGCGGACCTGAGGGTAGTATGACTGGTAAAGGGAGAGAGTTAGCTGATATGATGGAGCAAAGGAAGGTTGATATATTGTGCATGTAAGAGACTAAATGAAAGGGGAGTAAGGCCAAGTGGATTGGAGGTGGATTCAAATTGATCTATCATGGTATGGATGGGAGGAGAAATGGGGTAGGGGTTATTCTGAAGGAACAGAATGTCAAGAGTGTTTTGGAGGTGAAAAGAGTGTCAGACAGAGTAATGATTATGAAGCTGGAAACTGAAGGTGTGATGATGAATGTTGTTAGTGAATATGCCCCGCATGTTGGGTGTGCGATGGATGAGAAAGAAGTTTTCTGGAGTGAGTTGGATGAAGTGATATACAGTGTACCCAAGGGAGAGAGAATGGTGATTGGAGTGGATTTCAATGGACATGTTGGTGAACGGAACAGAGGGGATGAGGAGGTGATGGGTAAGTATGGTGTCAAGGAGAACAATGAAGAAGGTCATTGGTAATAGATTTTACAGAAAGGATGATTATGGCTGTGGTGAATACGTATTTTAAGAAGACAGAAGAACATAGGATGATGTACAAAAGTGCACACAGGTAAATTATATCCTATGCAGGAGGGTCAATCTGAAGGAGACTGTAGACTGCAAAGTTGTGGCAGGGGAAAGTGTAGTTAGGCAGCATAGGATGGTGGTCTGTAGGATGACGAGGGAGTTCAAGAAGAGAAGGAGAGTGAGGGCAGAGGCAATGATCAAATGGTGGAAGCTGAAAAAGGAAGACTGCAAGACTGAGTTTAGGGAGGAGGTACAAAAGGCGCTGGGTGGGAGTGAAGAGTTACCAGACAGTTGGGCAATTACAGCAGAAGCAGTAAGGATGACAGCAAGATGGGTGCTTGTGTGACATCTGGACAGAGGAAGGAGGAAAAGGAAACCTGGTGATGGAATAGGGATGCACAGGAGAATATACAGAGGAAGAGGTTGGTGAAGAAGAAGTGGGATAATCAGAGAGATGCAGAAAGTAGACAAGAGTGCAAGGAGATAAGGCGCAAGTTGAAGAGAAAGGTGGCGTATGATGAGTTGTATGAGAGGTTGGACAATAAGGAGGGAGAAAAGGACCTGTACTGATTGGCTAGACAGAGGTACCGAGCTGGGAAAGATGTGTAGCAGGTTAGGGCGATAAAGGATTAAGATGGAAACGTACTCAAAACTGAGGAGAGTGTGTTAAGCAGATGGAAAGAGTACTTTGACAGGCTGATGAATGAAGAGTATGAGAGAGAGAAAAAAGATTGGATGATGTGGAGATAGTGAATCAGGAAGTGCAACGGATTAGCAAGGAGGAAGTAAGGACAGCTATGAAGAGGATGAAGAATGGAAAGACCGTTGGTCCAGATGACATACCTATGGAAACATGGAAGTGTTTAGGAGAGATGGCAGTGCAGTTTTTAACATGATTGTTTAATGGAATCTTGGTAAGTGAGAGGATGCCTGAGGAGTGAAGAAGAAGTTTACTTGTACCAAGTTTTAAGAATAAGGGGGATTTGCAGAGCTGTAGTAACTACATGAGGATAAAACTGATGAGCCACAGCATGAAGTTATGGGAAAGAGAAGTGGAAGCTTGGTTAAGAACTGAGGTGATGATGAGTGAGCAGCAGTATGGTTTCATGCTTAGAAAGACCACCAGAGACGCGATGTTTGCCCTGAGGGTGTTGATGGAGTAGGACAGAGAAGGCCAGAAAAAGTTGCATTGCGTCTTTGTGGACCTAGAGGAAGCATATGACAGGGTGCCTCAAGAGGAGTTGTGGTATTGTATGAGGAATTCGGAGAGGCAGAGAAGTATGTAAGAGTTATACAGGATATGTACAAGGGAAGTTTGACAGTGTTGAGGTCTGCGGTAGGAGTGATGGATGCATTTAACGTGGAGATGTGATTACATCAGGAATCGGCTCTGAGCCCTTTCTTATTTGCAATGGTGATGGACAGGTTGAATGACGAGATTATACAGGAGTTCCCGTGGACTATGATGTTTGCTGATGACAATGTGATCTGTAGTAGTAGGGAGCAGGTTGAGGAGTCCCTGGAGAGTTAGAGATATGCTCTAGAGAGGAGAGAAATGAAGGTCAATAGGAACAAGACAGAATACATGTGTGTAAATGAGAGAGAGGTCAGTGGAATGGTGAGGATGCAGGGAGTAGAGATGGCGGCGGTCACCCTGTTTCAACATATCAATAGAAAAGAGACGGATTAAAACTAAACTAACACTCTATTTATACATTTCTGAAACTGGATTTCACACAGCACAGTCTTTTCTGCTTGGCTGTACCACTGAACCTTGCAAAGGAGTGGTGTACCAGTACGTGTGCTTTTGTCTCACACATGGCACTGCTGGGATAATAATAATAATACAGTTGATTTTAGTTGAATAAAATAAGCATTGTGTTAGGTTACTTTTTACTTTAAAAGGTATTTGGACTATGTAAGGCATGTTACTTTTAACACATTATCACCAGTATTGCTCCCAAGATTGTGTGGCTTAGCACTGTATGTTCAACTCAACAATATAAATTAAGTAATTTCTGAAATATTGAGACAGATTATTTCAATCAAGAGGAGGAATTATGTGATCACCTGAATGTTTGCCTCAGGAAATTTTTCTTTGTTGGACACTTTCACTGCTTTCTACCCATGGCTGCAGGAAGCACGTGTGAAGCAAACAGAGCAAAACAGAATAAAAATCCTCAGGTGTATCCCAGTTAAGGGTTTACATGGTCACATAAACAGAATTAGAGTTTACATGGAATTTCTGAAACTGTATTTCTACAAATGACTGATGTTTTTAAAGTGCATTTAAATGCACTGAATGACTTGCTTAAAGAAAGTCATTTCTTTCTTTAAGTCACTCAATAATTCTTAAATGACAATTTACACCCAATTTTGAAAATGTTAAATGTTAACCTACACCACACATGCCATATCTCTCTATATATAAAATCCAATATCTGTCTGTGTGTCTGTCTGCTTTTTACGAGAGAACTAATTAACGGATTTAGATCGGGTTTTATTCTACAATTTGCTTGAGCATTCCGGTTCATTTGCAGGAGCGATATATTCGCGCTAATCTGAGACAGGCTGCGGCTGAGGCTGCGGGCCGAGGGGAGGGGAAGCGTGACGTCAGGAGTGGGGAGCCGGGCAGAGACCACCTCACTGTCCTTTTTCATTAACACATGGGTGGAAACGTAGGGCATGGCTACTCTGAAATACAGTATTATAAAAACAGAAACAGTTATAGCATAACAAAAAAGATCATTCTCACAATCACCACTAATGTGTAGCATCTACCTGAATGATGTGATTTTTTGCGCCAGTACGCTCACCACACATTAGGTATGAGGTGGTGAAGAGATAAGAGAGTGACAGCCAGTTAGAGACAGAGGATGATTGGGGGACAGAATGACCAGGCTGTGGTGGGCAATTTAGCCTGGACATTGGGATACACCCTACTCTTTACAAAGGATGCCCAGGGTTCTTTAATGTCCACAGATAGTAAATACGTCAGTTTTATGTCTCATTCAAAGGACGGCACCATTTTTACAGCATATTGTCCCTGTCACGGCTCTGGGGCATTGGAATCCATGTTTAGACCACAGGGTATTTGGCAGGTACTGTATCACATATCTATGATTCACTTCTTGCAACTGAAAGGACGTGGCAAATGTTTGATGAACGTCCAACCAACCACACGCATTACCTGGTAGGCAACCATCTACACAATCAGATTGTAATTCAGACCTATGAATGTAATACACCCAGCTTCACCCTGTCAAATAAGTAAAACAGCCGCCATGGTGCAGTGTCAGAGGCTTTGCCTCAGATGCTGACATCCGAGATTCGATCCTCGTAACGAGAAGCAAAGTGTGTACACCCAATGAGCCCCAATTTGGGCAAAACACGTGTCATGTACTCTTTGTATTATTTGGCAGATACTGTATCACAAATCTTTGAGCTGTTTCTTGTAACTGAGATGATGTGGTGGATGTTTGCCGACTGGCTGACCAACCACATGCTTTACCTGGTAGGTGACCACCTAAATAATCAGATTGCAATTCAGACCTGTGAATGTAATACTCCCATCTTCACCCTGTCCAATAAGTAAACCAGCCGCCATGGCGCATTGTCAGAGGCTTTACCACAGGTACTGACATCCGAGGTTCAATCCTCGTAACAAGAAGCAAAGGTGTGTACACCTGAGGAGCCCCAATTTGGGCAAAACATGTTTGTGTACTCTGTATTATTTGCCAGATCCCGTATCACATATCAATGATCTGCTTTTTGCAACTGAGAGGATATGATAGATGTTTGCTGACTTGCCAACCAACCACACACATTACCTGGTAGTTTACCACCTAAATACCCAGATTTGTGATTCAGACCTATGAATGTAATACTCCCATCTTCACCCTGTCAAATAAGTAAACCAGACGCTGTGTCGCAGTGTCAGAGGCTTTGCTTCAGGCCCTGACATCCGAGGTTCGATCCTCGTAACAAGAAGCAAAGGTGTGTACACCCGATCAGCCCCAATTTGAGCGAAACATGTGTCATGTACTCTTTGTATTATTTGGTAGATACTATATCACAAATCTATGATCTGCTTCTTGCAACTGGGAGAACGTGGTGGATGTTTGCCGACTGGCTGACCAACCACATGCTTTACCTGATAGGTTACAACCTAAATAATTAGATTGCGATTCAGAACTAAGAATGTAATATATAAATATATATATATATCTTTTTGTACCATATTTCTCTCTGATTTTTTCCATCGTGGATAGTGAAGGAGTATATATACAGATTCAAGTATGATCTACATTTATATAAAGAGCACAATCCCAGAAAGCAAGTGTCCCCTGCTGGAAACATATTCTAAATGTGAAAATCTGGACACAGTTCACCATACTTGTAAGCAGTCTTGTAGTAGTACTCAATAGACAGAGGCGCCTATTTGTAATTATTTTAGTAATTTTAAGGATTTCTCTAAAATAAGCCACAGGTCAGTAAGACATACAATACTATATCTTATTCACATCAGGGCTGCATTTCCGAAAATTAAGCAATCAATCTTAGCGATTATCAAGCAACTTTATGAGGCAACAAGAGTAACATGACATTTTTTAAGGATGTTTTGATATTGTTTGCTGTTCTCTGGCATTGCTCAGCTTAGATTTCTATTCTATCAGAAACTCTGTTATTCCCGTTCAGTGGTATGTAACCATAAGATTAAACTTTTGCCTCAACCTTCACTACAAACTACATTGGATGAGTAACATACAGTATAAAAAATATATCATTTTTGAGATTCCAGTCCATCCCAGGACAGATTGAATTCACCACTTACTAGTCAACATAACTGTCAAAATTTGGAATGCCAGGGGAAAACTACATTACCCAGTGAAAAGCATATGCAGGCACAGTGAAAACTGAACAAAGTTCAGAAAGAAAGCAACGGGTCCAGAATATGAGCACAGGACCCTGGAGCTGTAAGGAAGAAAGCTGTGTTAAGTTTTCCCAGTAACTTTGTGGAATTTCTTACGAGCTTACAATGCTTATAGAGTATTAAATGTGTCTTTTAAAACCAATTTTGCTTTTTGTGCTGTTTTTCATATGAAGGCAAATAACAAGAAAAAGGAACAGGCATTTTTAAACAATATCCTGTAAAAGAAAGCACGTGTAAAGGTCCGTAATAAATATCCACCCCCAGTACTTTATTATGACTAATAAAAGCTGCCACCTCCTCACCCTTGTAACTATTCAGGGCTGATGTTGTTGAGCTAAATCTCTTGATCACATTATCCATTCATGAAGCGAGGGCCCGTGTGCTGTTTAGCTCATATTGATTTTTCTGTATTTCATTCAAATTCTCTCCCACAAGTTCATCCAAGTTAATTAGCTACTTCACTTCACCAGCCAAGTGCCTTTATTTTCAAAGATTAGTCTCACATGTTTGTTTATGTGCTGTTTTCACCATACTCACTGATGTGTAGAGGTATCCATCACAGTTCATGGCAATATAGAGGCCCGTCTTTGTACCTTGAATGGCCACCACTCTCAATCCCACAGGTATCAGGTTAAAAAGAGCTGCAAATAGATGAATAAAAAGTGACAGATAATTAATATTTCCAACTCAACCTGGTTCAAAATACTGAAAGAGTTAATGACACATCACTGCTTCACCAGCTCGGCAACACACACTTCCAGCACAATGCTTATATAGTAACTTTAAAATTCCCACACCACATTATGTCACAACTTATCGAGGAAACAAAGTAAACAGCCTGTGTTGAAACCCCAGTTTTAATTACTAAAGATGGTTAATATTTCTTCAAAATAATCATTTTCAACAGGCTGAAAACTGATAAAAATCTCATCAAGTGAGTGCAGTCTTAATTGTCTGCAAAATGATGATACACACTTACGAAAAGGTCATCCACCTGAAGCTAAACATGCTCAGGCCCAGCCAGTACTTGAATAGGAGAGCAACCAACAAAGCCTGGGTGGCTGGTGGAAGAAGTGTTGGCGAGGTCAGCAGGGGGCACTTACCCTGTGGTCTGAACGTGGATCGCAAGATCCCAGTGTAGTGATGGGGACACTGTGCTCCAAATATGGCACTGTCCCTTGGAAGAAACATAACACTGAAGTCCTGATTGTTAGTGGTCATAAACGTTCCCTGGGCATTCTTCATAAAAAGTAGAGTGTGTTCTGATGTCCTGATTAAATTGTCCACCTTGGCCTAGTCATTCTGTTCCCCTAATCATCCTCTGTCTCTAATTGAGTATGTCTTTCATTCTCTAGAACATGGGCACTGTGTATCCCCTCCAAGAAGTGAAGGAGCCACTCTGTGTTGCAGGGCCCAGTGGCTCCTGCGTTGTGAAATACCCCATGTTCAACACTAGCAGCAAACCTGCATGAAACCTGTTTCTTACTCCATTTTCAACACTATACACCAGGTGAAACCTGCGCATCCAAGTACAGTATGCCTGTGTGTAATTTACTGAATTGCCATGACATGCACCTATTATGTAATATCGAGAACATGTGTTTCCATGTGTTTCAACTGAACCTGTTCTGGGAGCTGGGAATTACATTTATTCTCAATTGTAGGGCATTTTTACTATGACCACTGATAGTGGGTAACTGGCCTTGCTTTTTCACACATAACTGAAGAAAGTTTAAAGTCATTTGATTGAAAACTCTAATGCAGTGCAGCACAGCATCAAGGAGGGTGAGTGGTCTGACCGATGAATGTGTAACTTCTTTCATGAGTGGTCAGAGTTAGATCAGAAAAGTGTCAACACAATAACAAAACATCTTTAGTAGTGAAATATTGTAGACACAATGTCTGTGTGTACTAATGTGTGTGGGGAAATGCAAAACTGATTTCGCAACTGCATTAAAAATGAAGAGAAAGACGTTTCAGATTTGTGAATTACATCAAAGTGATCATGAAAAACTGTAATCAAAGAGTACAGACTATACTTAGTAAACACTCAAACCAGAACAAAGGACCAATAGTGCAACACAAGCCATAGTATGAAATGTAGGAAATACAAATGTTAGACTTGAAGGTTTGAAGCTTCAAAGCACCAAGGAGTCATTGTGGATTGGTCACTATTAATATTCAGATAGTGTACCGAAGCCATTGAGAAGGTTGATAGGATGTTGGGTAGTTTAATACAAGATGTGCAGTACAAGGCCTCACGTGAAGTACTTTGTGCATTTTTGGGATCCGGGTTACAAAAAAAGACATAGCAGTGCCAGAGAAAGTCCACAGAAGAGAGACAAAGAGGATTCAGAACTGAGAGGTATGAGCTATAAGGAGAGTTTGAAGGAGTTGAAACTTTCACTTTTGCGCACGTGATGGTTAACAGTTGTCATGATCAAAGTATTTCAGATTATGAATGGAATTAGTACAGTAGATCCCAGTTGTTACTTTAAAATTATTTCTGCAACAAGAACATGGGGACACGGTTAGAAACTTGTTAAGCCTTGTTTACTTGACGTGACGTTATGTTTATACTGTTGTTCTCACATGGTTTTATGATAGTGTTGATGCAGTTCCCTAGGTAAACTTCATTCATTCCTTTCATCTTCAATAATTTACTAGCAAACAATATGGCAAAATATTTTAAAATTATTTTATTATGATCATTTATTTACCTGAAACATATTGGGTCACTAGTGACCCTGAATGCAGTAAAGTGTCAGTATTTTTATATATACGTTTTTAAGTGCAGTGTTTGTGAAAACCACTCTTATAAAATGTGCATTTTTTATTTAGGATTTCTCTACATCTATATATGTTCATTACAGCTGTGTTACTATCTTTTAACTTTTTTATGTAGGCATTAATGAGTTTAGAGAGGTAAAAGATAAGAAAAGAAATGTTGTGACGCTTATCACCACATCAAGCCCTTGAAAGAGCCCCTGTTGTTGATAGCCAATGATGAGTCAGAGACGCAGTGTGGAACGACAGTATGAGAAGGAGTAACACACTTGTGTAGGTGGCAATAAAAGGTTCATTGGCCTCCAGTATCTAGGGGACACCCATCAGCCGCAGAATAAAACAAAAATAACAATAGAATGCCAAACCAAAGAGCTAGCATTCCAGTTTGACCACAGCATAGACAAACGAAAACCACTTTTTAAACCTGCAATTCTCTGTTACAAAAAAATGCTGGCAAATAAAAAAAGGATCAGGAGATGAGCTCTAATCAAAACTGACAAAGAAAAATAATTAATTGGAAAAATAACAAAATAAATCCCAAAGTAACTTAATGTCAAAAACAGAAGGCTGACTGCATTCAAAGTCAAAAAGGAATCACAAATTCAGATATACACTAAATAACCTGATAACCTCCTTTAAAATATCCAAAAATTTGTATGTACGTGTTCTCCTCTTGCCATCTTATAAACCGTCAGGTTGATGGTGTCACATAATGCAACTGCTTGGACTTCATTCCCAGCAACCACACAACACGTCATGGAAACAAGAAAACACAACACAGCAGTATCCACAGCAAAAACAAAACAGCATGGTGGCAGAAGGAAAAAATAATGAAAATAATTATTTAAACTTCTGTGCCATGTGGAGTACTGATGAGTGATAGGCTGAGAAGGCATCTCTCGTAATTAGCGTTTAAGTGTGTGTATGTGTGGGTCTTTCTGTGTGAGAGTGCTTGTGTATTAAGCTAGGTTCCACAAGATTAGGCCAACTCATAATGAATCTTGAGAGTCCCGCTCGTCCCAAGATGATCCAGGGATCAATTTAACCAATGCAACAGAAGATCACAAGGCAAGATAAAGACTTGAATCACCTTATAGCAAACCCAATTTTATATGTGGCTGACTGGCCAAAAAGAAACCAAAAATAATGAAAGTTACACGTATAAGACTGAATGCCAAATTGTATGTATCAGTTGTGCTAAAAGGGGAGGAATTCTGAGGACAGAGGCAGAAATGACATCCTTATGTCTATGGAGAAAAAAGGAGAAGATAATAAATAATAATAATAATTTATTACATTAATATAGCGCTTTTTTCAGTACTCAAAGCGCTATCCACACAGGGAGCAACCGGGAAGCAAACCCACAATCTTCCACAGTCTCCTTACTGCAAAGCAGCAGCACTACCACTGCACCACCTGTGAGAACACAGGTACAAACAGAACCATTTTGCATATCAAAGTAGTAATGCAGCCTGATTCAAAGTCCATATGCACATGGGTCTACCACCATCAAGTGTGCTAACCATTATTCCACCATACTGCCCTTCAGTCAATCATTCAGTCTTTATTATCCCTCTGCTACTAATAGAAGAATCCAAAAATCAACATGAAGTTCTTCGCTTTACTTTAGTTGGGGCCTGGAGAACTTAGAGCTTGACCCTGCAGACAGGGTTATAAATGAGCCCACACATCCATATACCCACATGGTAGCTTTCAGAAGACATCTCGATGATACTTTAGGATGACTGATGTATTCACAGAGTAAAAAAAGTCTGAATTACTGTATGTCACTCTAATTCGAGATGTTCATAAGAAATGTAATGACTTTTGTGGTAAAAGTACTTAATAAACAAGAGTAGTTATATCACGTATTTGAAGTATTAAAATGTTTGTTTAAATTTAAATGTTTAAAGCCTTAAATATTCTCAGTTGTAATACAAATTTGCAATTTGTCTGTTAGAGTTCTGTACTGGGCTAGATCCCTAGTAAAAGTTCACAACTTAATATTCATAACCACTGACCTTGAAAGTCTAAAACAATAAGCTACATGCTTATGATTGAAATTTGCCATTTGTAACCTTATGGGAGTGACTCTTAGAAGCCTAGGACCACCAGTAAAGAATCAAATATCAAAAATATCATCATATTTGCAATCAACAACCTTAAAATAGCATACAATGGCTTTCCACGTGTCTATTTTACCAATCCCCATTTTTTTGAGGTTTTGTGATAAGGAGTAATTTTGAAGGTTTGAGGCATGAGCGCATTGGGGACAACTTAAAGGCTTAGGTGATAGTAATTTCCTACAGGAACACAGGATGGCACTGTTTACTAACACCTTACCTCTTCCTCCTTCTGCAGACAGGAAGACTGATAGCTTTATCCATAGACATAGAATTACTAGACTCCGCATGACCAGCAGCATCATACGTCAACGTCACCGCCATATTACGAGTGGCCCTGCTGTGGAGTGAAGTAATGGATAAAGATGCCTCATGCATGTGCTGCTTGGGATTGTACAAACCGATGTACGCTCCAAACCAGATCACGGGGGATTACATTTCATAGGTAAGACAATTGTTTTGGTTATATTTGGCCATTAGAAAATCCTGTTTTATAACCTTAACTTTAGCTACTCCAGGCTAAGCTAGCAAAGATATGCATTTATGTGCTCAAGTGAGCCTCCAAACAACGTTTTGGCTAAACGTATTTAGTCACTAACTATGTAGATCGTTGTTAGCTGTTAACATTTCTCAGACTTTTAAGGTTTCCCAAAGAAATCCACCTCAGGAAGCAGTAGAAGATAGCCCTTAGATGGGATTTTGAAAAAGCTGTCCTGTGATGTGTGCCATGCTAGTCTGGTAACAGATGCTGTACCGGCATCATATGATCAAAGCTACCACTTGCTCACATTAAAAAGCAAAGGAGGTTTGATGATTCCTTCTGAGGATACAGTCAAGGTAGTTAAAGTAGCTGAGCGTGTTATCCAACAGTCGACATTAGGGCAAGCTGTCAGTGTATCTTTAATCAATCAGTTTGTTCAGGCTGAGATGGGTTCAGATGATATGTTTTTGCTCAAGGAGCACATTGAGGAAACACAGTTTGAAACTGACAACCATCATTTTATGCTCATGTCTTTAGTTGTGTCTGTCTTCCACAAACTAAGGCTGCACCATATTACCAGACAGAATACTCTCAAAAACAGAGTGGCAACACACGGAAAAAGCTATGTAAGACAGTTCTGTTTCAAGGATTTTAGATCCTATCCTGTATATATTTAATTAACTACATTGTGTGTGTGTGAGAAAAAGAGAGACTGAGAGAGGAATGAGTGAAATGTTTTCATAAATTATTAAGCCAATTTGTATACAATAAAATTGTTTATTTTTGTCATTGAGTTTATCATTTCACTGTTAAAAGAAAGACCAGACTGCCAATTGCAGTCTTACTATTTTGACTTTCAGACATTGGTCAAGTTTTCATCTCAATAATTAATAATAATAATAATACTACATTTTATTTAATAGGCACCTTTCTTAGCACTCAAGGTCACTTTACAATAAAATTAAAGAACATTAGTAAAATTAAAACAAGAGAATGATAAATCAAAAAGCAATAATTAGCAAACAAACAGTAACAGTGCAAAATTCACAATTGGTATGCCAGTTTGAAAGATAAGTTTTGAGGGCAGTTTTGAAATGTGTTATTGAATCGAGCTGACATACTGTATATGAGAGGGAAGAGAATTCCCGAGTTGAGGAGCACTAGGAGAGACACTCAAGCTCCATAACACAGAGTTTGATGTGTGGTACAGAAAGTCGAGCTGCAGATGAAGATCTGAGTGAGCGAGAGGAGTTCAGCTCTGTAGGAGATCAGTGAGGTTGTGGAGAGCTTTAAATGTTCAGAGCAGTATTTTCTATTGTATTCTGTAGTTAACAGGGAGCCAGTGAAGTTGAGAGGGGGTAGGTGTAATATGTTCAGTGGTTTTAGAACAGCAGGTAATTATCCTGGCAGCAGAATTTTGAAGAAGTTGTAAGCGATGGATACATTTTTGTGGGATGCCAGATAGAATAGCATTACAGTAATCTATATGTGAAGTGACTGTGGCATTAACCAATACTTCAGTACTGTGTTGCGTAAGAACAGGACGTCTAGAAATGTTTCGGAGATGGAAGAAGGCAGTCAGTGAAATGTTACTTATATGGGAGGAATTATTTAATAATAATAATAATAATAATAATTATTATTATTATTATTATTATGTAATAATTGCCATTATGAGTGTTGTCAGGGATGCCAGGGGCCACGACCCGGCCGGGACGCCTTGAGGAACCGGAAGAGGGCGTGCGCCCATCTGGGATCACGTGGGGTCCGCCATCCTGGTTGCTTTGGGGGCCACGGGTTGGGGGCTTGGAAGCCCAACCCTGTAGGGGCCCGTGGTCACCACCAGGGGATGCCCTGATGCCTTGGGAACCCTGGACCTCAGTACTTCCGCCACACCAGGAAGTGCTGGGGGGAAGAAGAGCAGGGACATCCGGAATGCTTCCGGGAGTACAGCCGGCACTTCCGCCACACAGGGGCATGTCTACGGGTGATTGCCGGGAAGCACCTGGAGCAAATGCGGATAAGGATAAAAGGGGCCGCCTCCCTTCATTCGAGGCGAGAGTCGGGAAGAAAGGAGGCAAGGAGGCGGCCTGAAGGAAGTAAGGCATTGTGGCCAGGACTTTGGGGACTTTGGGGGTTTGTGTGGCACTGTACTGTACATAGCTTGTAAATAAACGTGTTTGTGGGTGACATGAACGTGTCCGCCTGTCTGTGTCTGGGCCAGTCTCCACAGTGTATAAATGGATATAAATAATTTCATTTAAATGGTTCGCCAAAATCTATTGTATGTAAATGATACTGTTTTAAACATTATAGTTTTTTTCATCAGAAAACCCGGTTTCCACGTCTACCTGTATTAGTTTAAATGGCACTTTTGCCTCTCACAATAGGGTGGATGCGCTGATGTATCGTGTCGACTGGGCAACACAGTGAATGCAGTGTCTACCTATATATGTCTATGGCTTTATCACCCCTGATGTCATTTTTGGTGTCCGCCTACCTGGACCCACCTCTTCCTGCCAGAAGTCCTTATCACCAAAATTGCCGCCATCTTGGAGCAGTCATTTTTGTGACTCGTGGTTATAATTTGCATTTTCTTTCAATGATACAGGGCTTTTCTTCAGGTGACCCAATACTTCACAGTTGTCTGTATTTTCTCTTACAAAGGATAAAAATTAAAGGGGGAACCACAAAAAGCTTGACATCTTGCATAACTAGACATCAGGACAAGTCAAATAGTATATCATTTGAGGAGGATTTCTCGTACTGGTGAGTCAGGAGGCATTGGACAAAAAAAAAAAAAAAACTGAAGATTTCAAAGCATTCATAAATACAGGTAGTCCCCAGGTTACAGACATCCGACCTACGACTTATGAACGGGCCGCAGCTGCAACACATGCGCCTCAGTAACTGCCGCTCCATCATCTTCGGCCTGGGAACGCTGCAAGTGGTGGCTGAACGAAGGCTGGAGGGGGGCAATTTCGCTGCCCGCGCAGTGTAGTGTCCCTCAGGCGGCTCCCGACGGCAAGTGGTTTCACTGCCCGCCCACCACACATGGCTGCCCTGTTCGTTCTCGGTGGGCGGCTGATAATGCTGCAAGCAATGGCTGGAGGGGGACGATTTCACTGCTTGTGCAATGTAGTGTCCCTCGGGCAGCTCCCAGTGGCAAGCGGTTTCACTGCCCGGCCACCACACACGGCTGCCCCGTTCGTTCTTGGTGGGAGGCTGGTAATGCTGCAAGTGGTGGCTGGATGGAGGCTGGAGGTGGACGATTTTGCTGCTTGCACAGTGTAGTGCCCCTCGGGCGGCTCCCGGCGGCTCCCGGCGGCAAGCGGTTTCACTGCCCGGCCACCACACACGGCTGGCCCGTTCTTTCTCAGTGAGTGGCTGGTAATGCTGCAAGTGGTGACCCGGTTGTGGCTGAATGGAGGCCATTGAGGGTGAATGGGGTGGTGGGGGGTAGCATTGTAGTATGCATCGGATGGCTGCCTATTGAATGGGGGCGATTCACTACCCGCCTTTGGCCGCACCGCGTTTGTTCTCGGTTGGCGGACGCTGCAGGCAGCATACTGTAGTGGAGGTGACTGTGAGGTGGGCTGGTGATGAACCGCCCGTTGATACCCCCATTCATTCTCAATAGCAGGCCTGCTTGTACTGTTACTCACATAGCAGGAAGTTGTCTCTTCTCAGTACATCAGACGTGTTGACGACAGGGGCCTTCCTGCTGTGATAGCGTGTACAGTGCTGTGCAGAAGAGCGCATCTTAACCTTTTGTCTTCACCCTTCAAGAATATCTCTGAAACACAAATCTGATGCAAGTGCGGTGATACAGTAAAGAAGAGAAAAGCCATCACCATTGAAAATAAAGTAGAAATAATAAAAAGGTCAGAGAGGGGTGAAACTCCATCATTCATTGGCAGACCACTTGGTTACAGTCGGTCAAAATTGGATTTATTAAATTTATGTTCCTGTTCTGACTTACATACAAATTCAACTTAATAACAAACCTACAGTCCCTATCTCATACGTAACCCGGGGACTGCCTGTAATTCTTTCAAACACATAATACCTAATTGGCCTTTTCTTACTTTTTTATTTTTTATTGAGAAGTCAAGCAAAATGACACCTTTTATTGGATAACTAAAAAGATTACAATATGCAAGCTCAGAGGCAACTCAGGCCCCTTCTTCAGGCAAGATGTAAAAAGTGTCCTAACAATTTATTAAACCAGCATACAAGCTCTGCGAGGTGGCTGGACTACAATGCCACCATAAACAAACAGCTGCAATAGAAAAAAAGAGTCTTCTGTAGTAGCTGCATTGCCACATATAAATCTGCCTGAATCTAATTATCCTCTTTAAAGTGACACTGCAGGGTCAGATCCCAGGCTGCACTTGATGGAAATAGAAAGCGGAAGGCCTAGACAAAGCTTAATGTCTGTCACTCTTGCGGCACCACGAGGAAGTCTCATTCTTCAGTAACACTGGCAGGAGCTGCTAACGTCTGTCAGGTTGATTTCATAATTTCACAGCCTGGAAACGTGAAGTAAGGTATCAAAAGCTCAATAATAAACACGGTCAAGCCCTGTTGGGGGAAAAAATTGCCAGAGCTAAGAAATGCTGAGGGTTTATGCCCAGTGGAGTATCCATTCGGAAGCTCCTACTCATTAAGTTTATTAGCTGCCTGCTCAGAAAATACAGTGGAGGCCATTATAGCAGTCGTGTTTCCCTTTGTGCCACTCAATTGCCTCTTCCGTAGGTAACACATAGTGCGCCGATGTCTGTGTGTCTCACTGATTGCTGTGAGAAATCTTCAGGAAAGAATCCTGCCGAGATAACAGATAACTAGCCTCAATATGGCCTCAATTTGAGACATCAGCAACTCCGGTTTGTACCACAATTATTAAAAAGCTAACATTCAAGCTTGACTCTGGGGACTGACAATAACATAATTTGCTTCTTTCATAAAAGTTTTACTTCTCTTGTAGTTTCACATTGTTATGTGTTGGTGTATAAGTACGTCTTGACATCCTGATCTCTTCTTCCATCTTCTATTAACATGCCACCTAATTAACAAAGGTGATGCTTTTGCTGGCATTCTGGCGCTACTTTGTCTTTTGTTAACACCATATGAAGTGTTTTCTTGCAATTCAATGTTAGTTCCTTGTCTTCACTGTTTCCTTCTCTCATGTTTAACAGTTCCTGTAGTTCTTCTTTACTTCAGCAATAAATAAATGCAGAAATAAATAAACACATTAATAACATTTACACATCCTTTTCTTATTCTTTTCAGTTTTTTTCAAGCTTCCTAGAAAGATTTTGCTGTACAACAGTTGGTCGATCCTAATTTACTATACCATACTCCATCCAGCAGGGGGCACTAGCTCCCTGGTTGGAATAAGTTCTTTTTTAATTGTGGTGTTTTAAGTAACCTGAACCTGAATAGATATATTATAATGAGGCAAAGGCAATATACCTCCCATAGTGATACGGCGGTAAGAAATCACATAAGAGAAAATAACTTTCTTTAATGACAATTTACGCATAATAATAATAATAATAATAATAATAATAATAATAATAATAATAATAATAATAATTCTTTGCATTTATAAAGCTCTTTTCTCACTACTCAAAGTGCTCAGCAATTGCAGGTTAAGGGCCTTGCTCAAGGGCCCAACAGAGCAGAGTCCCTTTTGGCATTTACAGCTTTCGAACTGGCAACCTTCCGATTGCCAGTGCATATCCCTAGCCTCAGAGCCACCACTCCGCCTTAACAGATGGGAAGCAATGATAAGACCTTTGTTTAGAGTCTGCCATTTTCGTTGCTGCGCCGGAAGGATTTTCAGGATTGGATGATGTTATCTTCCATCCGTCCATCAGCTTCAAAGGTGTGCCGGGCAATGTTCCAAGGCTTTATACTCTTTCTCCATGTGCAGGCCCTTACTTAGGTAAATCATGCCATTCCAAACAAGGCAAAGAGAGGATTCAATTTCATGCTGATTCTAACACACAGAAATAGTACAATGCCGATTTTTGTAGTTGTCCCTTTCTTCTCTTCTAATGCTTGCCTAGCAGTTCTAAATGCTGAGCCCCTGTGTGCTAAATCTGGCCTGTACATGTGAGTGAATTTATAAAATATTTTGTGTACAGAACACAGTGACATATTAAACTTATATACTTATTTTACATACCATATCATTTTCTAACCTTGCCTAACCCTAATGTCATGGGTCCGGAGCAGCATTGCGGGTTTACCATGATGTATGGCTATGAAACTTGGATTATGGGCAAAACAATCCAAGGAAGATTAGAGAGATTATGAAGTATGCTATAAAGCAAGCACATTGCAAATAAACCTCCAGTCATTTAAATACTGACTGAATTCATCAATGTTACTGCCTAGGGAGATTAAGTCATTATTAACTCAGTTTGTTGGTACAGTACAGTCTACTGAGGCTACATTCAGATTATGGTTAGAAGGGTCACAAATCCATTATTTGACTCTTATGCATTTTTTGTCTGAATGTTCAAGATCTTTTCATAAATGATTCAAATCTGATTTGAATGTGTATCAATATCTATCCTGAATCTTTAAAATTAATAAAAATGAATTTTTTCAGACATGTACAACCTAAAAAACAAATATGCAGATGTCAAATATTTAACGGGACAGGATCTCCACAAATTTTGTCAGCTCCTGATACCAAGTGCTCAAAGGTGCTCTGAGTGGACTCACCACTGCCGAATACTTCTGCAAGACTCTTGGAAACATACCATTTGGAGGAATGACACTGTAGATAAAAAATAGCTATTGGGCTGTATCGGTTGGCTCTTTTTTATACATTTTTGCATTTTATATTTGTCTAAAAGAGATCAAATCTGTCTCACATGAACAAAAAACATGTAAACCTTGAATGATAGTATAAACATGTTTTGTTTAAGATAGCTCTGTATTTCACCCTCCAGCCACCCCATTAGCTTACAGTGATTGTGACAGTACAATTATAATTTCACTATGCATCCTCCATAATCCTTAAGATAGGCTAACTAGCCTATTATAACCATCAAATTCAGTGAAATCCAAGTATAGTGATTCTTAGGTTGGGTGCATGGATTCATGCTGTTGCCTTCAAATTCTGACAATACCATCTGTGTGCCTCAGCAGAAATTGTGATTCATCAGAATCAGTTTTGGTGAGCCTGTGCCCACTGCAGCCTCAGTTTTCTGTTTTTGGCTGTCAGAAGTGGACCCCAATGTATTCTTCGGCTGTTGAAGCCCATCTGCCTCAAAGTTCAATGTGTAGTGCATGCTGAGAGGCTTTTAGCTCACCACAGTTGTATAGAGTAGCTATCTGGATTGCCATTGCCTTTCTATCAGCTTGACATAGCCTCTAACCTCTCTTGTCAACAAGAAGTTTCCATCTACAGATTTGCTGCTCACGGGATTTTTTTTTTTTTTTTTTCATTTTTCACAGTATTCTGAGTTAACCCTAGAGACTGTTGTGCATGAAAATCCTAGGAGATCATCTGTTACAGAAATACTCAAATCAGCCCGTCTGGCACCAACAATCATGCCACCTTTGAGATCACTGAGATCACATTTTTCCCCATTCTGGTGTTTGATGTGAACATTAACTGAAGTTCCTGGCCTGTATCTGCATGATTTGATGCAATGTACTGCTGCCTCCTGATTGGCTGATTAGATAGTTGCATGGATAAGCAGGCATACAAGCATTCTTAAAAATTTGCTCATTAAATATATATGCTATAAGTTGCTGCATATTTCATAACTGACCTTTTATTTATTTAATTTGGCATAAATAGTACTCCATACCTTTTGACGTGCTATCATTGGAAAGTTCCCTTGACCCCAATGTGAAATGGAATAACATTTACAGGCCCTGTTCACTCAGGCAATCTGGGTGCTGGACTCTATGCCAGATAGTAGAGAGCGAAAGGCAGAAACAAACCCTGGTCAGAGTGCCAGTCCATTACAGGGCAAGTGCACAGACACACGCACCACACACCAAACACTCATTAGGGCCAATTCAGCTTTGCCAATTCACCTAAGCTGCATGTGTTTCCCAGAGGAAAAACCCTTTCAGATATGAACATGAAACTCCATGCAAGGAGGACCCAGGACATGAAGTCTGGTCTACTTACTGGGTGGCAGCAATCTTAAATTGTTTTGTGTAATTAATATTAGATCTATATAACACAAGTAACAAAATTCTAGTCAGTTACTGTAATGTGATTGCAATAATTTGAAGTGTTAACATTTTCTGCTGTGTTTAAATTGGCAAATGAAATTAGAATGCAGTGTTACATCACTTTTACCTCAGTACCACCAATGCCGATTACAACATATTTATATTGTCATACAACTGCTTAACACCATAAGGCATGCAAAGTCCTCCAATCAAAGATGAAAAATTACCCTACCTTCCTCATTCATGAAACAGGTCTGTCCTTAGGCAAGCAGGTTCTTTAAGCCATTACTAAAGTGTCTTACATAATGTGCCTTTGGCCATATCTTCGGGTATACGATGAACACATGGGAAAGTTTAGCATTGAGAATTTAGGCAGAATTAGCCTTCTATTTCAATGTTCATGTCTTTCGGATTTGGGAGAAGACAAAAGTATCCAGAGAAAAGCCGCAAAAATACAGGGGGAGCATACAAACTCCACATACAAACTGACTGAACCATGAATTGAACTCCGCTCTCAGAGCCGTGCCAATGTGCTGCTCTAGTCATGGAACGCTTGACGCAGTATCTTTGATGAAAGCACTAGAGGGCACCAATTATCAGCATAAAAAAGAGGATGGTTTAATGTGTCCACTAGAGGGCACCTTATTAATATAAAACAGACGATGATAAGACGCACTCCCTGGAGGGCCATACATATGAATATAAAATGAAGGTATGTAATTAAATATGTTCTTGTTTATCATGGCGCCAAGGAGGGCTGACCACTTCTACAACTATTATTACTATTAATAAAAGCCGAAGGTGGTTTAATACATGCACTAGAGGGCACCAGAGGGTTTATGAAGTCATTATTGTGTCACATGTACAATACAGTGAAATTCATTTCTGCATGTGCTACTCAACCTGCAGCACATCAAAAATGTCCAGTGCTATAATTAGCAAGTACTGCCTTCCATGCCTAAAATAGCTCTTTAATCATGAGTTTCAGACTCCAGTCTTGGTGGGCTGCATTGACTGCAGGTTTTCATTCCAACCATCTTCTTCATTAGTGACCAGTTTTTGCTGCTCATTATCTTCTTTTGCCTTAGTTTTAATTAACTTGACTCTTTTTTCCTTAATTAGCAGCCAAACAATAATGAGACATAAAACAAGCCGCCACATGACCAGCTCATCTGTGCCCATCACACAATATCTGAAAATAAAGAAAGGTGAAGGTCTTGGTATGGTTACCAAAACATGTTGACGATGTTCTTAGAAAAAACAGAAAAATCAACAGTTTTGAAAATGTCTGCTGTGCCAGAATGAGAGCAGCAACATGTCACAGAATTAAATAACGTGTTTAATTACCAGCAAGAATTGGCTTCTCATTAATAAACTGGTTGGAGTGAAATTGGTTGGAGTTTGATATCCCAGTTTAGCTGCTCATCTGTTGGCACGTTTCACGTCTCATTTCTGCTTGGCTGTCATTTAATGAAGAAAGGAATACATTCAGAGGACTGAATCCTTGAAAACAAGGCTATTAAAATGAAGGCAAAAGGAGTTAATTTGGAGTGAAAACTTCTCACTGATTAGGTAAAAGGTTAGAATGAAAACCTGCAGCCACTGCGGCCCTCCAGGCCCGGAGTTCAACACCCCTGTCTTAAACCAATACAAAAGAAAAGGTTGTTTGATGCGCCCATTACACAATGTTTTTGCATAAAAAGGAGGACATTTGGGGATTCTTCTGTCATTAAAGAAGGAGAGGAATGGTGTGATGTATATACTGGGGGAAACACTTATTAATGTAAGAGTGATATTACTCCCACTACAGGACACTATAAATCACCATTGACTAGAATATTTTTTAAGGTGTCCACTAGAGGGCACAATGTATTGAAATAAAACAAAAGACGGTTGGGGTTTTGGAGTTTTACTATAAAACAGAAGATGATGTGATAGACCCATTAGAGGGCATCACCCATCATTGTAAATCCAATGATAATTTGATTAATTTGATTGATTTAGTAGTGGGCATCTGGTGTCAAAAAAAAACGAAGATAGTTTTTTAGATCCTGTATGGGGCACTATTGTTATAAATAAAACAGAGGATGGTTTTGTTACAATAAATGGCCTAGGGAACACCATGAGAGGAGATTTTGATTTTTCCACTAGAGCACCATGTAGTAAAATTAAAGAGGTGATAGTTTCATTCATCTACCAGATGGGATTTTGTTTTAGTATGAAACAGAGGAAAGTCTGATGCCACCCCAATTAAGCACAATTTTCATGAGACAACTGTCTAATTCATCCACTAGAGGGTATCTAGTCTCGCTGAGCCAGGCATATAATACATACATCTGGAGACAACCATGACTGAAGTTTGCTTCAAATTGTGTGGGAACAATTAGACGGCTCACTGAGTGTCACATCTGTAAACCAATCCAAAGCCTCACATAGGCAGCGCTCAAAGTAGGGGCAGAGATTTCGAATTGTAGAAAGTACTGGTGTTCTCGTTAACCTGCTCTGACAGACAGTAAGCTTGTGATTATGATAAACTGTCTAGAGCAAAAGAGACTCCCATTAAACATATGGGAGTCAAGCTAAAGTTAGAAAATGGGATTTATTAAAAAATGGGACAAACCTTAACAAAACTGATAGTTATTTCTCAATGTCGTCTCTACCCTTCTCAATGCACTTGCGTCACCTGACTGGAAGTGCTGGGATTCCAGCAGAATAAAAGGTTTTGTCTCATCCTTGGCACCACTCGTGCACCGCTTTCTTAATGTCATCATCTGTCTTGAATCGACGTCCATCCAGATGTTTTTTTAGCAGTCCAAAAAAGAAAAGGAAATCACACAGTGCCCAATCTGGTGAATAAGGAGAATGTGGCGATACCTCAAACTTCAGTTTCTCAAGACAAGCCTTGGTGTTCTTAGCAGTGTGTGTGTCATTATCTTGCAGCAAAAGGACCCCTTGAGACAGCAGTCCCCACCACATGGATTGAATAGCAGACTTCACATTGGTCTCCATCAAGTCAGAGTAACTTACACTAGTGACTGTAGTACCCCTCGGCATGAAGTGTTCGACAATAACTCGGGTAAATGAGTGGTGGCGAGGACAAGACAAACCCTTTTATTCTGCTGGAATCCTGTAACTTCCAGGCAAGAGTGACGCAAGTGCATTGAGAAGGGTGGAGACGATATTGAGAAATGACATTATCAGTTTTGTTTAAGGTTCATTCCATTTTCGAACTTTAACTTCCCCCCTCCCTTCGTATGTGCATTGCTGTGCAGAGAGCACATTGCGTGTGGTAAAAATAAACCAAAGCTGTTGCAAGGGGAAAACCTTTCTGTAACATCAGCGTACACATTGGCATTTGACGGAATCAATTGAAGAATGGTAAATGTGATCGACACGTTATCACAGGTGCAACAGAGTAACAGTAACAGAGTCAATGTAAAGTTGAAGGAATAATCCGCTGTATTCATGAAAATATGAACTGCAAAATAAGCATTTGAAGTAATCGGTGCGTCACACTCCGTCAAAGGGACTGATGGTAAGAGAGCTGATAACGATAATGAAGAGCCACAGGAGATGCTCATTTCAGCACTCAACACATCTGAATCAACAAATCTGCCTAACAACACCAGTAAAAGCACGAATAAGACTGCACCACATCCAACATCTGGCTGCACATCTAAATAAATGACTAAAGAAAGTTAACATTACTGTTTAATTGGAAATGCAAACATGCCATGTCAGAATAGCCCCCATATTTTAACATGTTGCATACCCCAAGACCACAATGCTTATCTAGACTCTATCTGCTGTTGTTATGCCATATAGTGATGCAATAGTCAAAATGACTGAAAGATATCATAGCAGACAGAAATACTTCCCAAACATGTGGAGCCCAGTAACTGTCTCTATTGTTGCAGCACTCATTACAACGAGCAAATTAATTATTAAGCTTCTGGTACCTTGTGCTACTGAACTCCTGAATTGATAACAGCTAATTTAGCTTGTTATTTTCTCTCATCGTCGAGTCTTTTGCTCAGTTTCTTTTCTCTCACCGTAAAATGCTGGCATGGTTTAAAGTGCACGGACTGAAGGAACTGAGGACTGGTGTTTTTGGATGAAGCCCAGTTGCCGTTGTCTTTGTAGCAGTGGATTTCATGTTCACTACAAACTTTTTAACAAGCTGTTCCCAAACGTTTATTCGTGTTTGAGAATCTTGTCTGACTCTGCAAAACTGGAAGGCACCATGCAATAATATAAAAGACAGGATACTGTGATGAGACCCAAAGAGTGTCGGATTTAAAGAGAACATGCCGCAGAGCTGAGCGTAAATGGAGGAAGACCAAACTAACTATCCACTATGAAATATTAAAAGTCAAAATAACAGAATACAATAACACAGTCCGTCTTGAGAGACGCTGTTATTTCTCCAAGATTATAAATAACAATGTTAGCAATCCCAGAGTCTTATTTTCTACAACTGATCACCTACTAAACCCAGGTAACTCAAAGGAATGCCTCCTGAGTACTTCCAGTAAAACCTGTGAGGCTATCGCTGTATTTTTCAATCAAAAAATTAATGATATTAGAAATAACATAGTATATCTCCCCATCACTAAGGATCCTCCTAAACCCCAGCATTCTGTTATAAACAAATTAAACTCTTTCACTAGGATAGATTTACCTGAATTATATAAAATAATATCTCAATTAAAATCCTCCACCTGCGTCCTTGACCCAATACCAACAAGGCTTTTCAAAGAAGTATCGGGCGTGCTAATTGACAATATTCTGGACATAGTAAATTCGTCATTAGATACGGGGGTCTTCCCAGACTGTCTTAAGACTGCTGTAGTTAAACCCCTTCTTAAGAAACATAATCTTGACCCCTCGGCTCTTGAAAATTTTAGACCCATCTCTAACCTGCCTTTCTTAAGCAAAGTTCTGGAGAAGGCAGTCATGATGCAGTTAAATGACCACCTCAATAAACATGCTATTCTTGATAAATTTCAGTCGGGTTTTAGAACAAATCACAGCACAGAAACTGCACTCGTTAAAGTAATAAATGATTTGCGAGTGAACGCAGATCTGTTCTCATCCTCTTAGATCTGAGTGCTGCATTTGACACTATTGATCATAATATTCTTAGAAATCGCCTTAGTCAATGGGTGGGCCTCTCTGGCAGTGTCTTAAATTGGTTTGAATCCTACCTGACAGGGAGAAAATTCTTTGTTAGTTGTGGTAATTACAACTCAAAGACACATGATATCTGATATGGTGTTCCACAAGGCTCTATCCTGGGTCCGCTGTTATTCTCAATCTACATGCTTCCGTTAGGTCAGATTATCTCAGGGCACAACATGAGCTACCACAGCTATGCTGATGACACACAGCTGTATTTATCAGTAGCACCTGATGACCCCGATTCTATTGATTCACTAACACAATGTCTGACTTGTATCTCAGAATGGATGAATAGTAACTTTCTCAAGTTAAATAAAGAGAAAACTGAAATCTTAGTGATTAGCAATAATGGATACAATAAGGCTATTAGAAATAAACTGGATACATTAGGATTAAAAGTCAAGACGGAGGTAAAAAGCTTAGGGGTAATTGTTGACTGTAATCTGAATTTTAAATCGCATATTAATCAGATCACTAGGACAGCATTTTTTCACTTAAGAAACATAAGTAAAGTCAGACCTCTTATATCACTGAAAGATGCTGAGAAATTAGTTCCCTCGTTAGTTTTCAGTCGACTAGATTACTGTAACGCACTCCTCTCAGGACTACCCAAGAAAGACATAAATCGTTTGCAACTAGTGCAGAATGCAGCTGCTAGAATCCTAAGTAGGAAAAGAAAATCCGAACACATTTCTCCAGTTCTGATGTCACTACACTGGTTACCTGTGTCATTCAGGATTGACTTTAAAATTCTGCTTATGGTTTATAAAGCCTTAAATAATCTCGCCCCTTCTTATATATCGGAGTGTCTGACACCTTATATTCCAAATCGTAACCTCAGATCCTCAAATGAGTGTCTCCTTAGAATTCCAAGAACAAAACTTAAAAGAAGTGGTGAGGCGGCCTTCTGCTGCTATGCACCTAAAATCTGGAATAGCCTGCCAATAGGAATTCGCCAGGCTAATACAGTAGAGCAGTTTAAAACACTGCTGAAAACACATTACTTTAAAATGGCCTTTCTATAACTTCAATTTAACTTAATTTAACTTAATCCTGATACTCTATGTGTTCAATTTCCTCATATTAACTATTCAGGGTGGCTCTAAAATCCGTACTGACCCCTACTCTCTTTTCTGTTTCTTTTTCCGGTTTCTTTGTGGTGGTGGCCTGTGCCACCTCCACCTACTCAAAGCTTCATGATGCTCCAACAATGATGGATGGATTAAAAGGCAGAAGTCTACGTGACCATCATCATCGAGTCCTTCCATGAGAACCCTAAATACAAAGAGGACTGTTTGATTTATGTTAGGTAGAATGCCCAGAGGGGACTGGGCGGTCTCATGGTCTGGAAAATGTGCTATATAAATAAATATTGTTGTTGTTGTTGATGCATCCACTAGAGGGCACCATGTTTTAATATTAAAAAGTAATTTGAATGTATTGTGATGGACGGCTGCCAGCTCATCCCGGCCGGGAAGTCCAAAGAATGGAAGGATGGGGGAAAGCAGCTACTTTGGGACATTGCTTCCCCCAAAGGGTAATATGGGATCTGGAGTTCGGCTTCACAGCCCTGCTGGGTACTGTGGGTGCCGCCAGGAGACATTGCAGGGGGACCTGGGAGTTTTTACTGTCTGTATAGCCCGGAAGTACTCCAAAGTCACGAGGATGGAAGCCCTGAAGTACTTCCAGGCTGAAGAAAAAGCAAGTTCTCCATCTGTCAAGGACTATATAAAGGACTGTTGTGAACTCAGCAAGCGAGCTGGAGTTGGGAGGTGTAGGACAGAGCTTGCTGAGAGGTGTGGAGGAGAGATTTTGGAATTATTATAGAGAATTGTGCTTTTATATGTGCTTATTTACTGAGGCTGTGGTGCTTGAGAGCATTGTTTGGAGAAGAATAGAATAGAAATACTTCTCATTGCTTTTACCCTGTGTCTTGTGCATCTGTCTGTTGGGTTTAAAGGGGCAACAGTGCCACCTAGCATCTTACAATATGTAAAAGTTAGTGACAGAATGAATTAGTAGAAGGTGTAGGAAAGTGGAGGAATGGAACTACACTAGTGTCTGCAACGTCTTGGAGGACGATTGCCGCATTTGGTAAAAAAAGTCAAACAATACAAAGGATATCTGTTTCAATGAAGGGTGCACTCGTTATCTCGCTTTGTGTGTGTGCATATATGTACAATATATACAGTATCCCCCATAATTTTTGGGACAAATACACATTTTGACTTCTCCCTCTGCTCCATAGTTTATTTTACAAATCAAACAATTCAGACATGATTAAAGTGCACATTGCAGACTTTCATTTAATAGATTTTGGTCACACCATGTAGAAATGACAGCACTTCTTCTACCTGGTCCCCCCATTTCAGGGCACCATAGTATTTGGCATTACTGGTGTTTGTGATTCCTCAGGTGAGTTTTTTTGCTTCATAAGATACCCCAGCTTGCTTCTACCCTTTGGAGTCTGTAGCTGCCATTGTTCAACAGGAACACCATCCAAACTCTGCTCCTTAGGGACAAGCTGACAGAGATGGGAGTAGATTCATACCTGGTGGCATGGATCGTGGACTATTTTACAGATAGACCTCAGTATGTGCGTCTCGGGAACTGCAGGTCTGACATTGTGGTCAGCTACACAGGAGTGCCGCAGGGGACTGTACATTCTCCGGTCCTGTTCATATACATCGGTCTTCCAATACAACTCGGAGTCCTGCCACGTGCAAAAGTTCGCTGATGACACTGCTATTGTGGGCTGCATCAGGAGTGGGCAGGAGGAGGAGTATAGGAACCTAATCAAGGACTTTGTTAAATGGTGCAACTCAAACCACTTACACCTGAACAGCAGCAATACCAGCAAGAAGCTGGTGGTGGATTTCAGGAGGACCAGGCCCCTCATGGACCCCGTGATCATCAGAGGTGACTGTGTGCAGAGGGTGCAGACCTATAAATACCTGGGAGTGCAGCTGGATGATAAATTGGACTGGACTGCCAATACTGATGCTCTGTGTAAGAGAGGACAGAGCCGACTATACTTCCTTAGAAGGCTGGTGTCCTTCAACATCTGCAATAAGATGCTGCAGATGTTCTATCAGATGGTTGTGGCGAGCGCCCTTTTCTACACGGTGGTGTGCTGGGGAGGCAGCATAAACAAGAAGGACGCCTCACGCCTGGACAAACTGGTGAGGAAGGCAGGCTGTATTGTAGGCACGGAGCTAGACATTTTTTGACATCCATGGCAGAGCGACGGGCGCTGAGCAGGCTTCTGTCAATCATGGAGAATTCACTGCATCCACTGAACAGTATCATCTCCAGGCAGAGGAGTAGATTCTTCAATTCCACCCAGGGGAGTAAACATTAACATTATACAAAGTTATTGTCTGTTATACCTGCATTTTTATCACTCTTTAATTTAATATTGTTTTTATTCAGTATGCTGCTGCTGGAGTATGTGAATTTCCTCTTGGAATTAATAAAGTATCTATCTATCTATCTATCTATCTATCTATCTATCTATCTATCTATCTATCTATCTATCTATCTATCTATCTATCTATCTATCTATGAAAGTCAAAGAAGCCAAATGAGGCTGATAAACAAGAATAAAACAATTAGAGACATCAGTAAAACCTTAGGATGACCGAAATCAAATGTCTGGAATATCATTAAGAAGATAGAATGCACAGGTGAGCTCAGTAATTGCAAAGAGGCTGGTAGGCCAAGGAGGACCTCCACTGCTGATGACAGAAGAATCCTCACTATGGTAAAGAAAAAGACTCAAACACCTGCCTGACAGATCAGAAACAGACTTCAGGAGGCAGATGTGGATGTGTCAGAGAAAACTATCTGCAGGAGACTTCATGAACAGAAATACAGAGGAAAAAACTGCAAGATGCAAACCACAAAACCAGGATGGGCAGATTATGGTTTGTGAAAAAGGACTCCAAAGAGCCTGCAGAATTCTGGAAAAAGGTCTCAGACAAGAGAAAAATTAACCTGCATCAGAGTGATGGCAACAGCAAAATGTGGACATGAAAATGAACTGGCCAATAGTCAAAGCAGACCACCTCATCTGTTAAACATGGTGATGGGTGTGTTATGGCTTGGGCATGAATGGCTGCCACAGGTCCAGGCACATTTCTCTTCATTTATGGTGGAACTGCTGACAGCAGTCACACAATGAATTATGAGGTGTGTAGAAACATCTGATCTGCTCAAGGTCTAGTAAATGCCTCCAAACTCACTGGACGGTGCTTTATCCTACAACAAGATAATGATAAAAACATACTGCTAAGGCAACAGCAGAGTTTTTCAAATCTGAAAATGATGAAATTCTTGAATTGCCTTGAGTTAAATCCAACTGAGCATGACTTTTATATGCTGAAGAGAAAACCTAAGTGAACAAACCCCCAAAACAAGCAGAACCTAAAGAAGGCCGCATTGGAGACTGCATTGGAGATCATCACCAGAGAGAAGATCCTCAGCACCTGGTGATGTCTATGAATCACAGACTTGAAGCAGTCATTGGATACAAGGGCTATGTGACAAAGTCCAAAAGATGACAGCTTTAATAGACCTGCCATTGCTGTGTCTTAAACATTATGGTGCCCTGAAATGGGGTGGCAAAGTAGAAATAATGTTGTCATTTCTTGTGACAGAAATGTATGTAAGTTCCTTTAAATAAATATGCCCTTGCACTTTAATCACATCTAAATGGTTTCATTTGTAATTTTAAACTGTAGGGCAGAGGGGGAAATTAAAGAGAATGTGTCTTTGTTCCAAATATTATGGAAGGCACTTTATAAGATCAATTGAGTAAGAACCGCTTTAATGTTGTGCCATGATCTTAGTCTTGATCTTTGTCACTGAGTTTTTAAAGTGACTTTTGTAGCCAATAGTGAAGGGCACAGAACATCTCTGCTGCATTGCCCTCTTCCTATTGGCTCAGAGTGCCAGACTAAGACATGCTTGTGAGCATCGCCTTTGGGGGTCAGTCAATACAACAACAAACATTTTAGCAAAACAGGACAACAATGGGAACAAATTTGCCAATATGTTTGGCTAGCTGTTTGACTCAAGACGGAGCTGCTGGATGCTCGCCAGGAGCCTCACTTTTTCTTGTCCCTTAAGTTGCTCTGTGGTTTGTATTCAGACTATTTGAGTTCTGCTCAGTCCTTTCTATTTAATTCAGCCCAAAGGTTCAGCTATCGTCAAGATAAATTCATGCTTGCTGACAAACAGACCACCCAGGCTTTTCTATGACAGGATCTTAGGATGTCTGAAATTAAAATCTTGCTGTGTGGATTTACTTCCTAGAACCTACTAAGGGTTTAAAACTCCTTACAACAGGAGCTCAGCAGAAAAGTAAATCACCTAACCTTCATATTTGTGACTGATTATGGGGTTAATTGAAGGAGCACTACATTGGAAACAATTAACATCCACCTATGGAGAGGACGCCAGAGTAATGTAAAGAGAATGCACTTTGATGAAACTGGGCCGTCAGCATGCCCCAAACCCAAACACGAACAAACACAGAGTCCCAGGTTCAAATAAAGAATGGCTTATTAACCCAAAATACATCTTCCAAGTAACAAGCACAGAATCTCTCTCTTCCAATCACCTCTCCACAATTCCACTCACAACCACACTGCCCTCCTCCAGCTGAGTGTTGTTCTTCATCCTCTCAGCTCCAACTCACCTGGACAAGGGAGTGCAGTCCTTGTTATGGAGGAACCTCAATAAAGAGTGCCTCCAGTGCCAGAGCCATTGCCCAATGCAAGTACTTCAGGGTCATGTGGAAGTCCCATCTCCCTGTAGCGCCCCCTTGCGGCACCCATGGATGCAGCAGGGCTGTGCTGCCGGACTACAACTCCCAGCATGCCCTGCTGGTTCCCGAATGGGTGCCATCTAACACCTAGGGGAAATAAATACTCATTTGCAACAGTCCTCCCCTGTCTTCTTCTTTTCTCTCAGCCAGGGAAGGTATTAGGTACACATCTGGTCGGGCTTGTTTGGGGCCTTCTGCATTAGTAAGGAATCTTCTTTGGCTGGGTTGTTCATCCATTCCTTAGGACAGTTTTGTCTGGATGCACCATCCTTCCCTCTCTTGGCAGAGATACCTTTCTATTTGTTTGGGGCATCCCGTCCGGCTAAGGGGTAGTGCCTGTCCATCCTGTGTGCCTCTTACAGTACTCACAAACCCAAACTGAACCACCCTGGGCCAGTTTAGAGTCGCCGATTTACCTGTGTCACAAGAATAGACAGAAGACATCAAAAAGGTTTGGGGCAGCCACCTGTATATTATGTTTTGGCAGCAAAATGGGTTTGTTTAAGAGGAGTTATGTTCAGGTTTCAAGTCCAAAACAAGGGAAGCAAAGATCTAAAGCTCTAAAGCCCGGACCGAAAGTGATGTCATCAGAAGTGCTGGAAGAAACATCATCAGAGTTGTTGGAAACGAAAGTGACACCATCATAGGCACTGTGGGATTTTCCTGTGGATGGTATGCAGAGGATTGAGAGAGAAAGTCAGTGCATTTTGCACCCCCGGTCTGGCTTGAAATTACCATTATTGAGGGCCTTTAGCTGCCTCCCAAGGTGCACATGTGTGACACCTGACACGCATGCTTTTGGGACAAGGAAGAAAAACTGAATACCTGGAGAAAGTTCTACTAGGATAAAGGCAGAACATGTGCGCTTAACATCACATGGTGACCAAAACATTAAGAGAACTCTTGTCCCATGAGCTGTGTTGTAACATCATTAACTACTACATCATCAAGGTGGCTCAAAAACTGGTTCCTGTTTCAGTCCTCAATCTATCCACTGTCAGACCTGCTTGAGCCAACTTAGGGGAAACGAGCAATAAGAGGCACTAATCAGGAGCCATTGATAGATGGGGTGCTCATGTCAGTGTCTGACTTGAAATCACTTGCCAATTTAAACTGATTAATTTATGTTACATATGTGCTTACAATTGGGAAGGAAGACCCAATTACCCAGAGGAAAAAAGCAAAACATTTTATATGGAAGAAACATGCCAGCTTGACACAGGCAAGGACTGGGATACAAATCTAGCCTCCTGGAGCTATCCAGTGTACCACCAACAAATGTCACATGACGTTTACCAGGCATCATACATTTGCTTGCATTTTCTTCAATAGTATAAACATAAGAAGAAATACATTTAGTTCAATTCTGGAGTCCACATGCATCCATCTGTTATTTAGCATCTAAATAATGATCTCTAATAAAAAATAAATCTGAAAAACAAGAGGAGACCATTCAGTCCATTAAGAGCGATTGTTTAGCTAACAGCTAATCTTTCCTGATATTTTATCCAGATATGTCTTAAAGGTTGTCATGGTTTCACCTTCAACCTTCAATCACCAGAGTCATTTCCTGTCATATGTAGACATTTTGTTGAGCCACAAGATGTGTTCTGGTAATACGATTGCCCCACTTAGCCAGCAGTCATACCACATGCTCTTCAGAAGAGGTCATCCACCTGAAGCTAAGCATATTTAGGCCCAGCCATACTTGGATGGGAGACAAACCAGGAAAAGCTTAGGTTGCTACTGGAAGAGGTGTTGGCAAGACCAGCAGAGGGCATGTACACTGTGGTCTGAAAGTGGATCTTAATATCCCAGTGCAGTGATGGGGACACTGTGCTCTAAACATGGCGCCATCCTTCGAGTAAAACCGAGGTCTTGACTCTCTGTAATCATAAAAGATCCCAGGGTATCATTCATAAAGAGTAGGGTGTATTCCGATTTCCTGTCTAAATTGCAATCCATGGCTTAATCATTCTGGGTCCCTAATCATGCCCTGTCTCTGACTGGCTATCTCTTATCCCTTCATCTCTTAATAGCTAATGTGTGGTGAGTATAATGCCGCAACAATGTCTGCAGGTGGATGCTACACATTAGTGGTGGTTGAAGTGGCTCTCCACTCACTGTGTAAAGTGCTTTGGGTAGTGAGAAAAGTGTTATATAAAGGGAAAGATTATTATCTCTCTATAATAAAAAAAATCTTGGAAGGCTTGGAAGGAAACGATACGTGATCTTCTCGGAAGACAATTTGACGTCCCGTGAGAAACACTGTAAACGTCACGCGAGACAAGGCAGTGAGACAAAAGGACAGCTGCTGTACAGGCTTTTACATGAGCGATGTGCAGCACGACAAGCAGAACACGCAGCTCGGCAGCAGTGGCAGAAAGACAGTAGCTGATCAGACCGCATCTCCTTAGCATGCATTCAGTCCCTGACCCCCCCACCTCCCCCCTTTAAAATGCAAGCGGCTGAGATGCAAAATGGCTGGAGCGTAGCGTGCCCGGGGGGGTGGATGGGAGGCGGTGGGCGAGCAAAGCCAGTGGTGGGCCCCCTTTTTATTATTATTATTATTTGCCAATTACAGTAATCCCTCCTCGATCGCGGGGGTTGCGTTCCAGACCCCCCCGCGATAGGTGAAAATCCGCGAAGTAGAAACCATATGTTTGTATGGTTATTTTTATATATTTTAAGCCCTTATAAACTCTCCCGCACTGTTTATAAATATTCCCCGCAGAGTTATACAGCATAATCCCTTTGTATTCTCTTAGATATTAGGTAAGATTCATTGAAATTATGTATATAAACACACTGTTTATATACAGTAAAACCTAAATATTATTTTAAAGATATTGAGTGTCTCCGATATCACATATGTTACAGCCATTACGATAGACAGGTCACCAGCAATAAATACGTATAATGCAAGAAAAATAGTATACAGTAAATGTGTGTACAGTGACACTAAAGGTACGTACATGTACTAAGCACTGTAAGAAGAAAATTAATTATGGTTACTCACCAACAATGACACGATGACTTGTCCGATAACAATGAGTTTAATTTTACTGCACAACAAAGGAGAGCGTTACAGCCCTTGTAAAGGAGCCACTTCAGGCGATTGTGTAGCACTGCCGTTGTTCTTCTTCTGGCAGTCTTCAATCCAAATCCCTAAAGCAGATTCCATCCAGACTACTGCCTTATTACATCCACTTACAACTCGTTTTGCACCCTGGTTAAAAAGCTGCAGCCGTAGATCTTATATTCCTTTCCTACTTTTTAAATAAAAAGAACCGTAGCCTTCAACAAATCCAAAACGTTTACCTTTTCGGCAATCGTTAACATCTTCTTCTTGCGCTTGGGCACGGCCCCTGAAGAAGTAGCAGATTGTTTTGGAGCCATAATGAAGGGCTTGACCATGCACAAAGATAAACACTAAAGAGCACAACTCTTTACACAGCGAAACACGTTGATGCTGAATGAGCGAGACGAGACTTCCTGGTTAACACTGCATTCAGCACGCAGGAGCTCAACTGCGTGCTCTGATTGGTTAGCTTCTCAGTCAGGAGAACTTAACTGCGTGCTCTGATTGGTTAGCTTCTCAGCCATCCGCCAATAGCGTCCCTTGTATGAAATGAACTGGGCAAACCAACTGAGGAAGCATATACAGGAAGTAAAAAGACACATTGTCCGCAGAACCTGCGAAGCAGCGAAAAATCCGCGTTATATATTTAGTTATGCTTTCATATAAAATCTGCGATAGAGTGAAGCCGCGAAAGTTGAAGCGCGATATAGCGAGGGATTACTGTATGATTACAGCTTTGGTGATTTTAATCCTAAAGACACATCAGAAGCTCCATGATATCATCAACTTCTTCTAAAAGTAACAGAAAAGTGTGGTTGCAGCTAAAGGCTCAAAGGTGCCACAGGGGTGGCTTCCAATACTGAGATATTCCTGTGGAGAAAACACAGTAATGTGTGCAATGGGGAATTTTAATCTTTTGGTGAAAAGTACGCAGCATGTCAAACTTGACAAATGACAAAATACTGAGGCACAAATAGACTTGCCTAGACTGATGGCATGCTTTACGCAGCTGCAGAAAAGAAAAAAAGTAAACACAGAAGTGTGAACAATCCTTTATGGAGCAGCACTGCTTGTTTTTCATGTGAAAAACTTTTGAAATGCCCAAACAATTCTGTCACCAGTAAAATGATTTTTATTTTCAGTTTAATTAAAATGTATGCCAATGTGAATTTGTTCTTTCCCTCATTACTTATTATAACAAACAACAACAACCCCCTCGGACACATGCTAGAATTACAAAAAGAGAAGACATTTCTGACTTGGCAAAAGATAAGAAAGCAGAAACAGTGAGGTACTATAAAAGCATATTGCTGTTAATATAAAGGAGCCCCTGTGCAGAATGCACACTATGGGCGATCAGGCTTTAAGTGTGTCAGGGCCACAGCTATGGAATGTCTTGTGTTTGGAGCTCCGTACATGTACTTCACTTTTTATTTTTAAATTTAATTTAATATTGCTTTTTGTTCATCTTGTTAATTATGTTTCTATATTGTACTGTTTGATACTATGTAGATTGGATTTGCAGTGTCCTTGGGTATCTTGAAAGGCACTTTAAAAAATATATTATTATTATTATTATTATTATTATTATTATTATTATTATTATTATTATATCTCATCAAAGTAGGATATAAACAGGTTACCAAGTACTTATCCATTTTTTCATAAAGACACGCTTGGGGTTAACTCTAAGTAGTTAAAACCGGAATAGGCCCACATGGATGTGGAGAGAACATACAAACTTTTATGAAGTGATGCTTCATCATAAATCATCTGTATGCACACAGAAAATCTAGGCCATGTTCCAAAATGTTGAAAGAAGTCCATCACTGCCATTACCTGCTTGAGTGCCCCGCAGGATGTTTAGCAGGCACTTGTCGCAGACCTAATGACACATCGTCATCAAACTCAAACCACACCTCTCAGCCACTCGTCCCAAGATAAATCCAGCTATGCCAGATAGCTGTCTGTGCTCAATTGGCTTTGTTTAAAAGTGCATTTTAAAAGCTTTGGTGACAGCCTGCAGTTTGTTTTGTTTTTTTTTTTTATTCAGGGAATGACTGCTTTTCTTTATTTATTTAATCACACAAACATTTATTGAGGAGAACAAGCTCAAGCAAGCATGCAGTGTGCCACTATGGCAATATGGCACAGAGTGGCATCAATCATCCGTCCGAAAGGCTGTGCACTGTTAAAAGCACACAGAGAGAGAAAAATAACTGCCATGCTACTTGATAGATGAGTCGATCATAACTTCAGTTTTTTCTCGATTTCTTTAATCTTGTGCTCAGCATGTAACGTGTAGCTGTTTAAATTAAAGATTTGCTGCCTTTAATACCTACTGGAACTAACAGTTGGATTTCATTATCTAAAAGTCTCAGCTAAAAGTCCTGGAGGCCAAATATATACAGTGGATTCAGAGAGTGTTCACACGCCTTCAGTTTCTGCATACTTTATTGTGTTGTAGATTTAATTTTAAATGGATAAATACAGCTCGCAATCTACACTCAATAACTCATAAAGCTAAAGTGAAAATATTTTCAGAATCATTTTATTGATAGCATAGGAAACAAAATAGAATTGACTTTGGTAAGGTGCAAACATGAAATACAAGACATTACCAACACAAAATAGCACAACTAAAACCCAGCATTAACCTAACACTGTGCAAACCGCTGCACAAATCCAGCCATTTCTTTAACAAAACATTCGCAAACTTCAATAAGTTAATTCAATAATGAGAAAAAACTATATAAAATAATAGATTTAAATAGTACAATTTGAGTAGAAATGAAGTATTTACCAATACACAAACAGCACAGTTACCATTATATTTTGCAAAAACAGGAGTAACCCTGTGAAAGTTTGTTTAGGAACTGAATACTTTGAGGAAAGAAGCTGCAGAGATGGTATGTAGTTCGGGTCACGATAGACCTGTACCTCCTCTGCGATGGCAATTTAATGAACAGATGGCTGCTGGGATGGGTGGAGTCAGCTGCAATCCTTCCTGCTCTGAGAACGGTTTGTTAATTTATTAAATATCAGAAACTGAAATCTCTCATTCATATAAGTATACAGACACTTCAATTGTCTCAATTTGTCCTTCACAAGTTCTACCAGCATGTCACCTGCCCCACCAGGGGTGATCGTACACTTCATCACTGCTACACCACAGTTAGACATCTGCAAGTCCTTCCTGCTTCAATACTTTGCAAAATCTGACCACACATTGGTGCTTCTACTATGTGTGCTAAGCCAGCGATGAGGGACACACAGTGCTCAACTCCAGAACATGAATCCAAACTGCAGGACTGTTTAGATTTGAATGACTGTTTTGTCTTTAAGGAATCCTCCATGAAGCTTGTTGAGTATGCTAACTGAATGTCACATTATGTTAGGCTCTAAATGGGCTTTTATATGTCTACCCAAAATGTTTGTTCCTGCTTAACCAGAAGTCCTGGGTAAACAGTGCTGTTTGCCTGTGACTAAGGAAGTGGACTGCTGCTATTAATTCAAAAGGTAGAGAGCACAACACGAGTCCCAGGTACGAACTGTGGAACATGATTAAAGTGGAAAAGATTCAGTACAGAAAAAGGTTGGAAAATTTAGGCATCAGCAATCTGCGTCAACTATGGAAAGGTCTGTAGGCAATCAGACTAAACTTCAACAGACGAGCCCATAGAAACCCCCATTCCACTCCTAGGCAAACTAAATGATTTCATTGCTCGTGTTGAGCCTTCTGGTTCAGACGTGATGAGCGTTGTAACGTTGCTATTGCTACCAGCAGTCGGAGCCATTCTGCAAATGTCAGAAACTGACGTGAGTAAAATCTTTTAAAAACCCTGCCCAGATGGCACCCCGTCCTGCGTCCAGCTATCACAAGGGTACACTGACATCTTTAACTTGTCCTTGTCTTCGTGTATGGTGCCACTATGTTTCCTGACTGTATCAAAGAAAGCTACTGGTTCCTGCATGATTGACTATTAGCCCATCGTGTTAACTGCTGCAGTGATTTACTGTCGAAAGAACCTGGTCTTAATCCACATTAACCATAACATCACCACTGCCCTGAATCCCCTACAGTTTGTATACCAGCGTAAGAGAGCTGTGGATGATGCCATCTCCTTCACCCTGCACACTGCTCTGGGACATCTGGAAAAGAAAAACACTCATGTCAGGATGCTGTTCATTGACTATAGCTCTATCTTTGGCACCATCGTGTCCTCCAGCCTGGTCTTGAAGCGCTGTGACCTTGCTCTGAGTAGCTCCATCTGTAGCTGAATATTTGACTTCCTAACAAATAGGCTCCATTCATTGAGGATTGGCACCAATAACTCCTCCACACTGTTGGCCAACTTCAGTGTCACGCAAGGCTGCAGCCTCAGCCCACTGCTATGCAGTCTGTTCACCAATGACTGTGCAACAAAGCTTGAGGGCAACAGCATCATTAAGTTTATGGATGACACCACTGTGATTGGCCTCATCAGGAACCTACAGAAGAGAGGCAAATGACAGGACTATACGGTGCCATCTGAATGTCAACAAAACTAAGGAAGTAATTATTGACTTCTGGAAAAACAAAGTCATTTACACTCCCCTCCACTCCACATCAACAGCACCTCTGTCCAGACAGTTAGCAGCTTCAAGTTCTTGGGGGTTCAGATCACCAGCTGCTTTTTGTGGTCTGTCAACACCACCTAAACTCTCCAAAGGCTCAGCAAAGGGTCTTTTTCCTGAGGACACCAAAGAGCTTTGGGATGGGAACTCAAATTCAGGTGAACTTCTTTCACTGCACTGCTGACAGCATCCTGACCTGATCATGGTGTAGTATGGTAACCAGACATGCCAAGATAATAAGCTCCTCCTAAGGACTGTCAATACTGCTTCTAAAATCATTGGGGCTGACCTTGCACAGCTCTATACACTCTAGTCCACCTGGTGTCTAGAGATGGCTGAATCCATTATCTCTGATATAAGCCACTCAGCTCATCCCATTTTCACTCCTGCCTACTGGGAGGCGCTACTTGGAACCTCACCACACACTTCGCTTGCTTCAGGGATAACTTCTTCCCCAGGTCATAAGATCACTAAGCTCCCAGTAACCTGATGTTATCTGCTCTGCACTGTGTACTGTACCCATCTGCTGGTTTATGTCCAAGCTGTTAAACTGTGTCATCCATATCCCTGTGCAGTATTGTTTAACACTATACACATTAAGCCATTCATTATGCTACTCTTATTTATTGTATTTATTAATTTGCACATCATCTGTTATGTTATTAATTTAGACATCATCTATTATGTTATTGCAGATTGTTATTTATTTCCCTGCCCCGCCTTGCACCTGCAAACATGACACAAGAATTTCACTATGTGACAGCAAATCGAAGTACCATAAAAAGAATATTGCCTTCAAAAAAAAAAATAGAAACCCAGAATAGGAAAATGGTGACATCACTGTCACAATGATAAGAAATTACTCACAACAAGTAAAACAGAATTGAAGTACATCTCAATAGCATAAAACTCAAGTTTTTGGAAAAAAGGGTCAAAATCTCAATGCTCTCTTTTGTTTGTTTTTCTTGTAGACTCTGATATTTCACATGAGTTTAACATGGTTGGGGTTTTATTGCTTAAGCCAATGATAAGCATTGATAGTCTTGAGATCATAGGTGGCTATTACAAATGATTTTATCATGCGCTGTCTATATATGTGTGCCTATCACTTGATCCATGTCTTCTTCTTCTTTCGGATGCTCCCATTTTGAGGTCGCCACAGCAGATCATCATGATCTGCCACCCCATCTGACTTCATGTCCTCCCTCACCACGTCCATAAACCTTCACTTTGGCCTTCCTCTTTTTCTCTTGCCTGGCGGTTCCATCCTCCACATTCTTTTCCTGATGTACCTCTCATCTCTCCACTGCACATGCCCAAACCATCTCATTCTCGCCCCTCTTACATGGTCTCCAAACTGTCGTACTTGTGTTGTCCCTCTAATATACTCATTCCTAATCCTGTCTACCCTCATTACTCCAAAAGAGAATCGTAGCATCTTCACCTCTACCACTTCAGCTCTGCCTCCTGTTTTTGGTCAGTGCCACCATCTCCAAACCATACAACATAGCTGGTCTCATAGCTAGACCTTCCCTTTCACTCTTACTTTTTCCGTGTATTGAATTCAAAACAAAATAAATGTTTTTCACAGTTCATTTCGGCCATTCTCTTTTTTTGACTTAGATTTTTGTTTCTTTGTTTTGGACTTTGAGAACCAGTAGTTTTGTCCTACATCTTATATCCTGTCCTCTTTGCCTGGGCCTGACCTCCCCTCTACTCTTTCTGCCTTTTGGTTAAAATTTACCATTTACAGAAAGACAAAAATTATTGCTTTGGTATGTAGATCTGCCTGAACAGATCTAGATACATATTATCAAATCTCCATTTTTTAAGACACACTGCATAAAACAAATAGATATTAACCTTTCGGCTGCACACTTCAGACACTGCATTTGAATGGCCGCAGCATTTTTCATACGCCACTTCAACATGTCAGCAGGCATCCCGGAATTCATAGCAGACTCCAAGGACTGGAGTGCCGTTCTTCAGCATATGTCTGCAATTCCTCTGCTGATAACATTAATTCTATAATGGAATGTGCAATTATTAAATCACAAGCGCAGGCAGGAACATCAGCCAAAATATTAGTCTGTCGATGAAAGCTGCTTGAATGAACAGCCCCCCTAAGCATTCCATTTTTCTTACAAAAACATTATTCTTTCATTTATTTAATGCACACTTACCCATTGACATTTTTGTAATCCATCTAGCATGCTATATTTAAACAGAGGCTGAACAAAAATGAGCACAGTATGGATCGATTTGTCCATCTGACATGCATGCATTTTATAATATTCCTAACAATTTTAATACTATGGAGGGTAAATCCAGCTCTGCTCTTAGTAACCCCTTTTACTGTTGGGCCTGCTTAATTAAACAGAACTGGGCTGGCGACACAGAGGTGAATTATTAGTAATGCAACATCCCAGCTTTAGGGACTTGTGTTCAAATTACAGCTTTTACAGTCTGTTGAAAAATGGAAGGGCGAAATGAACAACAGAAGAGCAGCAAATGGGCCCTTTTAAGTATGTATGGAACTCTCACCTACCACTTTAAATGAGGGCTAGTCCACAAATCTGCTGGAGCGCCTGGGCCCACTGGAAGAGCACAATCCTCACTCCAGAAGAGATTAGGGGGTAAGACCAGTTATAAAACTGAAAAGAGTTTTATAAGCCCCGTCATGCCAGTTAATTTGATGTTTGCACATAAGTTAGACAATGTGATGAGGAGCAGTCTTAAGAAGGCTTTTTAATTAAGTATCAGGAGACAGTGAGTCTGGAAAAAGGTGTTATGTATCTATTTGCATTTATTCTGTTTTTTTGTCATTTTGAAATATTTATTTTTATGTATAGTATTTTCCATTACATTTCTAATTATGTACCATCTTATTGAATGTGTCACTGTTCTATGTGCTTTGAAGATGGCATCCTAGGAGGCGGGGCCACCCTAATGTCCCAGACTACTCCCTCAGGCTATTTAAGGCAAGACATGAGTTTAGCAAATTCAGAGAGAGAGAGAGAGAGAGAGAGAGAGAGAGATAGATAGATAGATAGATAGATAGATAGATAGATAGATAGATAGA
>JANRMT010062791.1:154328152-154352587 GCA_026402145.1 Polypterus bichir lapradei | reverse complement strand
ATAGATAGATAGATAGATAGATAGATAGATAGATAGATAGATAGATAGATAGATAGATCTCGTATTTTGCACTCTCAAGGTGCTAAGGAGCTCGCCGTTGTAAAATGGTGTAATGCCTTTTAAAGCTTTGTGTCTTATAAACAAGATTTTGAAATGGATTCCAAACTATCTGGAAAGAAATGAAAATTTTAGTTAGGTGATCACATCTCTAAGTTCTCATTCTAATCCTTACTCCTGTCTTTTGCATTACATAAACTGATGAAAAAGTCTGTGCAGTAATCAAAATCTGGATGCCTTAATGGGAATGCCATCCCTAAAACTGGAAAAAGCAAATTCAGTGAAAAGATGGATGCACCTGAACAGGAAGAAATCAAATCACCACTGAGATATTGAAATGTTTGAATATAAAAAGAAAGGCTTACATGAGGTGAAAAAGAAATCCTTTCTCTCTCTGACTTGTAAAGTTCAGCAAAATAATTCAATATAATGTAAATGTTTATATGCTTAGAGCCTACACTTCCATAAACCAGAGTGTTCACCCACTACTAGGTATTTTGTACCCGCAGACTAGCAGGTGTGTCATATGCACCAAGAAGGGCATCTCCTACAATGAGTTTGCTGAGATTATGTGAGGCTTTTTTTTATCTTGAACATTATGTATACAGTGAGTGTGGGGAGGAGAATGTGATGCAGACTTGATCAATGGATTTATATGCACCACACAAAACAAGATAAGCTTGGCAAAGCACAGAAAGAGAGGCTGGTGTGCAATGCAGTGAGGTGAGTAAGGAGGGGAGGCAGCCATGGCTCCTTTTGTCAGTTAACAAATGTGTGCATTTAAGTGCCTAATTAGGCTGAACAGTGTTCGATTAATGAGGGTGGAGAATTGATGATGGCCTTTGGAGACTGGTGTTGCTGATGTATCTTTCTCGTGGACTACCCACATCAGCTCATGTGGCTGTCAACCATTCTTGAAAGCAATCCTATGTCACTCTGTAAATGAATTTCTCAATAATCCATCCATCCCATCCATCGGTTTTTCTAATCTAATTTATTTCAGTTCAGGGTCACAGCTTGCTGGAACCTATCCTGGCTGTCCTGGGTATAAGGGAGGAATCAAATGTGGTTGAAGCACTATTTAATCATGCAGCCCACTTTCTCCCTCACCCCCAAGATTATTCGATGAGGGGAATTTAAAGTCACCAATCAAACCAATGAGCTTGTCTTTGGGGTGTGATAGGATGGCTGCAGTACTGGGAGAAAAAACCCAAAGAGACACAAGGAGCATGTGCTACTTCCACAAAGTTGGTGAGCAGACCTGATATCTTTTATTTTATTTTATTTTATTGTTTTGCATCTGACAGATACAAATAAAAACTTTATAAATTACTAATTGCATAATAGGGCAGCATGGTGGTAGCACTGCTACTTTGCAGTAAGGAGATCAGGGTTCGTGTAGAGTTGCCATGTTCTCCCCGTGTTTGCGTGAGTTTTCTCTGGGTGCTCCAGTTTCCTAGTCCAAAGACTTACAAGTTAGGTGGATTGGCGATACTAAATTGGGCCTAGTGTGTCCTTGGCGTGTGTGTGTGTTTGACCTGCAATGGACTGGTGACCTGTTCAAGGTTTGTTCCTGCCTTGTGCCCTAGGCTGGCTGCGGTAGCTCCAGGACCCACCTCGATTGTGGTTAGATAATGACTGGCTACATTGCATATTAATGATGCATAAAGACATAGACTTATTTAAACTGACAGGAAAACAAAGCTCTGAAACTGATTAATATAAAACACAGTATAGCAATACGAGTCCATTAATTAATAGTTGAACTATGGCCAGTTAAAACTAGATATCCTAAAATGGAGCTTCCTCCAACACAAAATAAGTGCAAAGCCTCCAAAAGGTGCTAATCAAGCAGGCCAGGATTTTCACTGATCTTTTCAGTGAGCCTCACCCCAACCCAGCTAGGTCTCAAATAATACCTGTTGGCTTCAGCCCAAGTAGGGAGCTGGAAAAAACAAGTATATATTTCATCAAAACATCACAAAAGGTCCACAACAAGTGTCACGAAATGGAGTTTCCTCCAAATCAAAATAGGTGAAGCCTCCAAAATGAGTTAGAAAACAGGTAAAAATGTACCTGGCCTGCCCAGGACAAGGACTTCTGCCAAGCTTCTAAGGCACCTGATGACTTACAAACTGGGGAGATGGCAAAACAACTATAAATATTACAAAAAAATAAAGTGAATGCTCTAAAAAGAGGAGGGCAGCCATAAACCTCCAGCTTGTGAACAAAAAGGACAACAAATAATCTTTCTAAATCAAAGATTTATTGACATAAAAAAAATTGAGAAAAAGCCACAAAAGCTCAGTGGAGCAAAAAGAAGCACAAAGGAGCTGCCTAAGAGGAAATCCACAGCAAGTAACAATAACATTTATTTCTATGGCACATTTTCATACAAACAATGTCGCTCAAAGTACTTTATAAAATGTCAATGAAATAGCTACAAGCACAGAAAAACTAATTAGAATTTGATTTAGAATTAAAGTGAATAAATAACATACAGAAATACATAATACACATTTATATAACAAAGATATATAATTAATACAAAAGTGAAGTCCTTGTATATAGAATTGGTTCTTAAATCTCTAAAGATGATTACAATGATGAGATGGCTAGGAGGACAGAAAAAAAAATCCAGATAAGCTGGAGAAAACAACAAAAACTTGCAGGCGATCAAATCCAAGAGAACCCACTGGGCATTCTACGTACCATAAATGTTCTTAATTAGTCTCAAAATGAGTCCCTAAGGTGCAATCAGAGAAAATAAGTGAAAAAAACTATACAGCAAAAGCAATGATTACAAAACTCAACAATGAATGATTCCCTCACTTGAGCATTTTCACTCATTTTAATTAGCCCGAGGAAAGGCTCAGGAGTGGCAATGTCAGGGTGGTCCTACCTATTGCGGCTCCACCCAGAAAAAACAGGAACAGAACTTGATTTAAAGGGACAATACCTAATTATAATATCAAATATTAAACCAACAAAAATAATATCAGAATAGAAGACATGAGAAATAGTCATTCAAAATTGACAAAACCGCAGTAAAACATAAAACACACATAACTGTAACCCAATAAATGACAAGAGAAGGGATGACTGTAAACCCTTGGCTTATAATGAAAAGGGGAAATAAAAAATATTATAAAGGAAGGATTTATTTAAAAAACAGCACAATAAAAATGGAAGGCTACAAAGAGCATCAAAAAAATTGCCTGAAAGTCAATCCACAGCAGTCCCAATACAATACCCCCCGCCACCACACACACTCACAAAAATCAGAATCCTTAAAGCGAGAAATAATTAAAAATCCAAAAACTCCAACAAGAAGTTGCATTAAAAAAATCTTGCAATTCTTTACATGCACATATACTAGTTCTTGTGATCTGATCTTCTTTTAAATGTTTTCATGGTGTTTTATGCAGTTTTGCATGGCCAGTGTGGTTCCTGTGTGAAGTTTTTGATATGTAGAACATGATGGTGACCTTTGTTTTCACTTTCAAAGGATAATTAATAATCATGATGATTGATTCTGTCTTCCGGCAACACATTTCTGTCTATATCTTTCTATGATATTTCTATCCAGTGATGACCGGGAATGTGCACCACATGACTTTATCAATGTGACTCTATAAAGATTGGTGCCATGCACTTCCTGGTTATCCGAGATTGTAGATAGAACATCAGAAGTCTACTATGCATGTTTAATTTAAGGCCTTCTGTGAGTTAATTTAATGCTGCAAATTTTCTGCTACGAACTCTGGATATGTGGGTAGTGGGTTGTGAAAATGGATTGATGGATGTATCTAAGACTATGCCAGTTACATTATACTGTGCACATTATGTAAATGCTGTTTGAAAGAAAGTTGCTCAGAAATGTGCCCTGACACTGAACTCTTATGTATAACAAAATTGTTGTGCAATGTCTGTCTTGATCTGTGCTCTTCAAATTATGACATGTATGTTATTCCATGATGCTTATGTAAAGTTAATGAAAGATCATCCTTGTTTCGTACTGCCCAGTGCAGCCACTGGGAGTTGGCGTTACACTCGCAGGTATTATGAGCAGCATTCCAATTTACTGATTTATCAAAAACCTGTGGTGTTGTTCACCTTTACTCAAAGCCATTTGGTCACAACTGTAATAACCACATAATGCTACTGCTACTAATGCTATTAATATTATTGCTATTATTATTAAGGTACAGTATACTGTAATTTTTGTAGAAAAATTTGAACTGCTTTAGGATATGAAATATGCTTCAGAAATAAATGTACAGTGATCATTGACCCTTTAATATTGCAAATTTCATACATCAAATATAGCTTGATAAACCTTAAAAATATAATTGTAAAGCTACATTATTATTATTATTATTATTATTATTATTATTATTATTATTATTATTAGGGACAGTAAGATGATTCAGCAGGTAATAATAATGTTTGTCTTTGTAGGGTCGCTGTTTGGATCCGTGGATGTTTTGAATTCCAAATAAATGAGGTTATTGTTGAATCTAATTGCTTAAAGAATGATTTATTAATGTATATTGGAATGTTTTGGAATAAAAAAGGAGCTTAGGAAGAATATTCATCTTAACAGTGTTAACTCTTCCAGCTAGTGTGAGATGACGGGTTGACCATCTATGCAAGTCTTGCTTAATTTTTTCCATGCAGACGGCGCAATTTTGTTGATAAAGAGCTTTATGTTTACTTGTGATGTTTACCCCTAGGTATTTAAACTGATCTGTAATGATAAAAGGTAGGGTGTCTAATCTAATATTATATGTTTGAGAATTCACTGGAAAGAGTACACTTTTATTCAGATTAATTCTGAGACCAGAGATCTTTTGAAATTCTGTGAGTGCCGTTAAGACTGCAGGCACAGAATTTTCTGGGTCTGATATGTACAGTACCATAATGTATATGTATATTGTGAGGGATGGCTGGGAAACCCTCAGCTGGAAAAGACCAGGGTAGATTGCATATGCAGGACAGGACATTATCTCCCCCGGACCACCAAATAGCAGCACCTCCAGTGCCATAGTTTCCCACAGTGCATTATGGTAACTGGAGTTCTTGGACTCCACCCTGTTGGGTTCAGCGGACACTGCCAGGTGGTGCTGTGGGGACTAACAAGCCATACCTTGTCAGGCTCCAGCCTAAGCTGGAAGTGCTCCTGGACCATGATTATGGGACACTGGAAGTGCAGGTTTTACATAAAAGCCTGCCACTGTTCATGGAGCCAGATTTGGGATGAAGGTGGGCAATGCTTGCATCGAGGAGTGGTGGCAGTGACGGAAAGAGAGAGAGAGAAGAAAGAGGAAAGAAAAGCATTGCTGTGTGCTTGTGGTGTGGGTAATGCTTGCCTGAGAAGAGTTTCCCACAATAAAAGCTCTTTGTACTTTTACACTTGTATCTGAGCCTCTGTGTCAAGAGTGTTTGGGGAACTAAGCACCCTCTGGTGGGCAATAAATAGATAGAGAGATAGATAGATACTGCTAAAAAAAACTGGAGAGACTGATATTATTGAAGCTTATTTGACTTGGTGTTATACTGTGATGATTAAGTGTTCCCTTAAATTTTTTTTTATTTCATTTGAAGAAAATAACATTCCATATGTTCAAGTCTAATTTAAACAACAATATATGTATATCTTGGGTACTTCCTGTGTGGGATACATTACCCTGTGACTTCAAACTCACCTGTCTGAGTTATAGAGGTGTCTTAATGTTCAACCTGAGAACTGCTGACAGACAATCAGGCTCAGTTGGACACCCAGACACGATTCCCACCTCAAATTACAAATCCTTGGCCACTTTGGAGAGAAGAGCAAGAAAAAGTTACTGTGTCTCAGGGGAACACATGCCCAAGTCCTTCTATTTTGCTGGCTTCCTCTCTGGTACCAACCCACCCCGACAAGTCCCAAAACCCAAGGCAAACCTATTTACAATAGATATATTCAGTTCCTACTTTGTGAAGTAAAAAATGGTTTGTTTAATTTCCCATTGATCCAATGCTTAGTATTCTGGTATTATTAATAATATTGTTACTTTTGTTTTGAAAGTGCACTCAATTTGCTTAGTCCTTTTGTTTAATGCCCTGAGGTAGAAGCGTTCCCATTGAAACTGCTCCTGGATTTTGAGCTCATCTCTTGCTATTTATGTTACATGGTCTCTGATCTCGCTTTTCACTATTTTTGGTGCAGTATTCTGACTTCAGGGTTAAACTTTATGTATCCTGTACATATATTTAGCGTATTTAGCTGTAATGTCCCCTTTCATGAGTCTGTTGCTGTAGCTCTTGCAAATTGTGGTCCTGATTTAAATAATACAGATCATTTGTTTGGGTCATCAAGTTGAATGTTTCCTACCCTCTTTTAATATAAATATTAAAAGTATAAGGTTTAATACTAATACTTCATTTAGTACTATAAGGTAACATTTAAACTAATAAGTACAAGAAATTCTTGCTGTCTGCAGCAATGGAATTCGCTTGTCTGTCATTACAAAAGTGTAACCCATATCGTGACACCTGCTCAGTAACTGTGACTGTTCATGTTCACGCAAAGCACAAAAAATATCCTGAGAGGCACAGCAGTAAAATGTGACATTGAGCAATTAGATGACCTAGACTGCATGGCTGCTTCTCTTAACAGATCATTGTGTGTCTATCAGCACCAAGAGTTGTTAGTAAGCCATTGAACATTTGTGATGGGGACCAGGGCTTGTAATTGGTCCCTAAGAATGAGGAATTCCCAGTAAGTGCAAATCTTAAGCTTGTGGTGATTAAGTCTCTAATGCCCTCCCGCTGTTTTGGCGAAGCACCTAAAAAACGATTAAACTTGAATATAGAGGAAATTAAAGTCAGAATCATGTTTCTGTAGGTGGACATGTGGAATGATCATTATCTAACCTCAATGGGGTAGTCTCATCTACAGTACCCAACCCCATCTTCCCCCCACTGAGCCATCATCCCACCAGAACTTAACCCATTTTTCCTATAGGGTCAATGCTTCAGTATCTACTGGACCACATATCTAGAACATGCAGTTCTTTATCCATTAGTCCATCCATTCATTAATTTTCTAACCACTTATCATTCAGGTCAGAGTTTTAAGCAGCTGATGCTTATCTAATCAGTAGTTTGTGCAAGGCAGGAACTACACCTTCTCAATGTTATTTTGTCCTATATAAAAGAAAAATACAAATGCACGAAGATCTAAAGTAAGGTTTGGAAGCATCACAGAGGTTAAACTCAGTGAACCATGAAAAATGCATTTTATTTTCTGAAACTGTACATGTATAAATAATAGCCAACTGGAAACAGCTGAGCCAAATAAAGAACCTTTTAAAACCATCTGCTTGGGTGACAGCCTAATTTCCACAGGCAGGCGGAACTGCAATATTCCGTGTTATGACTTGTCCTCATCAAAACAATGCATAATGAATTAAGAACATGCACAACTAAACTATGGAGGTTCATCAAGCAGCTTTTTTTAAATTCTTTTTTCTTGCTAATTTGGCATTTTTGCTCCCCGGCTGCTTCACACATAACAACAGCTACCCGCTCAAACTGAACTCTTCCAGAAAAGTGATACAATTTACTGAAACCCCTACTTTCTCTACTGTTCTTTTTCCAGTTTTCGATCGGTGCCACCACCACCTGATTAAAACCTGACGCTGGACAAAACATTACCTGCCTTCTCCCAGTATGTGGATTATAACACCCGGGGAAATAGGACTATTGACCTACTGTATGCAAACGTTAAAGATGCATACAGCGCCACCCCGCTGCCTGTGCTTGGGAAAGCAGATCATATCCTGGTTCTGCTTCAGCCTCACTACAAACCAAGCATGAAGGCGCTACCTACAACTACACGATCATTCAGGAAGTGGTCCCCTGAGGGAGAGCAGGCTCTGAGAGACTGCTTTGGAATTACGGACTGGGATATCCTGCAGGGATCTTATAGTGAGAACATTGAGGAGGTTGTTGACTGCACTACTGACTACATCAACTTCTGTATGGACATTGTAGTTCCAGTAAGAACAGTACGCTGCTATGCTAACAACAAGCCATGGATTACAAGTGACATCAAGGGCCTTTTGAACCAGAAGAAAACAGCTTTTAAAGATGGTGATCAGCATGAGCTCAAGCACGTGGACATCTTGCACGAGTCCAGCTCAGGGCGGTGAAGGAACAGTTCAGGAGAAAGCTGGAGCAGAAGTTGCAGAATAACAGCATGAAGGAAGTGTGGGATGGGATGAAGATCATCACTGGCTGCAGCTCAAAGCGGGGTGCCACCATTGAGAGAGACGTGGAGAAAGCAAACCAAATGAACAACTTCTTCAACAGGTTTGACCACCCTAACCCACTCTCACCTCAGAGTACTACACCCTCCATCCATTCTTCTGCGGATACCAGCATAGAAGAGAGTTTCCCCCAACCCACAATTATAGCAGCCCAGGTAAGCAGAGAGCTGAGGAGACTTTGTGCCAGCAAAGCAGCAGGTCCAGATGGAGTATCGCCACAAGGCGAAGACCTGTGCGTTGGAGCTGGGGAGTCCTCTACAGCACATCTTCAACCTGAGCCTGGAAAAGGGGAGAGTCCCGAGGCTTTGGAAAACATCTTGCATCACCCTAGTCCCAAAGGTACCACGTCCTAGTGAGCTGAATGACTTCCAGCCTGTCGCTCTGACTTCACATGTGATGAAGACCATGGAGAGGCTGCTGCTTCCCCACCTGAGGCCACAGGTCAGCCACGCCCTCGACCCTCTGCAGTTCGCATACCAGGAGAAGGTGGGAGCAGAGGATGCCATCATCTATATGCTACACCAATCCCTCCTTCACTTGGACAGAGGCAGTGGTGCTGTAAGGATTACGTTTCTAGACTTCTCTAGTGCCTTCAACACCATCCAACCTCTGCTCCTTATGGACAAGCTGACAGAGATGGGAGTAGATTCATACCTGATGGCATGGATCGTGGACTATCTTACAGACAGACCTCGGTATGTGCGTCTCGGGAACTGCAGGTCTGACATTGTGGTCAGCAACACCGGAGTACCGCATGGGACTGTACATTCTCCGGTCCTGTTCATATACATCGCTTTTCCAATACAACTCGGAGTCCTGCCACGTGCAAAAGTTCGCTGATGACACTGCTATTGTCGGCTGCATCAGGAGTGGGCAGGAGGAGGAGTATAGGAACTTAATCAAGGACTTTGTTAAATGGTGCAACTCAAACCACTTACACCTGAACACCAGCAAGACCAAGGAGCTGGTGGTGGATTTCAGGTGGACCAAGAAGACCTTATTACGAGGGGCAAACCATTCCACAATTTAATACCAGGCACTGCAGAAGGACAATCGCTCCTCAGCTTCAACCATGCATTTGGAACAGTAAGCAATAGCTGATCTAAAGACCTCAGCTGCCTGGCTGATGAGTATGGAACAACAAGATCAGCTAAGTAAGGTGACGCTGACCCATGTAGAGCTTTAAAAGCAAACACTAAAATCTAAATTCACCCTGTAACTAATAGGGAGCCAATGAAGAGAGGCCAAAATTAGAGCAATGCAATCCCTTTTTCTGAAGATCCCGATGTTTGGGTCATAAGTCACGTACGCACATTTTGAGGGTCTTTTTTTGCATACGCAAGCTTTATAAATGAGGCCCCTGCGGAGATGGACCAGGCACATCAACCCAAACTGTTAATTAAGTATCAGGACCACATTGTAGACACATTCATTTATGATAAGCCAGGATAGAGTCACCAGCAATTTTAACATTAGGTTGCTAAATAACACTACAGTACCATACAGTATATACAGTAGTATAGTCTTATATATAAACGTTTATGCTTGGAAGTGTGTATGTCTGTTTATCCAGCCCGGAAGTGTGAGGCTAGAGCATAAAGCTCAAAGAAAGCAACTTTGTCACCAAAGTGAAACTGCTGCCACTAATACACAAGTGAGGCGAGCACATCGGCAAAACAAAACCTCAGAGGAGAGAAGAACTCACTTAGCCTCTGATAGACAACGGAGGCGAGCAACCGACGAGGAGCTGCTATTAGACAACTGATGCAATTGATTGATTGAAGTGCCAGAATCCATGGTTTCTAGGAGCCCAGGGTTTTTATATCATGGGCTAGCACAGCTAGTATAGTATAGTATAGTATAGTATAGTATAGTATAGTATAGTATAGTATAGTATAGTTCAGTTCTTTGCCTGTCTTTCCTGTGTTTATGTATATGTTGCACTGCCATTCTAGGAAACATTATTTCTTGCTACTACAGGTGCCGGTCATAAAAATAGAATATCATGACAAAGTTGATTTATTTCAGTAATTCCATTCAAAAAGTGAAACTTGTATATTAGATTCATTCATTAAACACAGACTGATGTATTTCAAATGTTAATTTTGATGATTATAACTGACAACTAATGAAAGTCCCAAATTCAGTATCTCAGAAAATTAGAATATTGTGAAAAGGTTCAATATTGAAGACACCTGGTGCCACACTCCAATCAACTAATTAACTCAAAACACCTGCAAAAGCCTTGAAATGGTCTCTCAGTCTAGTTCTGTAGGCTACACAATCATGGGGAAGACTGCTGACTTGACAGTTGTCCAAAAGACAACCATTGACACCTTGCACAAGGAGGGCAAGACACAAAAGGTCATTGCTAAAGAGGCTGGCTGTTCACAGAGCTCTGTGTCCAAGCACATTAATAGAGAGGAGAAGGGAAGGACAAGATGTGGTAGAAAAACGTGTACAAGCAATAGGGATAACCGCACCCTGGAGAGGATTGTGAAACAAAACCCATTCAAAACTGTGGGGAGATTCACAAAGAGTGGACTGCAGCTGGAGTCAGTGCTTCAAGAACCACCACGCACAGACGTATGCAAGACATGGGTTTCAGCTGTCGCTTTACTTGTGTCAAGCCACTCTTGAACAAGAGACAGCGTCAGAAGCGTCTCACCTGGGCTAAAGACAAAAAGGACTGGACTGCTGCTGAGTGGTCCAAAGTTATGTTCTCTGAAGAAAGGAAATTTTGCATTTCCTTTGGAAATCAAGGTCCCAGAGTCTGGAGGAAGAGAGGAGAGGCACAGAATCCACGTTGCTTGAGGTCTAGTGTAAAGTTTCCACAGTCAGTGATGGTTTGGGTGCCATGTCATCTGCTGGTGTTGGTCCATTGTGTTTTCTGAGGTCCAAGGTCAACGCAGCCGTCTACTAGGAAGTTTTAGAGCACTTCATGCTTCCTGCTGCTGAAGAACTTTATGGAGATGCAGATTTCATTTTCCAACAGGACCTGGCACCTGCACAAAGTGTCAAAACTACCAGTACCTGGTTTAAGGACCATGGTATCCCTGTTCTTGATTGGCCAGCAAACTTGCCTGACCTTAACCCCATAGAAAATCTATGGGGTAAGGTGAAGAGGAAGATGCAATACGCCAGACCCAACAATTCAGAAGAGCTGAAGGCCACTATCGGAGCAACATGGGCTCTTATAACACCTGAGCAGTGCCACAGACTGATCGACTCCATGCCACGCCGCATTGCTGCAGTAATCCGGGCCAAAGGAGCCCCAACTAAATATTGAGTGCTGTACATGCTTATACTTTTCATGTTAATACCTTTCAGTTGGCCAACATTTCTAAAAATCCTTTTTTTGCATTGGTCTTAATTGATATTCTAATTTTCCGAGATACTGAATTTGGGACTTTCATTAGTTGTCAGTTATTATCATCAAAATTAAAAGAAATAAACATTTAAAATACATCAGTCTGTGTGTAATGAATGAATCTAATATACAAGTTTCACTTTTTGAATGGAATTACTGAAATAAATCAACTTTGTCATGATATTCTAATTTTATGACCGGCACCTGTATATGCTTGGTTATTAGTATTTTTGTTCTCCCAGAAACAATTTCAAGTCTATCTTTTGTCTCATTTCTGACGTTTTTTCAACTACATTCCTTAAATAAAGCTAATTTCAAGGTGGTCTCCAGATGTGAAAGTGCCACATACCTCAACGACGCTGACTGTAAAGAGCACCATTCATAGTAAACCCTTCCTGTCATTCTTGCTGTTGTAATTTGTCAAGACAGAGATGCATTGTGCATCTCAGATGAGACTTCAGATGTTAAGAAGGATGAACTATGAAGCAATGTGCCTTTTATAATCACCCCTCTTGGGACATAATTAATGATGGAAAGGCACAGTGAAGACCGTAATACGTATAGGCGAGTGGAGAAAGACAGAAGGCTTATGGCATTGCGACTTACTAAATCAAACTATTCATCTTTTTATTTTTTTTTTATTTTTTTTTTATTAAGTGACTTTTACAGAATTCACCATGTAACTAAACAATGTTCAATGCATCACAAATGGAATGAAAATACTGAGATCTCTGTGATGGCCTGGTGTCAAATCAGGAAATAACAGGAATAAGCATTGACAGGTCCGTCCATTCATTTTCTAATCTGTGTAGGAAATAAGGAGGCAGAACGTCATATATAGGGTGGGAGTGTCGTGGGCTATCCCATTTAATGATGATGGTTTCTGTGTAAAGTGAAGCACAGGCTGCTGTAGCGTGGAAGTGTTTATCTCCTGAGTTGGACCATAAATGACGAGAACTTCTTGTTCATGTGGCTTTTTATGGGTGTGTGAATGAAATGAGTGGAGATGTCGAAGGGGCTTTTGGTGACAGAAAAGAGTCCTCTGATTGCTTTGCTTCTTCTTAAAACAGATAAACCGAGTGTAACTTTTATATCCCTCCCTGGTGGGCCCTTTAAATCGACCTTTGCAGCAGACAGGCAAGCAGTGACATGCAAAAGTTTGGGCATCTTTGCTTAATTTGTTTGTTACTGTGAAGAGTTAAGTGAGCAGAAGGTGAACTGATCAACGAAAGGCATAAAGTTAAAGAAGGCACAATTATTTTCAGCATTTTCTGTAAGATTAGTGTATCGTTTTGGTTTTGTACAATTATACAGTGAAGAAAGTAAAGGAGCACCATGTAAAAGTTTGGGGACCCCAAAATATTTGAGGTCTCAGACCTTCATTGGCTCATTAGGACTATGGCCTGTTCACAGTCATCGTTAGGAAACCCCCGGAGATGCAAATCACAAAGTTGTTTAAATTCTCTGACTATTCAAACTTTGTGACAACAATCAGCAGCCATGGACTCCTCTTAGCAGCTGCCTAGCACTGTGAAAAATAAAATAATCAACGCTCACAAAGCATCAGAAGGCTACAAGAAGATAGCAAAGCATTTTCAGGTAGCTGTTTCCACATTTTGTAACGTTATTAATAAAATGGCAGTTAATAGGAATGATGGACATCAGGTTGAGGTCTGGAAGACCAAGATAACTTTCTGAAAGAACTGCTCATTGGATTGCTAGAAAGGCAAATAAAAAACCCTGTTTGACTGCAAAAGATTTTCAGTAAGATTTAGCAAACTCTGGAGTGGTGGCGCACTGTTCTACTGTGCAGTGACACCTGAACAAATATGACCTTCATGGTAGAGTCAGCAGAAGAAAACCTTTCCTGCACCCTAGCCACAAAATTTAATGCCTGAAGTTTACAAATGAACATCTAAACAAGTCTGGAAACAAGTCCTGTGGATTGATGAATTCAAAATAGAATTTTGTAGCCACAATGTGCCAAGGTATGTTTGAAGAAAAAAATGGGGTCAAATTCCAGGAAAAGAATACGTCTCCAGCTATTAAGTATGGATCAAACAGGGTTTGGGTTTGTGTTGCAGCCAGTGGCACAGGGAACATGTCATTGGTAGTAGAAAGAGTAGATTCAAATACATACCAGCAAATTCTGGAAGAAAACATCACACCATCTGTAAAAAAGCTGAAGTTAAAAAGAGGATGGGTCCTACAACAAGATAATGACCTGAAAAGGACCTCAAAATCTACAACGGAATACCTCAAGAGGTGCAAGCTGACAGTCTCTCTGTGGAGAGATCTCAAAAGAGCAGGGCATGCCAGATGGCCCAAAAATCTTATAGAATTAGAAACCTTTTGCAAGGACAAATAGGCAAAAATACCCTAAGAACTGAAAGACTCTAAGCTGACTACAAAAGCTGGGATACTTGCCAAAAGGGGTCTTACCAGTTACAGACCATGTCGGGTGCCCAAACCTTCCAAAAGCCCTTGACCATCTCCTTGGTCTTGCTGACATTCAGATCTGAATGATTGGCCCAATATGACTGCAAGAAGTTGACTACTTCAGTATTAATTCACTTGTGTTCTTATTAGAAAATAGCCTGAACAAAATATTAAACAGCAAATTTAAAGTAATTAATTTATGCCTATCTTTCATATGTCCCATGTATGCAGCTGCTAGAATCTTAACTAGGAAAAGAAAATCCGAGCACATCTCACCAGTTTTGATTTCACTACACTGGTTACCCGTGCCATTTAGAATTGACTTTAAAATACTGCTTATGGTTTACAAAGCCTTAAATAAGCTCGCTCCATCTTATATTTCAGAATGCCTGACACCTTACACTTCAAATCGTAACCTTAGATCGTCAAATGAACGTCTGCTTATAATTCCAAGAGCTAAACTTAAAAGAAGTGATGAGGTGCTGTTATGCACCTAAAATCTGGAATATCTTATCGATAGAAATTCGCCACGCTAATACAGTGGAGCACTTTAAAAACTGGTAAAAACTCATTATTTTAACATGGCTTTCTCATAGCTTCATTTTAGTATAACCCTGATATTCTGTATATACATTGAATTGTTTTTTTCATGGCTCCACAATCCATACTAACCCCTACTTTCTATGCTGTTCTTTTTTCAGTTTTCTGTGGTGGAGATCTGAGCCAGAGGTCCACATGACCATCCTCACCTAATTCTTCCAAGTGGAGCCTGAAAACCATGAGGACAGGTTGAGATCATTGATGTTAGGTAGAATGCCTAGTGGGGGCTGGGTGGTCTCGTGGCCTGGAACCCCTGCAGATTTTTTTTTTTTTTTCTTCAGCCGTCTGGAGTTTTTTTTGTTTTTTCGAAATGAAGGTCAGTAGGAACAAGACAGAACACATGAGTGTGAATGAGGGGGAGGTCAGTGGAATGGTAAGGATGACAGGAGTAGAGTTGGTAAAGGCGGATGAGCTTAAATACTTGGGATCAACAGTACAGAGTAATGGGGATTGTGGAACAGAGGTAAAGAAGAGAGTGCAGGCATTTGTGACAGACGGGTATCAGCGAGAGTGAAAGGGAAGGTCTACAGGACGATAGTGAGACCAGCTGTGTTATATGGGTTGGAGACCAGAACCAGGTTGGCACTGACCAGAAAGCAGGAGACAGAGCTGGAGGTAGCAGAGTTAAAGATGCTAGGATGTGCATTGGGTGTGACGAGGATGGATAGGATTAGAAATGAGGACATTAGAGGGTCAGCTCAGGTTGGACGGTTGGGAGACAAAGTCAGAGAGGCGAGATTCCGTTGGTTTGGACATGTGCAGAGGAGAGATGCTGAGTATAAAGGATGTTAACTATAAAGCTGCCAGGCAAGAGGAAAAGAGGAAGGCCTAAGAGAAGGTTTATGGATGTGATGAGAGAGGACATGCAGATGGTGGATGTAACAGAACAAGATGCAGAGGACAGAAAGATATGGAAGAAGATGATCTGCTGTGGCAGCCCCTAATGGGAGCAGCTGAAAGAAGAAGTAGAAGATGATCCTGTAAAGCACTTTGAGCTACATCACTTGTATGAAAACGTGCTATAGAAATAAATGTTGTTGTTGTCCCAGATAGCAAACAACAACAACAACAACATTTATTTATATAGCACATTTTCATACAAACAGTAGCTCAAAGTGCTTTACATAATAAAGAATAGAAAAATAAAAGACACAATAAGAAAACAAAATAAATCAGCATTAATTAACATCGAATAAGAGTAAGGTCCAATGGCCAGAGTGGACAGAAAAAACAAAAAAAACTCCAGACGGCTGGAGAAAAAATAAAGTCTGTAGGGATTCCAGACCATGAGACCGCCCAGTCCCCTCTGGGCATTCTACCTCACATAAATGAAACAGTCCTCTTTGGATTTAGGGTTCTCACGGAAAGGCTTGATGATGACGGTCACGTAGAATTCTGCCTTTTAATCCATCCATCATTGTTGGAGCATCATGATGCTCTGAGTAGGTGGAGGTGGCGCAGGCCACCTCCACATAGAAACCGGAAAAAGAAACAGAAAAGAGAGTAGGGGTCAGTACGGATTTTAGAGCTACCCTGAATAGTTATTATGAGGAAATTGAGCATACAGAGTATCAGGATTATGTTAAATTAAGTTAAATTGAAGTTATAGAAAGGCTATGTTAAAGTAATATGTTTTCAGCAATGTTTTAAAGTGCTCTACTGTATTAGCCTGACGAATTCCTATTGGCAGGCTATTCCAGATTCCAGCAAATGAGTAATGGACCAGTGCGGGCCCATGCTCACCACTTACCTTTGTCCCATATACTGCTGTGGAACGACAGCAATGAGCTCATCCATATCTGGCAGCAAGAGCACAGCTTCAAATCGACTCACATTAAATCGCATCTCAGATATGATATGGGCCAGAACTGGACCACAGCACAGCCACAACTGAGCCTTCCTAAGACAAAGCATGATGCACAACTGGGCCAGATAGCTCAACCATAATAAGTCCATATATGAAGCAGGATCTGTACTGGAGTACAGACACAGTATAAAAGCTGCACATAAGTCTCTCCAAGAGAACTGAGGCTGCGTTCAAGTCACAGCAATCATTGATTAAGTTTTTTGTTTACTGCACTGTGTAGAAAGTTTTTAATTCATAATAATTATTCCAGTCATTATTTTGGCAGCAACCTTGCTTAACAGTATTTAATCCCAAATGCCGAACCCTTCCTTGCAGTTATGTTGGACATTGACATTAAAGTTAAAGTGTCCATGCTGAATAGTCCATTCACAGATACATGTGACTAGTTATAGATGGACTGTTGTTTGACCACAACGGAAATGAGACACATACTTTATTTTATAGTTTATTGCTTTTAGGCCATAGTAGGCCCAGAATACAAATGCCATGAAAACCCCAGACCACTTCTTATTATTGTTAGGCCTTATTTGGGTAAAAACTCCAATACCAGGCATGCTGTACAAGTGGTTAATTGCATTTGGGCAGTGTCTGGTCTAGAATTTAAATGGTATACAACCCCTACATATGTTTGACTACAGCCGGGCCACTTTTGGCCTTTAATCAATTTGGCAAAAATATATTACATGTCCTTGGTTGCATATAGGCTACACTTGGCCTAGTATACAATTGCCATGAACACTCCTAAATATGGCTGGCGACAGCTGGACCATAATTGGCCTATAACTATAATGCCAACCATACTGCAATGGCACTGGACATGCTACATCAGCCAGGGATAAGTCACCAAAGTATGAGCTGGCATTACATCACCAATGGCAGGAATGTCTATAAAAATGGCAGCTCTGCACTGAGTCTTTCTTATCTTTGTGTGGCACTCCTTTTAAGGATAGCAAGCTACTCAAAGAGCATAAAATGAACATGAATCCATTGGGCCAGCGCTGGTAGGCTTCGCGCAGTGTTACAATACTGTACATGCGACTGATTACATCTGGGGCATATTGGGCCCAGAATTTACAGTATATGCTGTGAAAATTGTTAATTTTTCTGGTTACATCAGGGCCCTTTCTGGGCCTTAATACACTTGCCTTTGCCATAACTGAACCTTAAGTGCCTCAAGTCATCCAAATTTGGCACAGAATAGTCTGCTATCTGGGGTGTAACTGAGTTTCCATGGGTTTACTTAGATGTTAATCACTAAATATATAAAATCCAATATCTGTCTGTCAGTCTGCTTTTGAGACAGGATTTAGATCTGTTTTATTCTATAATTTGCTTGAACATTCCGTTCATTTTGCAACTTCTCCCATTGTGCTAAGTATAGTTCACTTGTGGCATCGATTTATTTGCGTGAATCTGAAAGAGATGCAGCTGGCCAAGGAGAGGGGGTCGAGGCCCTATCACTCATGCGCCAGCTTCGGGGTGTAATTTACCACTGCTTAGCTAGCAAACGAGAGAACTACAGTGGAACCTCGGGTCATGACTGTAATTCGTTCCAAAACTCTGGTCGCAACCCGATTTGGTCATGACCTGAACTAATTTCCCCCATAGGATTGTATGTAAATACAATTAATCCATTCCAGACCGTACGAACTGTATGTAAATATTTTTTTAAAGCTTTTTAAGCACAAAAATAGTTAATTATACCATAGAATGCACAGTGTAATAGTAAACTAAATGTAAAAACATTGAATAACACTAAGAAAAACGTTGAACAACAGAGAAAACTAACATTGCAAGAGTTCACACTACAGCCTTACGAATGCTCACTGTAAACACTTTTTTTTAATGAGTTTTAAGCTCAGGGAAAAAACTGAAAATTTGAAAAATCCTTTATTTATACAAAAACTAACCATAAACAACCAAGAAAACTAACCTTGCAGCAAATCACCATGAATCTTTCTGGCTTTCTCGCATAACATCGTCTCGCTTACGCTATCCCCTGGAAGTTGCTTCTCGTTCAACCACACTAGCAACAGTTTTTCCACCTCTTCCAGCACTTGAGGCCTCTTCTTGGTTAACACTGTAACTCCTTTTGCAACATCAGTTGCTTTAATGGACTCTTTCTGCTTTAGAATAGTCGAAATCATAGATTTTGACTTCTTGCACTCGGCAGCAAGATCAGTAACATGAATGCCATGCTCATACTTTTCAATAATTTGTTTCTTTAATTTGATTTCAATTTTCTTCGAACCTTTCTTCTCACCAACACTACCACTCTTCACTTGTTTAGAGGCCATGGTTAATTGCAAAATAAATTAAAAAGCACACAAAATAGAGCACAAAGAGTTCACAGCGAATGCACGTACATCTGACCGAGAACAATGTACAGGGATAGACTGAACACGTGCGGAAATCATCGGCTCATACGAACCGGAAGGGAAACTGGCTTGTTCGTCACCCGAGTGTGTGGTCGTGAACACATGCAAAAGTTTGGTGAAGTTTTTGGTCATAACCTGATTTGTACTTGTTCCGGGATATTCGTAACCCGAGGTTCCACTGTACTTCACGGATTTATATCGGGTTTTTTTCTAGAATTTGCATGAACATTCTGGCTTATTTTTGCGCTTTCTCTCATCATGCTAAGAATCATAGTTCACTTGAAGGAGTGATATAGTCACAGTAATCCAAGAGAGAGGCTGCAGGCCGAGGGGACGGGGAAGCGTGACGTCAGGAGTGGGGAGTCGGTCTGCCTCTGTGGTTTGGAGCGCAACTTGCCTCCGCTTAGCTAGTGATACCTTTTTGTTTATTGTCCTCTTTCACTACTACATGGGCAGAGCCGCGGGGGACAGCTAGTTATTAATCAAAACAGAAATTCAGCAGGCTGGGCTGGAGAATATTTTGACCTTTTTTAAAGTAAGTCCAAAGACAACACCACCTGCAGATCTCCTTTATATGTGCTTAGTCAAAAAACCAAAACCGGAGGAACATATCTCTTCTTAACTATGCCAACCTGGAGGGGACAGAATAGTTTGAGCATCTACTCTCATAAATATAAATTTACTCCAGAAAAGAACAATGGAGGCAGGTCTTCCACACTTCCACACAAATGCTTGCATCTTTATTTATTTAGCATAACCAGTTTGTTCCTTCAATAGTAACACAAGAAAAAGCATTCACTGGAATATTAAAGCTTGCTTCATTTATGGAGAAGTCCACTTAAAAGAAGAAATTGGTTGAGATGAAAACCTGTAGCCACAGACTCCAGGCCTGAACATGTAAGCCCCAATCAAGACAATGCGAAGATGAGCAGTTACTTAATATCTCGTACCTTTTGTGAAATCTGCATTTAAATCAGTGCATTCAATGTTTACATTTGGAGCCTTTTAAATATTATTAGTGAAATGAACATTAATTAAACTGCACACAACACGTAGAATAGATTGGGGATTAATGTCATTTAGTATAGTGCTTGGCCTCACTTTATACAATCACAATGATTTGGCTTGAATTAGTTTGTTTTTGTGCCTGTTCATTAAACAAGCTTCAGTAAAATGTTCTTTGTGAACTCCTGTGCTGTGCTTGTTAAACCTCTGAAGTTTTCTTGTTTTTGCCGTTTCACACCTGTCAATCTCTGAACTCCTGTGAGATATTGGCATGGCAAGACATAAATGCTTGGCAAGATTTGATGCTTTCAAATGCTTTGGTGAGAGAATCCTTGTAACACCATTAGCAAACAGGCACTATATTGTCAGGTCCACTTTTCATGTCTTATAAGCAAAATATTGCCATATCTTACTTCGACTTCCCTGTTGAGCAGCAGATTGGGGCTGACTAGTGTAATCAACCATTTCCACCTCCCTTTTTGTAAACTGAATTGACAAGTATGTATCAAAGCTCAGTTAGGTGGTTATTCAAACTGAATGCCTACTGCACCCCACACTGCTTTTCTTAAAAACACAATCAGTCAAGTCAAGCGTCTTTACTGTCTTACCAACCATACACCATATTGCAGCCTACATTAGCATACAAACCCAGGACAAGTGCAAGTCAGGTAAGGAATCATTCCATACTATAAATGGATAAATAAATTAATAATAAATAATAGGTAAGTGAATATACAGGGGGTCTTTCGGGTAACGACACAGTTCCGTTCCTACAACAGTGATGTAACCTGAATTTTGGTGTAAGTCGAAACACACCCTAGCCTAAGACACTTACCTATTCTAATACATTTGCAAAATCATAATCTAGAACATAAAAACACAACTAAGCCACAGAAAAAGGAAAAGGACATAAATATGCTGTACTGTACACTGTACTGTAGTAACAGAAACAATGACAAAAAATGAGTGTAAAAAAAACTTCCTTACCTTTATTCCTTCTGATCTCTTTACAATGTCTAATTTCACTTCCATCGTGATGGCTTTCCTCTTCTTCAAAGTACTACCATCTGAAGACCCTGACTTTCATTTAGGAGCCATGATAAGGGTCAAAAAGTCATGAAACAAAGCAACACAAACAGAACACTTGTGCCACGTGCAACCAAACTAGTTCGCCAACTCCCTCACTCAAACGTCACGTACTTCCGCCACGCGCAACCAAACTAGTTCGCCCACGTAATCTGTAAGTACGACGCTAACGGCGTAAGCCGAAACACTCACATCTCAATTTTTTTTTATTTTTATGGGAGTGAGCGTTATAATCTCAAAATGTTGTATGTTGAGATGTTGTATAGCAATAAATAAATTAATAATAACAACTTATAATAAAAGATGATAGTAGTAACAAGTGTAACAAATATACTGTATGTAAATAGACTACTAGGAGCAGATCTGAGGGCAGGAGGGCAACACAAAGTTCAGAGTCCAGACAGCCAAGGGGTAGAAGCTGTTGCAGTGCCTGGCAGAAGTGACTTTTTCTTTTAGAACATAACAACAATCTAAATGAGAACAGGCCATTCAGGCCAACAAAGCTGCCAGTCCCACCCACTTAATTCTTCAAAATAACATCAAGTTGAGTTTTGAAGTCTTACTGTCTACGACACTACTAGATCACTTATTGCAGTTGTCTGTGGTTCTCTGCGTAAAGAAAAACTTCCTAATGTTTTTGTGAAATTTACCCTTAAGATGTTTCCAACTGTGTCTCCATGTTCTTGTTGAACTCATTTTAAAGTCACAGTCTCGATCCAATGAACTAATTCCCTTTATAATTTTAAACACTTCCATCATGTTTCATCTTAATCTTCTTTTGCTTAAACTGTAAAGGCTCAGCTCTTTTAATCTTTCCTCATAATTCATCCCCTGTAGCCCTGTAATCAGCCTAGTCGCTCTTCTCTGGACCTTTTCTAGCGCTGCTATGTCCTTTTTGTAGCCTGGAGACCAAAACTGCACAAAGTACTCCAGATGAGGCATCACCAGTGCATTATAAAGGTTGAGCTTAACCTCTTTGGACTTGTAATGCTAGGATGCTACAGTACTTTCTGCCAGAATTTAGTGGGACAAACAGACCATTGGAGAGGTGGGACTGGTCCTTCACAATGCTATGGGCTTTGCAGATGCAGCCCTTAATGAAGGGCAGAGAGGTCCCAACAAACTTTTCTGCAAAATTCATTGTAGGACCTTATGGTCAGAGACACTGTTCTCAAAGTAGATGGTGATATTGCTAGTCAGAACGCTCACAATGGTGCCCCTATAGAATGTGGTGAGAAAGTGGGAGGTAGGCTTACCCGCTTTAGACACTGAAGGAAATGGAGATGCTGCTGCACCATCTTGGCTGTGTAGGTGGTTTCAACTGACTAAGTAAGGCCAGCTGCCAGGTGCACACCAAGGAATATTGGTGCTCTTGACTAATTTGAATGTTCTGTGGGTTGTGGACTCAGTGTTTCCTTTTAAAATTGGGGTGAACAATATCAGTGTTGGAGGACTGCAATGGCTGCAGTTTTTTGCTCCACTCCAGTTACTTAATTGAAAGCAGATCCTTGCCAATAACAGATCTTATTTAACTTCATGGGTAGTTAGTGTTTTAACTCTGCAATGTCAGGTCAATCTTATACTGTAGATTTTTTCTTTGCAATGATACCATCCAAATATTTGAAGCCTAAAAGGGGAGTAATTCTCACTCCTTCACTTAAGTTTCCTTCTAAATATTTATAAAACCAGACAGTTCACAACGAATACACACAGTTGAAAACTGCTGGCTCCTTTATCATTTGCATCTTATTGGTAGTATGGAGGCACTCAAAACAGTGAATGCGGCAGTTGAAGGCTAAAATAAGCAATTAAGGCTGGGGAATCTTAACAAAAAACTAAAATGAAGCAGAAAAATATCACTTGAGCAGCAAACGTGTGTCATCAGCAGTAAGTAACCTCTCATTAAGCAGTTGTGGTAGACAAAAACCTGCAGCCACTACAGCCCTCCAGACTGACGTTGTTCATCCCTATTTAAATAAAGGCAACTTTAATCAATTTCAGTTACATTCTCATGTCATTACATTCAAAAAATACTTCATAATGTTGGTATACATTCATTTTAAAAGTGTGGTACTTTTATTATTGGTATACCACACAATAGTGTAGAAGGAATTCAAATGAGAGTGAAGTTCAGGAGTGTCTGGCAACTGCCTGTATGGCGTTCTCCTTGTGTTTGTATGGCTTTGTCTTCATGTTTTCCTTTACATATTCTAAACATGTGTGTGTGTTTGGTTAAATGGAGACTCCAGTGTGTGTGTGTGTGTGTGTGTGTGTGTGTGTGTGTACGTGAGTATGCAAAGAACTATCTCTGTCTCCTAGGTTGGCTCCCTTAACTCCAGAATTCTCCTAGGACAGGCTTCAGCTCACCACAGCCATAAATTAGATTAAGCAGGTTTGAGAATCAGAATTTTATGTTATTATTTATTTTATCAGTAGCTGTCTCCCTTGGAATTCAGGAGCACCCAGTGACTATGAAGAGGAGGAAGTTGTGACAATAAAGCAAGCCAAGCTGGCAGTGTGAGGAAGCCAAAGTGACACATAGAGATGATCTACGTCTGTGACTTCTACTTGCCCTTCATTCCCAAGGTTGAGCAGAGCTGTCCTAATGAACAGAAATTAAAATCGAAATGGGGCAGGACCCCATTCTGATTGTCACTAATGAAAAAAGAAGTGGACGAATATAATGGATGTTCACACTGAATCTTGTTGTGCTGCTCCCATGATGAACAGGTTACCTTGCTGGCAGTTTAATTGAAATGTAATCTGTGTTATATGAGAGACTAGCAGGTGAAATATAAATGAAAAGTCTAAATCATTTCACAAGATAAACAATATCCACTTTACAAACACACACACACACACACACATATATATATATATATATATATTATATATTGTCACACGTGTGCAATTGGGAGACAGCTGAAGGGCCTAAATGATAGCAATTCCATGCCAGACCGGGGGCAGTGGGGTTTGCTGACGGTCACTCTCAGTCTTTTGCATGTATATTGGTACTAAACTGGCACAAACATTCGGAAGCAAAGGGTTATGGTGAAGGAAAGTTCTTCTGAATTAGGTGATTAAAAAGTGGTGTCCCTCTGGAGTCAGTGCTGGGGCTGCTGTTCTTCTGTATATATATATATATGTATATATATATATGAGGTGTGGCAGAAAAGTAATGAGGCTGGCAACACTGCAAGCGATCTGGCAACGCTGCGCTGTTGTCCTTGATAGAGCACGTGTATCAGTACCCTCCCATAGCTCAGTGCGAGTTTCAACTCCTTCCGTTAACTACGTGATTTTTGTGACTGCTATTAG
>JANRMT010062791.1:154311282-154323152 GCA_026402145.1 Polypterus bichir lapradei | reverse complement strand
TATTTACTGTGTGCTTTTGGGACTGTGCTGTGGCTGGGGGACACGGGGAAGACGTGCCCCTCCAGTGGAAGAAAAATAAAGTTCTTTTATTTTTACGTGTGACTCCGGGTCTTTGTGTGCCAGATCGGGCGCCTATATAGCACCTTTCACACAAGGCTATTGGGGTTGCTCCTCAATAGTTAGAACAACTGCAGTAAAAGCAAGCTATAACTCAGTTAGTAAGTTGCATGTAATCAAAAGAGTTGTACTTGTATGTGCGTCACGATGACACCCACCAGATTATTAGAGCTGGTGACTGAATCCCTACATAGAGAATCTTATGTGCAATATTGCGGAGTGACTGGCAATCAGCACCACTCGAGACTTTGTCTGGCTAGGATCTCACGGTGTATGTGTGTGTAGCTGCATCCTATGTGGAATATCAGCAATTGGCACCAGTCAAGATTGCAATGTCTATGTGTGTGTATCTGTGTGTGTGTGTTAGTCTTCAAGCGCGAGACAAGATGAACCCAATAAACATTCCTGGTAAATCTCACAAACTTTACGACAGTACAATAGTATAACATGAAATTCTCAAGCCCAAATAATCCATTTTTGGGTCATGATGGGCTGGATCCTTCTCCAGCAGAGGAGGGTGCAATGTAGGAACTAACTCTGAACAGGGTGCTGGTCACTCTTAGATATTAATAAAAATGTGCCAATAAACCAATTGCCATTGGGAATGACCCTAAAGTCACAGTCACTTTTCATTCTAGCATCGTTCAAATTTTGTAAACAGAGTTTCCATATTACCTGCTTACGCTTGAGGATATTCTGTACTTCAGGTTTCTGTAAAGTTGGTTTTCTGCAGAGGTGGCTATATGGCCTACTAACTAACTACAGAGATGAAAAAGCTACCATTTCTCCAACAGACTCTTGTGTATTCACGAGTAGTATTGCCTACTAGGTAAATGATATGACATAGCAAACTTTCCAATTCGGCTACTAACTTCACAGGCACTTAAAAGTCAGATAGGCTAATGTTCAGTTCTGGTGTACTTTAGAGACAAAACGGTGAACCACTAGTCACTTACACTGCAAAATGCACCTCAAAGTTTCTGCTTTTGATGGTGTTCTCCATAGTAGGCCCACCGGTAAATGATAAGAAAGTAGCAAGCTCTCAATTTAGCCAAAGCCACTTTAGGTTTTGAAGATTCATATCACTTACACTTATAGTGTCCATTTAAGCCGCCTACTCTTTACAGCATCCAAGAATATTCTACCCCTCACTGCTAATGGAGTAGTGTAATTAAACTGCAAGTCTCCCAGTTCAGTGTTCTATGTGTGACTAAGCGGACAGTTCCAAATTCTTGATTTTCTACACAGAACAGTGTATCACCCACTGTGCACAAAGGATTCTCAATTAACCTATACTATATACCAATGTGTTCCTACATCATGTGACTTCATCACCCTCTGGTGCAGGGGTCACCAAGTCTGGTCCTGGCAGACCACCGTGGCTGCAGGTTTTCATTCTAACCCTTTTTTAATGAGTGCCCTGTTCATGCTGCTAATTATTATTAACTTCTTGTGAATTCATTTTAATTGACTTGTTTTTTGAAGATTCGTTCACCTGAATTTCTTCATCGTTCTTCTGAATTGCTTTATTTCCTTCCTTAAATGGCACCCAAATAGAAATGAAATGTGAAGTGAGTGAGCCAACAGAAGACCAACTAAGTCAGGGCCTCAAGCTCCAACCAATTTCACTCCAACCAGCTGCCGATTCTTGTTGTTAATTAACCCCTTTCTTTAATTATGTGGCTTGTTGCTGCTCTCATGGTGCATTAGCAGACATTTCCGAAATTGTTGATTTTCTCTTTTCTAAGAGCACTGTCAAAATGTTTTGGGGACCTGAGCAGATCGACATTTTTGAGACCTTCATCTTTCTTTATTTTCAAATATTGTACGATGTACACCAGTTGTTTTGGCTCATTTTGTATCTCATTATGGTTTGGCTGCTAATTAAGGAAAACAAAACAACTAAGGGGTTTGAATCTTCAGGAGCAATTCAATTCAAATTAGTTCAAAAGAAGTTAATTAGCAGCAAAAACAGGCCACTCATTAAGAAAACGGTTAGAATGAAAACCTGCAGCCACAGTGGTCCTCCCGGACCGGAGTTGACGACCCCTGCTTTGGTTTTTCCTGCAATACAGTTTTAAATGACGGGTTTGTAAGGTTCTGTGTCACTTCCCCTTTTGGTATTTCTCAATGGAGCCCAGGGGGGTAAATCATGAAACACTCGGAAATGTACGATGCATAGTCAGGCCAAGTCTGCCCCTGTAACCTGGGGGTAGAAAAAGATTACCATGTCATGCGTAGTTCTTAAATGACAACTAAAAGAGGCTGGCATCAAGCAGGACATCAGGATGTATAAACATTTGCTCCAATGCCCCTTTGATGGAAGCAACCAGCCAGCCTGGGTAAACCCGGAATCTGGCCATTTAACAAACACAGACACAAACGGAGGGACAACTGGCCTAAACCACTAGAGTCGTACAATAGGTTAACTGTTGGGATATTTTCCTTTATCTCCAAACAATGTACTTGAAGAAGAAGTTGTAGCAGACCTACTACAGTCCGAGCAATATTTGTCAGGCCGATATTCAGCACTTTTAAAATGACTAATGCAAGGACACTTTAAAGAAAACGGCAAGCAATATTAAAGATAAACAAACGACGCACAAGAAGAGTGAAAAGAGAAATTAAAGACCTAAAATGAGTCGACAGTCCTCTGAATAGAGTGCTGCAGAGTCTCTAGAGGATTACCCTAAACTACACAAATCTATCTCTGTCCTTTCAGTGTCAGCGGGGTGCCGTGATGCAGTATGCAAAACACTGCAGAACAGAGAAGCTTCTGCAAGACACGGCAATAGATCAATTGATCCTTGACCACCCGCATGTGGGATGGCAGAAAATTATAGTGACAAAGGAGTGCGTCAATGTCAAAATGTGATGCTAACAAAGATGGGCGGCTCCTCATCCTGGGACAGAGATGTTGGGGGAGGTGGCTGTAGAAACTTTCTCTATCCCTTATCTTCATTCTGCATTATTAAAAGAAACTAAGGTAAACTGGATTATAGTAGTTTAAAATCTCACACTCTTTCTTCCTTGTCAAGGTCAAAGGTGATGTTGCCAAGATTATTATAGTGGCGGCTGGGAGAACCCACTGGTTATATAAGTGCAGGCAAAAACATGCAAGACATTTAGTAACCTATGTATTAAAATACCAATGGTACGAATCTAGAAAGTGTTTATATAGCTTTCTATGATGGCGACCTTCTCCAAAAGTAGCTGGAGCAAACAAGAGGGAAAATGTTAAATGGACTACAGCTAAATAAGAATAAGAGAGCATACCGTGAAATTCTCAAGCTAATGTAATCTATTTTAGTGTCATGGTGGGCTGGAGTCTATCCCAGCAGGATGCAAGGCAGGAATTAACCCTGGAAAGCATGCCAGTCTATCTTAGATATTAGTAAAAATGTGCCAGTAAACTGAATGCCCTTATTAATGACCTATAAAGATAGAATTGCACAAGGTTGACAGTTTTCTTTTGATATGGTTACGTTTTATACAGAGTTCCTTACCTGGCTTATGTTTATATTCATTATCCTCGTCATCTTTGTTTATTTGTAACTTTAGATCGTTTATTATGATTATTTCTGTTAATATTGTTTGGTCCAGTTATTACTTAATAGCTATGTTTAATGGATTATTGTTTTTGTTATATTAAAAATATTTACGTATTATCCATCCATCCATTATCCAACCCACTATATCCTAACACAGGGGTCTGCTGGAGCCAATCGAAGCCAGCACAGGGCACAAGGCAGGAACAAATCTCAGGCAGGGTGTCAGCCCACAACAGGGCACACACACACTAGGGATAATTTAGGATCGCCAATGCACCTAACCTGCACGTTTTTGGACTGTGGGAGGAAACCCATGCAGACACAGGTAGAACATGCAAACTCCAGGCAGGGAGCACCAGGGGTCTACTAAATGTGAGGCAGCAGCGCTACCACTGCACCACCGTTCCGACCTTATTTATGTATTATTTCTTTAAAAATCTTTGTTTCTTGTGTTTTGGAGGTGGGACCACCCCTTGCATTGCTATTAAGGGACCACCCAAGGCCCTCTAAAAGAGAGGCTGGGAAGTGTGCTTTGGATGAGTTGTGATTCTGTTTTATAAGTATTGCTGTGTTTTGGGATTACAATTTTTGCATTAGGACTTGTTTGATTCGCTCTGCGGTGGGCTAGCACCCTGCCCGGGGTTTGTTTCGTGCCTTGCTGGGTTTGGCTCCAGCAGACCCCCGTGACCCTGTAGTTAGGACGTAGCGGGTTGGCTAATGGATGGATGGATGGACTTGTTTGATTTTGGATTGCTTGTTTGGCCACTCATTTTGCCTCTTTTTCACTCTTGGCTACATTTTATGATTTTGTAAATAAATCCTTTTATTATGATTCTCTTGTGGCCCAGCTCTATAGAAGCCAGTGGTTTTCAGTGATCCTTTCCTTTGTGAGGTGTCTTGATTCTGAACATGTGAAGTCAAAGCCCATTTGGCCTGGTGTAGGCTGAAGCCACCATGTAAAGTAGCAACTCATGTTGCCCCAGATTGTTCATTGTCTAGTGAGTGACAGAGAGAGGTAGGGAGCATTTGCTGACATGACACTACATGACAGACCACCCGGATTGGGACCCAAGGGCAGTGGGTGACACCTCAGCACCACACTGAAGACTGTGAGGTTTTTTACAGTTGCTGGAGGGTGAATCCTACCAGCAACCCCAAAGCTTTCCCTGCAAGTTGGAGAACCTGCTTGCAGGGCTGGATGCAGATTAACGCAATTGCAGGTTAACTGCCTTACTCAAGGGCCTAACGGAGTAGAGTCACTTCTGGCATTTACATTTACATTTCTGGCAGATCCCTAGCCTTAGAGCCACTACTCCTATGCAGGTTAGTTAATATTCTGGCCTGCTTTGTGATTATATTTTGGAGATCTCACATAACTTTGGCCATTTTGTGTACTGTAATCACAACAGATACTTTGCTTGAAACCTCTACTGAAAAAATAATAACACTTCATATGTCATTCGATCAATTCTTTTTCAAAACTAAACTGATACATTACCCTTTACCAATAACCCATGCTCTTACGTCTGTACATTGGCTTCCAGACAGGCTTGAAGCTGATTTCAAATCCTCCTACTTACACCTAAAGCTTTTAATGGCTTTGGTCCTACTTGCCCATCTGAACTTATCCATACTTTCAAACAGAAACATATAGTTCTGGTCTGCCAAATATTTCAAAGAATAATAAAAAAGCAAAGTAAACTTGAACTTTTAGCTAAAGAGCCAACAACCTGTAAAAGATGCCTTCTTGGCATCGACTTTCAAATACAGGCTGAACACCAATGCCTTTAGTCGAGAATACTTTGTTTAGAGCTGCTGATTAATTATGTATCTTTGTTTGTTAGTCATTTTTACAAAAAATGTAAGCATTACAATAATTAAGTACTGTTACAAAACTCTGTTTGCTTTCCGTTTGCAGCAGGAGTGTCCATCTCTGGTCCTGGAGGGCCGCAGTGGCTACAGGTTTCCATTCAAACCCTTTTCCTAATCAGTGACCAGTTTTCACTACAAATTAGCATATTTCCCTTCATTTTAATAGCCCAGTTTTTAAGGATTCATTCCTCTGAATTGGTTATTTTCTTCATTAAATGGCAGCCAAACAGAAATGAGATGTAAAGCGAGCCAACAGATGACCAGCTAAATCAGAGCTTCAAACTCCAACCAGTTTCTTAATTAAAAGCAGACTTGTGTTGTTAAGCAAATCTGCTATTTAATTCCATGGTTTGTTTCTGCCACAGCAGACATTTCCAGAATTGTTGATTTTCTCTTTTTTCTAAGAACACCATCAAAATGTTTTAGTGACCTAAGAAATCAACCTTACCGAGACCTTCATCTTTCTTTATTTTCATATATTTTGTGACTGGCACAGATGAGCTGGTTATGTGGCGGCTTGTTTTGTGTCTCATTATTGTTTGGCTGCTAATTAAGGAAAAAAAAACAACTAAAGGGGCTGAGTCAAGTTAATTAAAACTAAGGCAAAACAAGTTAATTAGCAGCAAAAACAAGTCACTAATGAAGAAGATGGTTAGAATGAAAAGTTGCAGCCACTGCGGCCCTCCAGGACAGGAGTTGGACATCTTTGGTTTACAGTGTCCTGCAATGGCAGTTGGTGTCATTGCTCTACTGCCATGCTGTTTTCCTGATCTTGCAAAAGACACCTGACAGGCCCGCCGGCAGAAATATTTGGGCCCCAGACAACTGGGTACGTGTGGGCCGCTCTGCCTTCCCCCGGGTCCCCACATGCCAAAACCTTCAAATACGTATACAAAATGATCGAAATGTAGTTTATCCGACAGCGACAATGCTGCATTTATGAATACCATACTTGATGAGTTAAGCCTTCTCGCACATCAAAGTTTGACTGTGAGAAGGAGAGCCAGTGCTAACGGAAGCTCATAGCGGAATTGAAACAATACATTAATGAGATAGGCCTATGTATTATCTAACGTGTAACGGTACAATTATACCAATGCAATGAATAGGAGTAACATCTGAACATTTTAATATATACTAATGGTTAGGGTTATCTACATGGTGTGCAATCAGTATGGTAACTTGCTGTATCAAACTTCAAAGTTTTCAAAAAATCCGGGTGACCCAGAATCTTTAGTGATACACACAAAACCAACGCACACTTGCTTTACTGCTTTAAAAGCAACAATAAACACCCAAGCGAATTAATTATCAAACTACGGAGATGGACTTCTGCTACACCATACATGTCAACATCCACGATAGTGCACAACAATATCGCTGTTGTCTGAGACAGAACAGCGCCTGTGTGTGTGAAAGGAAGTATTCAATTACAGCGGTGAAGTCAATCCATTATCCACGTACCCTGTACAACAAATATACTACTCAACGTCAAGCTCAAGGACGTCGGCGTCGGCTCTCCTTTGCCTTTGAGAAGCGTGCCACTGCCAGCCCCATAAGACAAGCGTGCTTCACACGACATGAGCACGATATCTACTTGTGTGGAGCGTGCGGCTATTAAAACACTCACTTGTATTGTTGTAAGCTAAATGATTTAACTTTTCTATTACATGTAACTTGAATAATTGTCCGAATATATATCTTATGCGCACAACATCAGCATAAAAAAAATCAAGCATGAAGGGGCCCCCTTCCGTTAGGGCCCCGGACCAGAGTCCCGTTTGTTCTCCCCTGGTGGTGGGCCTGCACCTGAGATACTTAGGAGCTTTGTTTTCCAAGGATGAAACCATTCTCCTGTCTTATTAGATTGCCCAACATAAGCCTATGCTGTAAAATGCACAGGAGGAGGTAGAGTAGGACAAGAGTGCTGTGACTTTGTCAGTCCTTGTGTTATGACGAGCCCCCAGAGCAGACCCCAGAGGGTTAATTTCTTCAGGGATGCTGCTGCCTGGAGTTTTTATTTCCTTTCTTCCATTGCTGACTGTCCATATCTCAATGATAATATCAATGGACAGATATTGTTAGGATCTTTTCAATTTTGTGTTACCTAATAATGGTAGAACAGTTCCTGTTTGTGAGTAGTCTTCCTCAGTACTGTGTGATAATGGAGTTGAATTACTCTGTTGCTGTACTTGAATATGTCTTGAGAATATTTCTACTTTACTTCAGAATAAAGTTTTCTGTTTACTTTTACTTACACTACATTTTCAAAAGCAAATTTCATTTTGCTTAACATATTTTACTACACATATTTGCTACTGCAATATTAAACCAGAACACAAATGGGTATGCAAATAATTTAATAATTAATGAATTGTGTCAGTGAGTTAAAGGAGTGGATGGATGAGAACTATTTGTCTGAATGTAGAAAAAAAAAACCCAGACATGCTTGTTATTGGTGGTGTCACACACGTGTGCTTAGGGGGCAGCCAAAGGAGTGTAAAATAGCCAGTTATAGAGGGTTGGAGCGGAGTACTAAGCCTTTTTTTCCTCTCTCAACAGACCAATTGAAGAAAAATAAATATTTCTCACTTCAGTCCCAGGCAACGACACTTCCAGCTTCGCATGATGGCAGCACTTCCGGTCCACATCTGATGACTTCATTTCCATCAAAACTACTTCCTTCCTGGTTCTAATTACTTCCTGCCGTTTCTCCATGAAACACCCGCAAATGTATTTTCTGATTGTCAAAGGTGTACTTTCAATTTTGGCCATAGAAACACTCCTTTTTGGCATTGGACCACTGACATTATACAGAAAATTCCCCCAACTCTTCTCTTTTGTGTTTATCTCTCTTTTGTTCTTCACAGAGGGAATGACCCTGACTGCAACAACATTCAACTCAGTTGGATTCACCATTTGCTTAACTGAATCAGCACACAATTTAGGTGCTATATTTGGCAGTAGCTTGTTGTTTAAAACACACATTATAAAACTGTTTTTTTTTTTCATTTTTAAATGTTGGAAGATAAAGATGTTTTCTAAATATGCAAGACACTAAGAAATTATTTCATACAATTATTTCAAGTAGGATTGACTGCTGTAATGTGATGTTCACTGGCTGCTCAAATCGTTCTTTATGCAGCTTTTATTTAATTCAAAATGTTCCTGCAAGAATTATTACACGAACCAGAAAGTATGAACTCCAGAAAGAAAGAAAGAAAGAATTGTGCTTGTGCCACTATCAGAAGGAAGCCTCTGTATGTTTTTTGTTTAATAAACCTTTCATTTGTACCTGGGACTTGTGTCTGTGTGGTTGTGTGTGGAGTTTGAGATGCTGCAATGCTCCCTACTGGTCACATCAGTTACAAAATACAGTAGAACCTCTGGTCACGAACGTTTCCGAAAAATTTGGTTATGATTAAAACGTTCGCCAAAATTTTGCATCTGTTCATGACCACACGCTCTGGTGGCAAACAAAAACACTGGTGGCCAGTTTTCCTTCCGGTTCGTACGCGGCAATTATTTCCAATCTCTGTGGTCCTGGATCACAAGGAGGAGCTGACGACAGAGGAACTTGCTGAACTTCAGCAGGATATAATAAAAGCTGTCATGGAAAAATGGAACGAGTGTCAGGATTTTTTTGAGAAGAACCACCTTGACAAAGTGGACACGAACAGAGTGATAAACATGAAGAACGAACATGAGGTCTCGTATTTCCAAAAAGTTTTAATGCGCAGAAAAAGGCAAGTCACATTAGACCACTATTTCGTGAAGTCTGGTCCACCAGCTAAACAGCTAAAAACACCAGAAACCGCTGAAATAGAAGAAATCATAAGAGAGAAAACATCTGAAGGAGAACGTCCCTCTGTCGCAGAGCCGGCCTCTCCCTCAAAACTGTAATCTCCTCTCCACCCAGCTTCCTCCTCACTTCCTTCATGCCAGAACTTGACTCATGTAAGGTTAGTTTTCTTGGTTGTTTAGGGTTACTTTTTGTATAAATTAAGGATCTTCAAACATTAATTTGTTTCCCTGTGCTTAAAACTCATAAAAAAGTGTATACAGCGAGTGGTTCGTAGGGTCTTGTACGAACTTGGTCTAGGACGAACTCTTGCAATGGTAGTTTTCTCTGTTGTTCAAGGTTTTCTCAGTGCTATTCAATGTTTTAACATTAGTTTACTATTACACTGTGCATTCTATGGTATAATTAGCTATTTTTGTGCTTAAAAATTAAAAAAAAAATGTATATACAGTTTGTACGGTCTGGAACGGATTAATCGTATTTACATACAGTCTTATGGGGAAATTATGTTCAGGTCACAACCAAATCGGGTCGCGTCCAGAGTTTTGGAATGAATTATGGTCGTCACCAGAGGTACCACTGTACATATTAATGGCAGGTGTAAAAGAGGCCTAACCCTCTGTTATAACTGTCACACAGTCAGAGTTGGGTAAACTCGCTGGATGTCCAGCCTTCTGTATGTGCAGGAGAGTCAATAAAAAGCTGATCTGAACTACACAGTTTTCAATGTCCCTTGCTTCAATATGCAATGACCAAGAGAAATTCTAAAGTTGTGTTCACAATGTGTGGATAAGCATCTATATTCTATTAATTTTGTCTGCTGATTATAATTTGGCAAAAAATGCCCAGACCGCTTGATCCCAGGCCACGTCATTTAAACCCACCACTTATGTTTTGTTTTTCAAAGCATATTAAAACAAATTTACTTGGCATCGCCATTTAGGAACTGCAGTGTACTGCATTATAAAATATCAGTTTTGAACTGTATCTGTCAGATCAAAATGTTGTAAGTAAATGGGTGACCTGATTTCAGACCACTGTTAGTTATTTTAAGGAGGTATCTGGTGATGGACTGGTGCCACAGTACTGCTGGGCTGGGCAAACCCTTCATGTGACCCTAAACTGAGAACCTGATTAAAAAACAGATGGATGGATGAAAGTGTCTTATGTTCTTCTGAGATGCTGCCCACATTTTTCATTTGTCCAGCATTAGTTGGGGAATGCTTACATTTTGAAAAAATGTTATCACTTGGAAATCTAGAAACCTGCAAATCTTTATTTCTTATGTCTATTTAGTGTTAAGTAAGGTCAAGCTGTGAAAGTCCTGATCGAGCAGATTTTAATAACCTAAGCAAAAACAATTGGAACTCCCAAGCAGTGTAAAGTATATCGGGGGAATGGTGGGGGGTGGGGGAGTGGATGTCTTACTCTTAAGCTCAGCTTTGAAAAGTAACAACCAGTGTGAGCATCTGGAAAGTCTGGAAAATGTCAAACACTTGCAGGAGGAAATCAGAGCCACTCAGGCCCTCTCAGGTAATTTCACAGCTCACTGGAGGGATGAGCCCAGGGAATTCTCAAGCTGCTACGGTTACTGATGAACAGCCACACCACAAAAACACAGAGTCACAAATTATTAACCTAGCGCACATGTCTTTGGGGATAACAGAGGAAACACCCTCACAGATACGGGAATGACTTTCAGATTGCACATGGAGACTTCTACTAAGCAAGGGATGCAAACCCAGGATCTGCTGGACACCTAATACATGTTGTTTGTCCTAAAGATGACAGAAGAAAACCCCTGCATATGCAGAGATGGAGTTGCAAACTGCGCATGGAACACCAGCTGAGCAAAGGTTTCAAACCCGGGATCTGCGAGGCAGCTCTGCTAATCACTGCCTGGCTGCCTCATAGATTGTTGATCACTGTTGATCAAACTCAAAAATCGAAAAGCCATCAGAAAACCTGGAAAAACACATGTTGGATATTTTGTCACTAATTTTCTAAGCTTACATTTTTCCTTTAGAAGATTTTGGGAGGAAAGATTTTACCTCAAAAGCATTGCCTGCAGGGTCACAATCAACCCTGGAAAGAATGCCATTTCCTCACAGGAGGAAAAAATCATAACACACATACGCATACACACACAGACACATACTCACACACCCAGGTTAGCCAGTCCAAAAGAAAACTGCACTATAAATGGGGATAAAGCAGTAGGAGCCAACAGTGTGAGTTAGGCTCACATCACTTTGCTATCGGCTCTGCACTCCACATACCAGAATTTGAACTAACAAATCTAAGTCATTATTCTGCTTTAACTGATTATTCTGTCTAGTGTACAGGATCTGATTAGCTAACAACAAAAGTGTCAAAATAAAGATTCTTGATGTAAATAACTGTACAAAATGTTCATGTTCTCTACCTCAGCTGGATATTAATAATAATACATCTAATTTTAGATGTGAAAGGCACTATATAATAGATAGATAGATAGATAGATAGATAGATAGATAGATAGATAGATA
>JANRMT010062791.1:154293352-154310882 GCA_026402145.1 Polypterus bichir lapradei | reverse complement strand
ATAGATAGATAGATAGATAGATAGATAGATAGATAGATAGATAGATAGATAGATAGATAGATAGATAGATAGATAGATAGATATGAAAGGCACTATAAGATAGATGCAGAGTTTATCATTGGCTGTGCCCAAATAATGAAAAAAGCCTTAGCAGTTCAAAATATAAAGAAATAACCCAAAATACAGAAAAAGTATATGGATGGATTCATATTTTCTTAATCCAAAAACTCATTTGTTTATTTCCTGCCTTGTCTTTTGGTTGTTTTAGTTAATAGTATATTGGTATAGCCAGACTGTCAGCTATTATATCAGAATTTATTAACCTCCATCTATGTTTTGTTCACCAGAGAGGTACTCTAAATTATGAGATAATTCAGAGGACACTGTGTACTGATGTGAAACTTTAACTTTTGTATTTTCCTGTACAAAACGTGCCATAATTTACTCTGAAGTATTTACTCTTCGATTTACCAAGTAGACTGTGTGCTTTTTAAATTTTGATTTTCTTATGAATCCTAATAGCTCTGACAGTCATTAAATTATTATTTAATTCCCAGCAATGTGGTAAATATGGACTGGTAAGGTAGCATAAATCTAAGTAACTGGAAAGAACAAAATTAAACCTCTGAGGGGAAGAGGCAAAAAACTCACTCTGTTGACATCTTAGCTGGATGGAGTGAGTGAATTATGATGCATTTAATGTTTTCTTGTACTCTTTTTTCATCTCCTTCTCTTGCCTTTCTGTAGATGATATTCTTGTTTTTGTGAAGTGTTTGATGAATTAAGTTTTTTAATATGAGACTGTGCTGGCCTGGCTGGTTCCTGCCTTGGCTGCCTCATCTGCTTCCAGTGCCTGCTCTGCCCTTTTTGCTGCCCTAGGCAAAAGTGAAAATGATGCGCTCAAACTTCAAGGCAATTTCTATAAATATTTTCTCATTTGAAAGAGCTAGAGGCCTTGGAATTAGGGTTCCTTTGTGTGTTTTGCATCATTTGTCCCAGAGAGATTTTGGATCGAAGAGCAGGTATTGGGGTGTCGGGGGCATAGGGAGATCCAGTTTGATTTAGATGTGAGTCGCTCCTGGATGTAACATCAAAGAGCAGGGGTTGTCTCTCTTGGAGACTCCCACGACTTGTACAAAATGGTGCCCACCAAAGGATTTGATACCATAGGTGACAGCCTAGTTCTCCAAGAGACAGCTTTTGGGTACTTCTAGGATGGGCTCCGACTTTCCCTCAATCCTGAATTGGTTTGACAAAGATTGAATGGATAAATTACATACAACGTAACCTAAAATAATTAAACAGGAGCTCTGCAGCTTACAGTGGACATTAGCATGAATATAGAAAGATAGCTGGGATACCAAAATGTACCATTTCAGTCAATGAAAACACCAAAGCCTATCCATCTATCCATCTTCTGAACCTGCTCTTCCAATTCCAATGCATGTAAATTAGTTTGACTTGACTGGCTGGGTGTTAAACACTGGACATAATAATTATATAAGAATTTCTGAGAGGATCCACTCTTTTAACCAATGAAATACGTCAGGATAAAGATACACTTTATGATGAAACTCCTGGAATGCCTTTTTGCTAAACTAAGATTTTTTCTCCACCATCATCATTTAATTCAGTTTTTTGCAATCAGCATTAAAACAAGCTACTGTAGGGGTATACCTAAGTAGCTATTTACTTTCCTTTGTGCGTTTTATAACATTTAACACTATACTACATCTGAATGAACTGAATTCCTGTGGAGCTAGCGCCCCCTGTGTTATACACCCAGTTAGTCTTATCTCAGAGCCCATCCTGCTGCATTGAATGCAGAGATGAGACAACCTTCATGGGACCCTCAAGGGACACCAGACCTTTGTAGGGCACATTAAATCTCCTCAAGGTAATGCATTGTTGCCAATTAAACCAAACACTTCATTTTTATGATATGAAAGTCAGAGTACAGCCAAACACCATCTAGACATAGTTCAAGTTGACTTTTAACCTCAGGAGTATGGAGTTGTATAGTGTGACCATTAAGCTACCATGTTGCTTAATTAACAGACATGGTAAAAACTGGTAAAAGATCATCTGCCCATGCATTTTATCAACCTGCTTAATCTAATGTTATGGCCAAGGGGAGCAAGAGCCTTCCCCAACAGTACTGGCTACATGACAGGAAACACCCCTGGAGAGCACGTCAGTTGAGACATTGCTGTGCAATCAAAAAGTAGCATTGTTAGTTCATTATGCTGAAAGGCTCCTCGTGGTCAGCAATTAGTTGCCAGATTTTCCATATAACCATCACCACGCATGCAAGTCCTCAACCCTGGGCTCATCTAAGGTACATAATACCACCCCAGGACAAGAGGGGGCGCTGGCGCTAATCACGTCCTCTTCCTTTTCACTCCACAGTGCTGAAGTGATGCCCAGTGAGGATCCCTATAAGCTCCGAGGCTGCAGGAAGGAAGCGCCATTCTGTAATCCAAGCACCCTGTTAATTATCTACCACACCATGTTAATTTAAACCAAACAATGTTTCCGAAATCTAAGTTACATTCTTGAAGAATAAGCATTCATCTGTGATGGCAACAAAAGAGCTGGGAAAATAAATACATCTCCGGGGAGCTCCTGAAGGAGAAATATTTCACCAGCAGGCATATTTAATCTGACGCCTTACAGATGTTAATTAAGCTAATGATGCATCTGACAAAAGCAGTGACTCAGGATCATGCTAGGGGTAAAGGGTCCAAAGAGTAAGGGAAAAGGTGAGTTTAGAGGGAAGCAGGGCAGCCTTCCTTGTGTTATCAACTGGGAAAAAAAACCTGCCCATCGCAGGCTTTGACTTTCTGGAACAGAATCACAGGAGCCAGTTATACAGTATCAGAGCCAAGGGACTGTCATCCAAAGCAGCGGCCGTCTACAGAAAAGTTCACTTATACCTGCAAACTGCTTACATGAACATAAAAAGTGCAAATAAATGCTCTTTGTGAAGGGCACTTTAGTTCAATTCAAATTCAAATACAATTATGACAGTCACTCATGCTGCAGGGCTGTAAAAAATTATGGAGCTGAAGTGGAAACCCTTCCATCTTTGAAAAAAACTAGTTGATTAGATAATAATAATAATAATAATAATAATAATAATAATAATAATAATAATAATGATGATGATGATTCACAGCCTTCTACATCAGAAGCATCTCTACATCTCACAATGCCAGGGAGGCCAAAGACTTTTCGAGATCGAGACAGTGGAGGAGGTTGCTATTGACTGTACGAGTACCTTGAGTGGACCTGAGGGCGGGTACAGCAACTGCTGCTCAAACACCACCAACGACTTCATGAGTGCAAGTTCATCTTGAAGAGAGGCCATGAGAATTAAAAAGTAGTTATGGTTTGCCCGAGACCACTAGTGCTACCAGTAAGAAAAGCAAGCAATTACTCAAGTCCAGGATCATGGAGGCAACTATGCAGAGCAACAAGGTTAAGCCACTGCAGGGCCAGTTCTTCAACAACCTACTGTTTATTTTTAAATTTACCTTGAGAGAGGTCACTTTAAGCTGTATATGCTTATTTAATAGCTGATCCTGACAGCAAACAAGATCCCAATACAAGTTAGAGAAAGGCCAGGAGTGTCACAGGATCAGTTGCAACCATGTCAGCTTCTTGTGTTCATGCACGTGGGTGGACCTTAACAAAGATTTTGACTCTACGCACTTTAATCATGCCAAAATTAAATGTAATCAAGCGACCAATCAGCATCAAGAGGTGGGGCAAGAAGGTGTCAACAGTTGAGGAAAGAGGCATTCCAATCATGAGCTTGTTGCACTTGGAAAGAAAACAAACCCGGAGTTGATAAGACAGGAAATCTGCGAGTCTCACTGAATGAGTGGGAGCTGGTGATCTAAAAGGACGATTTCATTCTCTTGCATATCGAAAGAAGGGATAAAAACAATAAATGGGTAAAATATCTGGGTATCAAAGAGGGTGTGAATAAAGCACTACAAAGAAACCAAGTTTTCAGTATATTCAGTGCTTAGTTAAAATCACTAACAACTATAGAAAATAAACACATATTTGATTATACACGTTTAAGATGAGCACTAGAAATGTAGTATGAGCACTAGAAGTAATGATTAACACTGGATAATGACACTGGAAATATGTGAAACACACACACATATATATATACAGGTGCTGGTCATAAAATTAGAATATCATGACAAAGTTGATTTATTTCAGTAATTCCATTCAAAAAGTGAAACTTGTATATTAGATTCATTCATTACACACAGACTGATGTATTTCAAATGTTTATTTCTTTTAATTTTGATGATTATAACTGACAACTAATGAAAGTTCCAAATTCAGTATCTCGGAAAATTAGAATATTGTGAAAAGGTTCAATATTGAAGACACCTGCTGCCACACTCTAATCAACTAATTAACTCAAAACACCTGCAAAAGCCTTTAAATGGTCTCTCAGTCTAGTTCTGTAGGCTACACAATCATGGGGAAGACTGCTGACTTGACAGTTGTCCAAAAGACGACCATTGACACCTTGCACAAGGAGGGCAAGACAAAAAAGGTCATTGCTAAAGAGGCTGGCTGTTCACAGAGATCTGTGTCCGAGCACATTAATAGAGAGGCGAAGGGAAGGACAAGATGTGGTAGGAAAAAGTGTACAAGCAATAGGGATAACCGCACCCTGGAGAGGATTGTGAAACAAAACCCATTCAAAACTGTGGGGGAGATTCACAAAGAGTGGACTGCAGTTGGAGTCTGTGCTTCAAGAACCACCACGCACAGACGTATGCAAGTTATGGGTTTCAGCTGTCGCATTCCTTTGTGTCAAGCCACCCTTGAACAAGAGACAGCGTCAGAAGCGTCTTGCCTGGGCTAAAGACAAAAAGGACTGGACTGCTGCTGAGTGGTCCAAAGTTATGTTCTCTGATGAAAGTAAATTTTGCATTTCCTTTGGAAATCAAGGTCCCAGAGTCTGGAGGAAGAGAGGAGAGGCACAGAATCCACATTGCTTGAGGTCCAGTGTAAAGTTTCCACAGTCAGTGATGGTTTGGGGTGCCATGTCATCTGCTGGTGTTGGTCCATTGTGTTTTCTGAGGTCCAAGGTCTACCAGGAAGTTTTAGAGCACTTCATGCTTCCTGCTGCTGATGAACTTTATGGAGATGCAGATTTCATTTTCCAACAGGACCTGGCACCTGCACACAGTGCCAAAGCTACCATTACCTGGTTTAAGGACCATGGTATCCCTTTTCTTGATTGGCCAGGAAACTCGCCTGACCTTAACCCCATTGAAAATCTATGGGGTATTGTGAAGAGGAAGATGCAATACGCCAGACCCAACAATTCAGAAGACCTGAAGGCCACTATCGGAGCAACATGGGCTCTCATAACACCTGAGCAGTGCCACAGACTGATCGACTCCATGCCACGCCACATTGCTGCAGTAATCCAGGCCAAAGGAGCCCCAACTAAATATTGAGTGCTGTACATGCTCATACTTTTCATGTTCATACCTTTCAGTTGGCCAATATTTCTAAAAATCCTTTTTTTTGCATTGGTCTTAATTGATATTCTAATTTTCCGAGATACAGAATTTGGGACTTTCATTAGTTGTCAGTTATAGTCATCGAAATTAAAAGAAATAAACATTGGAAATACATCAGTCTGTATGTAATGAATGAATCTAATATACAAGTTTCACTTTTTGAATGGAATTGCTCTAATAAATCAACTTTGTCATGATATTCTAATTTTATGACCAGCACCTGTATATATATATATACACTCACCTAAAGGATTATTAGGAACACCATACTAATATGGTGTTTGACCCCCTTTCGCCTTCAGAACTGCCTTAATTCTACGTGGCATTGATTCAACAAGGTGCTGAAAGCATTCTTTAGAAATGTTGGCCCATATTGATAGGATAGCATCTTGCAGTTGATGGAGATTTGTGGGATGCACATCCAGGGCACGAAGCTCCCATTCCACCACATCCCAAAGATGCTCTATTGGGTTGAGATCTGGTGACTGTGGGGGCCATTTTAGTACAGTGAACTCATTGTCATGTTCAAGAAACCAATTTGAAATGATTTGAGCTTTGTGACATGGTGCATTATCCTGCTGGAAGTAGCTATCAGAGGATGGGTACATGGTGGTCATGAAGGGATGGACATGGTCAGAGACAATGCTCAGGTAGCCCGTGGCATTTAAACGATGCCCAATTGGCACTAAGGGGCCTAAAGTGTGCCAAGAAAACATCCCCCACACCATTACACCACCACCACCAGCCTGCACAGTGGTAACAAGGCATGGTGGATCCATGTTCTCATTCTGTTTACGCCAAATTCTGACTCTACCATTTGAATGTCTCAACAGAAATCGAGACTCATCAGACCAGGCAACATTTTTCCAGTCTTCAACTATCCAATTTTGGTGAGCTTTTTCCTATTTGTAGTGGGGGTGAGTGGTACCCGGTGGGGTCTTCTGCTGTTGTAGCCCATCCGCCTCAAGGTTGTGCGTGTTGTGGCTTCACAAATGCTTTGCTGCATACCTCGGTTGTAACGAGTGGTTATTTCAGTCAAAGTTGCTCTTCTATCAGCTTGAATCAGTCGGCCCATTCTCCTCTGACCTCTAGCTTCAACAAGGCATTTTCGCCCACAGGACTGCCGCATACTGGATGTTTTTCCCTTTTCACACCATTCTTTGTAAACCCTAGAAATGGTTATGCGTGAAAATCCCAGTAACTGAGCAGATTGTGAAATACTCAGACCGGCCTGTCTGGCACCAACAACCATGCCACGCTCAAAATTGCTTAAATCACCTTTCTTTCCCATTCTGACATTCAGTTAGGATTTCAGGAGATTGTCTTGACAAGGACCACACCCCTAAATGCATTGAAGCAACTGCCATATGATTGGTTGATTAGATAATTGCATTAATGAGAAATTGAACAGGTGTTCCTAATAATCCTTTAGGTGAGTGTATATATAGGATAATATATATGATTATATATAAATATATATATATATATATATTGTCACACATGTGCGATTAGGAGGCAGTCAAAGAGCCTAAAGGTGAGTGAACTATCGCGAGATATGAGTTGGTCACGTGGTACTTACCTAAATCTGTTCTTTCCACAGAAAACCAGAAGAAAAATAATTGCCTCCACTTCCGGGTATAAAAATGGCCGCAACAATGTCACTTCCAGCCATCCCCAATGACATCACTTCCGGCTCTTCCAAATCACATCACTTTTGGCTCAACTCGATGACATTACTTCCGGTTCCTGTTCCTAACATCACTCCATTTCCTGTTCCCACAATCCTTTTTGTATAAATCCACCATTTTTCCGAAAGTAAAACTGTCAAATATACTTGCAATTTAAATCTTTTGATCTCCTTTTTTTCATATATTGTCTTAGGGCAATATACAGGGACAGTCCCCAAACCTTTTCCTGACTCACGAGTTGTTTTTCATGGGATAAAATCCCACAATTGGCGTAGTCGACAAGGATTGTTTCTTTTTTTCTTTTAAAATGTAAGAAGAACAAGAACTGAACACCGTGCTGTCTACTATTATGGGTGAACTTCGCACATTAAAAGTACAGATGGGTGAGACCAGGACACAGCTAGCTGAAGCTGAGGCCCGTGCAGCCACCTCAGCATGAACGGAGACCGCTCGGTCATTACCTATACAACTAACAACTTTAACAGAAGATGATGACATTGAGACGTATTTTCTAGTTTTTGAGCGTACCACTAAGCGGAACGCATGGCCGAGGTCGGAATGGGCATACCTACTGGCTTCCTACCTGAAGGGGGCGGCGCAGAGAGCCTACTATGATTTAACCGAGGAGCAGGCTGACAATTATGACGCTCTAAAACTTGAAGTGTTCAAGCGCTACGGCATATCAGCGGAACAGCAGGCGAATGAATGGAGGGAGTGGCAGTTTGACCCCGAGAGGCCATTGAGAACCCAGGCTTTTGAAGCTTGGGGCAAAGTGTGTCACTGGTTAAGACTAGACATAAATAGTTCACATAAAATGGCCAAACTACTGGCCTGTGAAACATTCGTGCATGCTCTCCCTGACCAGATCACCCAGCAGGTCCGAAAACATAACTACTAGTACATGGACACATTGATCAAGATTGCGGAGCGCCACTGGGAGGCTTGTAAATCGGGGCGATCAGAACGGTTTTCTCATCGCACCCAACAGGCACGTGGGGCAGCCCCTGAGCCCACCCAGCAAACTCCTGTGCCTACCGTGACAGACAACGAGACAGACCGATCAACCTTCCTCGCTGTTTCAAGTGTGGGAAGATTGGACACCTGTCCCATAAAAAAAAAAACCTGATCTTAATCCGTTAAGCGGTTATCTTGTGAAAAGTGGAGAGACAGACGTTGGCTTTTATATATAGAGAATTTTTTATATGTGTATGTTTATATATGAACAATTTGAGCACCTTGATGAGTAAGTAATAATACTTTTGATACACTTCAAGCATTAGTTATATTTTAAAAAGAGAACCTGCTGGATTTAGCCACCAATATAATAAGGTCCTTAGTGAATGGCAGCAACAGAGTTAACATCTCAAAATATTAAGTCAAAGGACGGCTGCGAGAGTTGGCATAAAGGAGGCATGGTCAAAATGGAGTGTTAGGTATGCAGTGGGCATGGATGAGTAAGCAGAAGATAATAGTGGTAAAATGCTGGAAGTTGTTGCCCATTAGCATGACAAGGGGTGGTTAGAGTAAGTAACTTAAGGTCAATTTTGTATAAATTGCTTCTCCATGTCTGGTTTGCCGGGTGTTTCATGAACCAGCATGGCTTTGTAAACTTTGTAATAAAGTCTCACTGAAACCAAATCTCCTGACTCTGCAAACATTCCTGGTTTGGAGTATTCTATGACACAACTCACACCTCAAAAATTTAACCGCACTTGTTAATATGACATGTATGAAAACAAGACAACTTAACATATTAGTTAACTTAACTTTTTCAGCAAGACCTAAAACACGCTTTTTGCTGTGAGTCAGCTGATGCTCGCCACCAGAATACAGAAACATTTAGAAGTTGACAGCCTCCTTTCTCAACCGTTGACGCCCCTTGCCACACCTTTTTATGCTGATTGGTTATTTGACTGGTTTTAGTTTTGGCACATTTGGCAAGTGACTCCACCCATTTCAGCAGCCATCTGTTCATTAAATTGCCATCACAGTGGAGGTGCAGGTCTATTGCGACCCAAAACACGCCATCTCTTCTTTCCTACAATACAATACAATACAAATTTTTTGTGCATAGCCCAAATTCACACAAGAAGTGCTGCAATGGGCTTTAACAGGCCCTGCCTCTGGACAGACCCCCAGCCTTGACTCTCTAAGAAGACAAGAAAAAACTCCCAAAAAAAAACCCTTGAAGGGAAAAAATGGAAGAAACCTTGGGAAAGGCAGTTCAAAGAGAGACCCCTTTCCAGGTAGGTTGGGTGTGCAGTGGGTGTCAAAAAGAAGGGGGGTCAATACAATACAACACAATACAATACACAGAACAGAACAAATCCTCAATATAGTATAAAAATAAAAATATTACAAGTATGGAGCAAAACTATGCAGATCCTAAATAAATTTACAGAGAGTTACTCTTAACTTTTTTTCCAACATATAACTGGTTTCTGCACTGTTTGTCTATTTTTAAATACTGTAGATTCCGGAATATAAGCCGAAAATTTCGTGCTAGATTTTTGGCTTGGAGTTTGGGGGTCGGCTTATACAACGAGTATCGTTTCAAATTCAAGATTACCAGCGCAATGCCGGTTTTGCCAATGAATACGGAAGTAATTAATGATGAAACCACAGCGCCATCTTTCAGATGAAGAAGTAACTTTGCATGCCGGTACTTTACATTAAATAAAGAATTTATTCAAAAAAGTGTTTTAGTTGTTGATTTTATTAATAAAATTTATAATAAATTATCGGGAAGTTTAAAATAAAATACTGTTGTTTTGATTTACGACCAACATCTTGCGTTACGACCTGAATGCGGTCACGTGTATCCGCTTGCGCGATTGTAAACAAACAACCGAGAGCGTTAGTAAGCGTCAGTCGGAGCCCAGATACCTGTGTTTGTGGATTCGGTCATTGCAGTGATTTACCTATATATATAATTCACTAAGACCATGCAAGCAAGACACATAATTGCTAAGGAAGGAAGAGAAGGTAACAAAAGCGATCACAATCAAAACAAAAATGGAAATTGTGTGGAAATATGAGAGTGCTGTTCGTGTGACCGATCTCGCTAATATGTACAGCATGTCGAAATCCACCATCTCGACAATTTTACAAAGAAAAGATTTGCATAAGGAGGCTCTTTCTAAACAATAACCACCTTCCGTTTCATTCTCCTCCTCCTCCCTTCCTGCAGCCCAAAGATGTCAAATTAAATGGTGAGTACAGTATGAAATTGTTGTTTCTAGAATAGAATAGAATAGAATGCCTTTTATTGGCACTATACACATGTACAATGAGATTAAAATTAACTCCTTCAGTGCAGACATATGTGTAGAACACAACAAGTAAATAAACAAATAAACAAATGGTGTGAAAAGATGCAAAGAAGTTGCAACAAAAAAGTTCTGTATAGGGCTTGTATGGTTGTTTCTTTAGCTTTAGCATAACACCGGATCTGCGGCCCCGCTTCTGCTTCCTTTCTCTCCCTGTTCTGCGTCGTCTCCTAGACCCGACAACAATCCACGGAGAGCCTGCTGGTCTCGCTATGTTGTCTGGGATGTTGTGCGTGTGATGAAAAACACTCGAAACAGATGTCTGGCTCTGGACACCGATGTCTATAAGGTTCTGACGGGTGTAGCGGATGTTCACCGAACCGATCGTGCACAAACAAGGAAAAAAAAAAAAGTACAAAAACAACAAAAAAGTGCACTGAAAAGGAGAGCCCAGAGCGCCACCATGCTCCTAGCTTAATCTAGCCTACTTCTGGTAGGCTAGGCACTTTTTATAACTTTTTGGTTAGTACATTAGAAAAATTACTGGTGTTTTGGTAAACAATGCACATTATACAACCCTTTTTTATTATGAAAAGGTTAAGTAAGTGTTGCAGTGGGAGGTTCGGAACGCATATTTCCATTATTTCCTATGGGAAAAATAGTCTTGACTTACAACCAACTTGAGTTACAACCAGCCCTCGCGAACGAATTAAGTTCGTAAGTCAAGGGTCCACTGTATTGCGTATTTAAGTTAATCAATTTTATAACGAGTCTCCGGAAATCCTCCCGCCGATGTACCGTATTTGCATATATAGTTTCAACACAAAGGTTTCATTTTACCAAACTTCTCCGCAATCACTTCCTGGTTTCCATCAAAAATGCCGGCAGTCTCAAATTCTTGCCGATAAACATGATAAATATACCTGAAAGACACGTTTAAGGAAATTTAGAAAATTTTGCTTGGAGAAGGGGGTCGGCTTAAATACCGGTCATTGGCAAATACATGTAATTTAGTAGGTAGAAAAGGGGGTCGGCTTATATACCGAGTCGGCTTATATTCCAGGATCTACGGTACTTCATACTATTTGATATCTATATTATTTAATATAGTTTTTCTATTTGAATTAACTATTGAAGTCTGTAAATATTTCGTTCAAGAAGCTGTTGTATTTGTATAGTGCTTTGCACAGTGTCAGGTTAATAATGGTGGGCTGATTTGGCATCAAGACAATGCCAGATGCCAAAGGTGCAGTCAGAAGAGTTTGTGTGCAGACCAAAACCAGCACACTGGACAGACCCGTAAATAAACTGTGCCTGCTTCAAGAAACAGCCAATGTTTGAAATATGAAATTTTTAAAATGTTTGTTTGCAGTGTTATTGCTAATGATTTGAAAAGAATAGTTAATATAAAAGTAATTGGCTCATATTGAAGTAAAGCAAAGTAATTGTCTCCGCTCCTGCATAACCAATTAGGGGCCGGAAATGTAAGAGCCAATCTTAGAAAGTTAAAGTTTTGAGTTAAACTCATATTAATGTTTGCTTAATTTGAATAGAATATAAATGTCTTTCATAGTCATAGCTTATGGTATAGTCTTTTTCCCCTACAAGTTAGCAAGAGATAGAACCTTCTTACTATAACTGAGTAACAGTGTGATAATAAGCTCAGTTTGTTTAGAACAGGTCCCAGTAAAGAGGGACTTGAAAGACCCATTTTAAGCTTAGAAATGGGACAGTTTTCTGACTGTTTAGAAATGGTCCAGAAACATTTAGAAATGGTCTATAAACGTTTAGAAATGGTAACGATTTGAGATGTAACAAGATTAAGCCTAGAACTGAACTTTTCTTAACATTAATTTTTCCCTTTTTTGCTATTTTAATTTTCTTTTTTGTGTGAACTGTTTTACTTTGATACTTAACTAAACTTTTAAAAATAAAAAAAAAAAATAATGGTGGGCTGAAATTGTATTGTCTTGAGTTGGTTATGTATTGTATCCCACATTTTGCACCTCACTAAAGTCAATTCTGATGTGTTTCACGTGCTAGCAATAAAGTGATTCTGATTCTGGTTTAAAGGGAGTTCTCAATCACCTTTATTTACATGTGGCATGCAATTTATGAACATGAAATTAAAATAAAATATGCTTTTGCATTGCATTTTAAACTGACAATAAAATTGCATGCTGTAGTGAAGAGCAAACAGTATTTTGGTTATTATGTTCTTAACTATGACACGATAAAACCGTGAGAAAATTGTATGTCCCACTTGCCTATGTGTTGCATTTCATTGCACTTGGATTGCTTTTACTTTTGGCACGAATAGTCATCTTTCAAATACTTTAAAATTACTTCTTTATTAAGAACACAAGGATGAATTTGTTTTACAAATGTTAAAAAGTTTATTTTCACACAAAGGACTATAGACACATGAAATTATTTACCGGAGAGTATGGTAGAGACTTGGACTTTTGGGACCACCAAAACCCGACATGATGACACTTTTGGAAAATTTATATGAATTAGATTAATAAAACTGGTTGAGCTTAATGGCCAGTTTGGTAATGTTTCAAGATCTAAAGAGAGCAGGAAGCTTACCAATGGCCAACAGAGATGACAGAACTTCTTGAAAGGAATTCTGGGGTCCTTCTTTTCTCTTCTGGAGGAGCTTCTCATTCTTTTAAGTGGGATTAAGTCTGCCTTTTTCACTCTGAGGCTACCTAATAATGCTGACTTTACTTTTACCAACTTTTAAATTCTATCCAAAAATAAGAATACTGCATTTAATTAATTGAGGGAAGAAGAAAGATATTTCTTTTGAAAGGAAAAAGGTAGAAATTAAGCTGGACTTATAGGTCAGTTTTTGAGTTTGTTGCTGCCAGTCTTTGTAAGTAATTTGGATCATGAAGTTAGTAATAAGAATAAAAATCGTAAAAGAATCCAACTATAAGTGACCACCTACATGTGTCTTCTTCTTTTTATTACGTCTAATAATTCAAAGAGCAGAGTAGCTGCTGCTGCAGACTGTTTCACATCATATTACTTTTTAGTGATAAGTTTTCAGACATGGCAGTCACATACACAGAATGGGTGCCTGTGTTGAGGGGAGTCACCGGCTCATCACACTCACCTTCATGTCATATGCAGTGACCCTGAATTGAATTAAGCAGCGGCTTTCATACAATTATGTTTTTATTATGTTACGTTATAGATTACATGAAGGTGAAGTGACTGGCTCAGGGTCACATAGTGATTCAGTGATGGAGACTGAAGCAGTCACTTTGCGCTTTAAAGTCCAATGCCTTGGAAACTACAGCACATTGTATGCCCGATCGGAGTGAGGTGCGGGTATATTTTTCGAGTCTCTCCCTCGCTATAGCCTGAGATCATAGCCCTGCCGCACGATGAATCTTGTCCCAAGTCCCACATCTTAATAACTTGCAGCCGTCAGCTAAAGGTTGGCATTTGGCTGAAAAATTGCAATCTAATTCAGTGAAGCCTACTCCTCCTTCTCTGCAGTGGGATGTTAATATTCACCAGGCCTTTCTCTCATTCTCTCTCTCTATTTCTTTCTCACCTCCCAAAAATGTGCTGAGGTGGCAAGCTCATCACATGGCACTGGAGCACATCAGAAATGTTAATGAATTCTTTATAGATTTTACCCCAAACTGCTTTTGCACAGTCAGAGTTCGCCCTGAATCCGGATGGCCGGCTTTCTCTATATATCTCTTTCAAAAATGCAATGGTGGCACAAAAAAAGATCACAGATTCAGAAGATTTAGATTGTGTTGATTGAGTATGATCCGAGGGAGCAACAAATAGACACTAGATCACTGGAGCATTCAGACCTCTGCACCTCAGTCAGAATGCAGGAACCCCGCAGGGGATTTTGATTTCTTACCATTTGGATCTAATTGGGTCAATAGGTGACCTGGCTCTGTGTTCCACAAACCACACTCTCCCTCCTATAAAACAATAGGGGAGCATTCAAATTTCAAAAGCTCCACACTTTATCTTGGTATACTACAGTATTTAGACTAACACAGTCATTTTCAAAAATACTATGGACAGAGAACAGCCATGAGATACTATAGACCTTGATATTCCATAGCCCCTTATATGGTTAATCATTTCTATTGTAAGGATTTTAAATTATGTTAAAGGGCAACATTTACTCAGTATGATAAGCTATACCAAAGAGCTCATTCACAGGTCCAATATGTATACATATACATATTGGGCAATATCCGTTCTCCCAGGATGATATTACAGAGGATGTACCAGTAAGGTGTCTATGGCCAGTATGTGCTGATCGTCTAATGGTGAAGCTGTACATCTTCATATACTGTATACTGCTGATCAGCTGACACCATTAGACCTGCACAAGTGGGGTATCATCAGCGTTACAACTGGAAAGCCCTGCTTGCTATATCATAACTTCAAAAGCCAGATGTGTCTCATACTGGCAGCTTAGATTATCTGCCTCTGCATCTTTAGCCAGTAGCCATAGCTTTTGAGGTAAATTTTGATAAATATTTCTAGATTCTCTGTATTAGATGTGTCATTGGCTCTTAAATATTGTATGCATTTGCTTACATTTATCAGTTTCTTCCTGACAATCAATTAAGGAGTGACTTAACCCAATAATAGGTAAATAAGATATTGTCAGACACATGCAGCCTAGTGGTGTTTTCAGGACTCCTCTTTGAATGTGTTGTGAACTTCCAACCGACAAAGGGCACAGTTGTTGATTCCTTCTCCCTCTTTGCCTGTATACAGGATGAAGAACCACCAGAAGAGCACTGACATCACCTACTGCACAAAGCTGCCTCTTCCACCTCTGCCAATGTATTAAATTAGATTAACTTTATTAATCCCATGGGGAAATTCAGATTACAACCATATAACCTGAAAGTCAGTGTTCATTGGAGAACCCGTGACTGTGAGAGATGTACCTTCTCAACAGGAGTGACCAACTGATCGATGGACTCTGATGGTCCAACGTTTTTCATTCCTTTTCATCTTACAGTTTGATTTTCTATCCATTAAACAGGAATTAATCATTGAGACCCCCAAATCTTTACCATGTCCTCTAGTTTTGTGTTACGACAGATAGATAGATAGATAGATAGATAATGAAAGGCACTATATAATAGATAGATAGATAGATAGATAGATAGATAGATAGATAGATAGATAGATAGATAGATAGATAGATAGATATGAAAGGCACTTGACTATCCTTATAATTCCCAGATTCCATTGTGATCAAACAACATGGACCACAAGAAAGGGTGGCAAAGCAAGCTGACATATCCTGATTAGTGATGAGCGAGCACCAAAGTGTTCGGGTGTTCGGTCCGAACACATCGCGATGTTCGTGTGCTCTACCGAGCACCCGAGTATAATGTAAGTCAATGGTAGACAACCAGGCAGCCCATGCTCTGAAGAGGGGAGGGTGCCTGGTCCATTGGAAAAGGTCAGAAAGTGACAGAAACACCACCCAAATGGTCCAGGAACAGCATGGGGACGATGTCTGGATGCATCTTAGACTCCCAAGTCGCTGCTGGGAACCAGTTTGTCCGAGTTGTACGCCACTTTTACAGACTGACAAAAACACGCCCAAAACCCCCCCCAAAAGATCAATTTTACAGGAAAAATGACGCTCTAAAACATTATATGCCAGTGTCTGCAGGTGAGCTGACGCTGTAAAGCATTGTCGGGCAACCGAATTTTCTAGGGGCGCAGCGAAAACTTTTGTAAAATATTTAAAATTGCTAGTGTTTTTGAACTTTTGGTTGATTAAAAAGATAATGTTTAAAAAAAAAATTATGTTGGAAAAACAGATAACGGCACACTTACGGAAATGAAGTCTAAGAAACGCGAGAGACTTCAAATGATCGACAAGGAAATGCGCGTCTGTCTTTCGAAAATTGATTCTCGCATCAATCTCATATGTGCTGAAAAACAATCTCAACGTTCACATTAATTACATTTAAGATGTATCCTTTGATTCCTTTATTAATAAAATGTCTTTCAAACTTGTAAAATTAACTGTTTTTATTGGCGATTGTCCATAGATTGTGTCGTCACGACTTTATTTATGGGCAGTCCCTCAGGTGCGCCGTGAAAGAACATTTTTGGACTTAGTGCGCCGCAACTTGAAAAAGGTTGCCTTTCACTGCTCTAAAACATGATATGGGAGTGCCTGCAGGTGAGCTAACGCTCTTAAACATTATATGTGAGTGCATGCTGTTTAGCACCCAATGACGTGTTCCGGCCAGCCAATCACTGTAATGCCAGCACCTGACATGGCTACTGGCATTACAGTGAGGGCAGTACTTACCTGCCCCTTGATTGGCTGTCTCCAACCCGCGAAACGTGCGGGGCGGAGACTCGAGCATGGCACACGAGCACATGTGGTGCTCGTTCGAGTAGCGCCAAGCTCCTAACATAGCGATGCTCGAGCCGAACACATGTTTGGCCGAGCATGCTCGCTCATCACTAATCCTAATGCTTGTTTCCATTTTCTGATGCTGTCAATTCAGAGGGTGAACTGCACACTGCGTCATCTCCTCCATATCACTCACTATTTAAGAAGACCCCAGAAAGGAATGGGAAGGCATTCCTTCTGAACATGCATTTCCCAAACAGAACATGACACAGGAGTGCTTTCATCAGGCAGTTGCCCTGGCACCAGAAGTCCATAATAGGGAGCTTGTCTTCCTACAGTGCCCTCTCATGGCACCCAGTGACCCCAGCAGGGCTACCCTGCCAGACTACATATCCTGGCATGCCCTGTTGGTTCCCTACTGTGCACCGAACTCCAGGGCTGCTGCCATTTTGTGTGTTGGGGGAATAAAAAACCTCCATCAACACCTTCTCTTTTTAATGGGCTGTCCGTCCACCCTTTCTGATCCTTCCTTCCAGGTCTGCTCCCTTTCCTGGCTGGCATGGCATCTACAATAGATAGATAGATAGATAGATAGATAGATAGATAGATAGATAGATA
>JANRMT010062791.1:154238635-154293342 GCA_026402145.1 Polypterus bichir lapradei | reverse complement strand
ATAGATAGATAGATAGATAGATAGATAGATAGATAGATAGATAGATAGATAGATAGATAGATAGATCTTCAATTGTTTACTGGTGGAATTTGGCATTTTACTATAGGCACATCAGCTACATGAACATGTTCAGCATCACGATCAAATGGGGACCAATAAACTGATGCTGGTATCTCACTGTCATTTCTGATCTCCAACTCCAGATCACTTGCATCAAAATTGGAGTCCGACAAGTGATAAGATGCAAAACGTTGTCCATAAAGTATTTTACTTTGCACATTCACTTTGGTCTCTCGTCAGACGTTGATGCCGTTTTAGAGATTGTTTGCTCTTTGCTACTCATGCACACAAAGGGAATAGTATTCAAATCAAAGAACATAACTTTCCTTCTGGCAATGAGAGTTGAACTAAAATGTAACAACGAGTTTTCTCACAGTTGACAGCTAATTATCGTCCTCTACCCTTAATTTCGACAAAAGTCGACATCCAAAGAAAGAGTTAAGATCTGAAAGAGTTAAGAAGCAACCGGACCGGGAAGAAGTACAAACCAGCAACTGAAACAGATGGGTCCCCACCATCAGAAGCTTATATTGTTAGCTAAATAAACCTAAATACATACTGAACAGTTCTTTGCATTAATTATTCTTTGAAGCACTACATTACTGTTAAATGAGGTTCCACCATGGATTCAAATATTTTATCTGTGCATCACATATCTCTTCACATCACTATTAAATACATGCAGTGCCTCTTCATGTTTTCCTCATTTTGTTATGCTGTAGCCTTACATTCATTTTTTTCCCTGACCAAACAACAATAAATACCCCAGAATGACAAAGGGAAAGCAGGGTTTTAGGAATTCTGGGAAACTTATTAAAAATAGAAAAATGAAATATCCATTGACACAAATATTTGGACCCTCTGCTATGACATTTGAAACTTGGCTCAGGTGTATCCCATTTTATTGATCATTATTGAGATGTTTGGAGTTTACCCTGTGGTCAGTTTCAATTGATTGGACTTCATTGAGAAAGTCAAACACCCGTCTATAGAAGGTTCCATGCCTCACAATGTCTATCAGAGAAAAAAAAAAAAAAAAAAACCATGAAAAGAATTGCCTACAGAATTTTGAGACATGATTGTGTCGAGGCACAGAGCTGTGTAAGGGTACAAAAAATGTTTGCAGTATTGGAGGATTAGAGGAGCACAGCGGCCTCCATAACTCTGAATTGGAAGAAATTTGGAACAACCACAACTTTTCCTTGGGGAAGAAGGAGCTTGGTAACCAAAAATCCAATGGTTACTCTGACTGAGCTCTGGAGAACTTGTGTAGAGATGGGAGACTCTTCCAGAAGAGTGACCATCACTGCAACACTCCACTGATCCTGGCTTTATGGCAGAGTGGGCAGATGACACATGGAAGCATGCTTGGGGCTTGTAAAAAGGCGCGTAATGGACTCTCAGACTGTGAGAAATAATATTCCCTGTTTTGATAAATCCAAAATTAGCTTCATGTCTGCAGGAAACCAGGCACCACTTATCACTTGTGTAAAACCATTCCAACGGTGAAGTATGGTGATGGCAAGGACTGACAGGAAAAGTTAAACAGCATGGGAGACAGCTGGAAGGACCAAAAGAAATAATTCCATGCCAGGCCAGGGGGTTGCAGGGTGCAGTAAACCTTTCTCTTTTATCTCTGCAGACCAGATACGGGAAATTCTGCCCAATTCCAAAGACATCACTTCAGGTTCTGGCCCCAAGAACTCAGTTCCAGTTCCGGGCCCCCGATGACCTCACTTCTGACGACCTGCTTTTAAAGCCAAACAACCTCCACTCGTATTTAGTTCTATTTTGGACTCAACCTATACACTTCTGTGTTGCCAAATCTCAAGACCTTTTGTTATCAAGGTCTATTCATTTTACATCTTAATGAAAACCTGCTCCAGAGTGCCCTGGAAATCATACTGGGCTGAAGGTTTACCATCCAACAGAACAATAACCCAAAGACAAAGTGAAAACAACACAGGAGTGGCTTGGAGTCAACTATGTGAATGTTCTTGAGTGACCCTCCCACAGCCCACATTTGAACTCAATGGAACATCTCTGAAGAGATCTGAGAATAGTTGTCCACCGATGGTCTCCATCTAACTTAACAGAGCTTGTGAGGAGAAGAATGGCAGAAAATCTCCAAAATCCAGGTGCGTGTGAAGCTGGTCACGTCAGGTCCAAGAAGACTCCAGGCTGGAATCGCTACCATTACTAAGCACTGATTAATAGGTCTGAGTACTTACGTCAAAGTGATTTTTTTTTTCATCTTTAATACATTTGTGAAAATTTCCAAAAGTAATGTTTTCACTTTGTCACTCTGAGGTAATGAGTGTTGCTTGATGAGCAAAATAAAAGAATTTAAATGATTTTAGCACAAAGCTGTACTAAGAAAATGTGAAAAGGTCTGAATATTTTCTGAAGGCACTGTAAATACCAAACATATAAAACAATAAATAGCAAACTTTAGAACTCATCATGTTAAAGAACATGATAATAAAAATTTCCTAAGCCTTTGAAAAATATAAGTTTAAAGGTTATCTCAAATAGAAAAGCCTTCAGTCTTGATTTACACATCTCTAAGGACTGCATCTGTTGAGTGAGTTCCAAAGTTTAGGAGCAAAATGACTAAAGGCTCGAGCTCCAAGAAACAAGCAAACGATGAGCGTCAGCAAAACAAAGAGCTCTAATGGACACATTAATCAAAACCAATAAATACAAAGGGGATTTATCATGTTGCACTTCATAAGCTAAGGATAAAATTTAAAAATGAATGTTATTTTATAGGAAGCCATTGCAGATGACACAGACTTAGAGTAACACTGGCTCTCAGCTTTGTTTGAGTCAAGAGATGGGTGGCCGAATTCTGCACCATCTTGTTATATAAGTATGGATTTTTTAGGAAGACCTCTTTATATAAGGTGTTGCATTAATCCAAATAATACAAAATAGGAGCACCAATAAAATTTTAAAGCTGCACAATTAAGTTGCAATATGTTCTTTAGGAAAAAATATATTAACTTTTGGGTGTTGGTTTATTTGTGCTTTGATACAGAGTTCTGAATGGAATTAAACAGCATGATTACACTAAGAAGAGCTATAATAATTTTGTTATTCTCTAAAATTAAAGATATTGCAGATAGGGTCTTTACGTTTTTAAAAGATCCTACATGGGGTGCCTGAGTCTTATGCACATTTAACTGTAGAAAACATAATCTTCCTAGATTGGATTTCAAAGTAAGTAAGGGACACCCTGAAGAAGAGTCTTCACTTAAGGTTGAAATAAAGCTGAATATCATTGCAAATTAATCTGAAATTAAAGACCTGCACCATACCCAAAGACAGTTAAATATATAAAAAGCAAAACCTAAAATTGAACCTAGAGGAACACCAGAATTCAAATTATTGGCAAAAATAACATGTCGGCAATTTGACAGATGAGAAGCAAGCCAACCATGCCAAACACAGTGGCACAGGAGTCTAGAAATGTTGCAGAATCTGACAGGCATATGTAAAGGCACCACAGATATTTAAACTCTGGGAGGATTGTGTCTTCTTATTAGACAGCCCAGCGCAAACCAATAAAATAGTGTAGAATGCCCAAGAGAGTGTGGGCAGCCAGTTGGCCTAGGTCTTCGGTGGTTAGATTTATAAAACTTGCATATGCACAAAAAGAGGGCTGAAATGTGTGTACACAACTGTCAACAGAAAAGTTGGGATTTATAAAAGAAAACTTGACAGGAGAACTTGTGTACATTTATGGGCACTCTAAACCATGCATATGCAATATTTCAGAGAAAATGGAAAAGGACAAAACCCTAGATGAAGCAGGGAACTGGAGCCAAGCCAGCTAAATGACAGCACACGCACACAATAATTCATATCTACAAGTTGTACTTGTGATGTGACAAACATATTAAACCTCAAAATTGATGAATCTGATATTCAGAGTCTATTTTAGTTCCATTTTTAAGAGGGTCAATGCTACTTTTTGCACTGAAGAACCTTCGTGTTTTTATGTCCATTTATATTGGCTATCTGTTGTCAGTTATGAGGAGTATAAGACGAGGCAATCACCTGTTTTTAATAATTGCATCAAGTAAAAACCCATGTGGGATTCACACCCACGCTCTAAATCTCATGTCCTGCAGCCAATTCGTAGCTTAATTGTTTAACACATCATGGCTTATTTGGTACTGCTTAAGACCATGCAGATGGTTATATATGAAGGGAACTACTTTTTAGGGACTGACAGGAATATTTTGCTTATGATGATGATTGGCTTATGAGCCAACTTGGGCTTCCAAGAGCCACTCTATTGGAGCTATTTGCTGAATTGAAACATCGGCTTTAGAAAGACATTGAAATCTGGAAATACCTGTTCATATTCAGGTTTTAACAATGGAAGGCTTTCTGGCAACAGGCACCTTCCAGAGGGAACAGGTCACAAATATCTCAGCCAAGCTTCAGCTCCATCATGCCCTCTGTGCTAGAAACCTTAAACTGACTAACAAGGCCCTAAATTCAGTTTCCGTGTGGTGTGTACAGACCAGCATAAAGACTTATTCTGCAGCAGTGTCCAGCTTTCCTAAAGTAATCATGCAATTGACAGCACTCATATCGCAATAAGAGCACCTAGGGAGGATGAAAGTGCTTTTGTTAATTAACCATTAGCAATTACATTCCATTAACCCAAAAGTTATCTGTGATGCAAAGTTGAGGACCCCAAAAGTCGTGGTTCTGTGGCCTGGGCCAACGCATCATTCACTTATTTTGAGGCCAAGTAGCATTGGTTGATGACTTGCGGATGGTTCTGTATAGGATGGTTGGCTTGATGGTAAAGTAACTGGCTGATTCCATAGTCTTTCATATGCCCTTTACTATTCATTGGAACAGCAATCATTTCATTACATGTGCCAGCTGATAGTGACTACCTGCTCAAATGCACAGAGAGGAGAGACACTCCAGTGCCATGAGTAGTGCACCATGGGAGTCCTCAGATGCAGGCAGAAGTGTCTGAATGTGTCAACCAATGAAGGTCTGCAGCATTGTAACTGAATATGTACGAGGATGATTAACACAGTCCTTACATGGCTGTTTCAGAGAGGCAACCAGGCGATTTTAGAGAAATGTTCATGCATGTGTTTCCAAGATGATTGCTATTTACAAAAGTTAATTGCGTTTAGTTTATAAATCAGATATTTTTTTGTTTGTTTTGCTGTCTTACAGTTTTTTGCCGTACACATACTTTCACACGTGAATCCCTGCAAAGTTGTATAAATGAGACCACAGGACTGTGATCGTGTCTGATTTTGTCAGTTACAACTGACTGTGCCTCCTCTGGAGGTTTATTTTCCCCAGGGATGATGTCTGGAGTTTTTGTCACAGTACAGAAACTGCACTCATTAAAGTAGTAAAGGACTTGCGGGTGAATGTGGACAGACGCTGATTATCTGATCATCCTCTTAGATCTGATCACTATATTCTTATAAATTGCCTTAGTCAGTGGGTGGGACTCTCTGGCAATGTCTTAAATTGGCTTGAGTATTACCTGGCATGTAGAAAATCCTTTGTTAGTTATGGTAATTGTAGTTATGGTAATTAGACACATGATATTTTAAATGGTGTTTCACAAGGCTCTATCCTGAGTCTGCTGCTCCTTTCGATCTCCATGCTTACATTAGGTCAGATTATCTCAATACATAATGTGAGGTACCACAGCTATGCTGATGGCACACAACTGTATTTATTAATAGCACCTGATGACCCCGACTCTCTTGATTCACTGATCCAATGTCTTACTTGTGTTTCTGAACTAAATAAGGAGAAATCAGAAATCTTAGTGATTGGCAAAAAAGGATATAATGAGGGTAATAGAAATAAACTTGATCAATTAGGCTTAAAAGTCAAGATGGAGGTAAAGAATTTAGGGGTAATTATTGACTCTGACCTAAATTTTAAATCACATAATAATCAGATCACTAGGACAGCATTTTTTCACTTAAGAAATATAGCAAAAGTTAGAACCCTTATAACTTTGCAAGATGCTGAAAAATTAGTTCATGCTTTTGTTTTCAGTTGGCTAGATTACTTAGTCGGATAGACAACAATCGATTGCAATGAGTGCAGAATGCAGCTGCTATAATCTTAAAAAGGAAAAGAAAATCCGAGCACATCAACCCAGTTTTGATGTCACTACACTGGTTACCCGTGCCATTTAGAATTGACTTTAAAATACTGCTTATGGTTTACAAAGCCTTAAATAAGCTCGCTCCATCCTATAATTCAGGATGCCTGTCATCTTACACGCCAAAACGTAACCTTAGATCTTCAAATGAATGTCTGCTTAGAATTCCAAGAGCTAAACTTAAAAGAAGTGGTGAGGCGGCCTTCTGCTGCTATGCACCTAAAATCTGGAATAGCTTACCAACAGAAATTTGCCAGGCTAATATGAATATGGTGGAGCACTTTAAAATAACTGCTAAAACCCCATTATTTTAACATGGCTTTCTCAAAGCTTTATTTAGTGTAATCCTGATATTATGTATATGCATTTAATTATCTTTTTTCATGGCTCTACTTTCTCTGCTGTTCTTTTTCCATTTTTCTGTGGTGGCGATCTGCACCACCACCACCTGATCAAGGTACCGTGCTGTCCCTACATTGATGGATTGAAGGCCAGAGGTCCACATGACCATCATCATGTAAGTCTTCCATGTAAAGCATGAAAATCATTAGAACTAATTTAGATCTTTTATGCTCGTTAGAATGCCTAGAGGGGGCTGGATGTTCTTTTCTTTCTTCATCTTGTAAAGCACTTTGAGCTACATCATTTGTATAAAAATGTGCTTTAGAAATAAATGTTGTTGTTTTGTCCTCCTCTCCTCTATTGGCAGCTGGCTATATCTCAGTTTTAATTGTAATGAACAGATATTATTAGGTGTGGCTGAGTGAATTATTTCAAGTCCCACAGATAAATGTCAGGGTGCCAACCTGCTCATCCCTGTTTAATTCAGTCCAAAAAAAAAATTACGAAAAAAAGCAGCTATGCACACCAGCACAATGAATAACAAAAGCAAAATAAGAAAGCCGGTAGGGTAAGTAAATGGGTACATTCTTTCAGGTTGCATGGAGCTCATCCTGCAGGACAGTCTGTCTGAAAATGAATGCCTCCTTCTGTCAGCTGTGGGCTTTACAGGTGGGGAATCAGAAGGGGCGGAGTCAGTTACCCACACTGGGCATCTTCTGTGTACTATGGAGGGAACAAAAGAGGAGAAGGTTAGCACAAGTGCCCCCTCTCAACCCAGGGTGGTATTAACATACCTCAGATGAGCCTGGAGGATGATCCAGAGCCACGCATGTGTGTCTTAGGATCCTTTCACATAAACCAGTTTGAAATCACTTTGTTTTACAATGAGTTTAAACTAATCTCCATTGTTATGTTTGTACATTTATGCAATTTGTAAAGTTAAAATTTTTATAGTACCCTTAGCCCACACTCAATGCCATACAAAAATAAGTTGAATTGAATTGCAAGGTTTAACAGGATCCAGCGTCACTGTTCAATGACAAATCATTCAGTACTCAAACCAAGATGGTCTCATTAATATGGGTTAGTCTAAAGCCAGACTGAAAGAGGTAATTCGGTGGCAAACAATGAAGTAGTTAGAAAAGGGTAGAAAATGACAAAAAGAATGTGAATTCAAACAATTTGAAACAACAAAGTAATGGTAAAATAGATTCAATTTTGAGCCTATCAGGAAGTAGGCCCACTTGTAAATGGCAAATGAATAATAAAACAATTTAGCAGTTACAGATTAGACAACAAAAATATGCCAGAGTTCTGGATCTAAATAATAATATGTGGAATTCAGATACTTTGTTAAGATCAGCAATAGCAATATCCATAAAATTGGTAAAAAATGGAGTGCAGTAACATAGGAAATCATTTAAAGGGTGCATGAACAACTAGATCCAAATGATGTTAATTTTACTTTCAAAATAATCCATTAGTTTTTGTCAATCTGCATGTGAGGAAGCAGGAAATACAAGATCCTTTGGGGTAAGAAAAAAAAAGTCTATTTATGGTGAAAATTTGAAAAAAATTGAGGATTAACCTTGTTAGCTGTAATGAAGAAGGAGTAATAATTCATTTTGGCAAGCTTAAAATCCCTTCTGTAGTTTTTACTTTATCTACTGAGACCTGCTTATTATATTCCAAATGGGTCAACTTGTGATCTTTCTAGCCTTGCGTGCATCCAGTTTCATCAATGTAAGGGCATCCATAAACTAGGCAGAATACCTTGAATTTTTAACACATTTTTAACAGGTACTATACTGTAGAATTTAACCATTTATTAGTAAAACCATTGACAGTGTCTCCCATCTTGTATTTATAGTTCTCACTCTTTTTGCCCAGGCGTCGTACTTTGTAGTCTTCTACACTAAACTTCATTTTATAAGTGTTCAATCACTTGTCCAAGTCTTTTTGAATTGTTTTTGTTGTCTCCTCAGTGTCTACCATTCCTCTAGTTCCTGTATCATCTGTTAATTTCTCATGTTTTCTAACTGCAATGGAATCTATGTCATTAATATATATGAAAAAAAGTAACGGTCCAAGGGCAGACCACTGAAGGGCTCCACAAGGAACATTCATCTCTTAATATGCACTTGTTATCTCTTGCCAGTTAACCAACTTGAAATCCAGCAGGGCTGTAGGTTTCCTTTGATGGCAATGGTTTTATCTTGAAAGCTGTTGTAACAAAACTATATTAGCCTAATTTTGAACAAAAAGAAATGTCCCTAAACTTTACCTTAACTTATTATCCTTATGTCACATGCACATCCCACAATACTCACACCTGGGCACCTCAACAGTGAGGGTCTGCACAGTTCTCGGACTTCAGGTCACTGTCATTCACCTTTACTTTGGCTTAACCCAATTTTCCACCACTGAGAAGACTAAACAAGTGTGCCCAGCCCCCTGTTGGCCTGCAAGACCTGAATTAGGTAAGAAAGAAACCCCTAACCCTCTGGCAAATCCTAATGTCTGTAAACACATAAAAGTGAGATTAGAGCAAATTTTTAATTACCTTAATCTATATATAGGTGGGGTGATAAAGCCTTCTGTGTCTCAGCTCCAAACTTGTGGAATGCTCATCCTCAGAAGATATGAGAAGTCGAGTCACTACCAGTTTTTAAAAATAGATGTCAAATTTATCTGTTTGCTAAATCTTTTGTATAATCTGTTACGCTTTTTCTGTTATGCATTTTTTATCTATTTTTGGTTACACTTTGTACCGCATATTTGGGCTGTGAAAGGCATTTTAAAAAATAAGATTTATTATTATAATTATTATTATTGCTTAAAATACTTACTATTGCCATGTCACACAAGAAAACGGCCTATAATGGATGAACATATCCATGAAAATATTTATTAAAAATGGCATTTAAATGATATCAGTGATATAACAATAAATGTTTACTAAATAACCAAAAGCCTAAATTTGTGTAAGACACCCTAAGAACTGTAGCGATTTACTTCAAAAATTAGAAGTACAGTGGGTACGGAAAGTATTCAGATCCCCTTCAATTTTTCACTCTTTGTTATATTGCAGCCATTTGCTAAAATCATTTGAATTAATTTTTTTCCTCATTAATGTACACACAGCACCCCATATTGACAGACAAAAAAAAGAATTTTTGAAATTGTTGCAGATGTATTAAAAAAGAAAAACTGAAATATCACATGGTCCTAAGTATTTAGACCTTTTGCTGTGACACTCATATATTTAACTCAGGTGCTTTCCATTTCTTCTGATCATCCTTGAGATCGCCTTCATTTGAGTCCAGCTTTGATTGATTATACTGATTGGACTTGATTAGGAAAGCCACACACCTGTCTATATAAGACCTTACAGCTCACAATGCATGTCAGAGCAAATGAGAATCACGAGGTCAAAGGAACTACCTGAAGAGCTCAGAGAAAGAATTGTGGCAAGGCACAGATCTGGCCAAGATTACAAAAAAATTTCTACTGCACTTAAGGTTCCCAAGAGCACAGTGGCCTCCATAATCCTTAAATGGAAGATGTTTGGGGTGTCCAGAACCCTTCCTAGAGCTGGCCGTCCGGCCAAGCTGAGCTACCGGGGGAGAAGAGCCTTGGTGAGAGAGGTAAAGAAGAACCCAAACATCACTTTGGCTGAGCTCCAGACATACAGTCAGGAGATGGGAGAAAGTTGTAGAAAGTCAACCATCACTGCAGCCCTCCACCAGTCAGGGCTTTATGGCAGAGTGGCCTGTCGGAAGCCTCTTTTCAGTGCAAGACACATGACAGCCCGCATGGAGTTTGCTAAAAGACACCTGAAGATTCTCTGGTCTGATGAGACCAAGACATAACTTTTTGGCCTTAATTCTAAGCGGTATGTGTGGAGACAACCGGGCACTGCTCATCACTTGTCCAATACAGTCCCCACAGTGAAGCATGGCGGTGGCAGCATCATGCTGTGGGGGTGTTTTTCAGCTGCAGGGACAGGACGACTGGTTGCAATCGAGGGAAAGATGAATGCGGCCAAGTACAGGGATATCCTGGACAAAAACCTTCTCCAGAGTGCTAAGGACCTCAGACTGGGCCGAAGGTTTACCTTCCAACAAGACAATGACCCTAAGCACACAGCTAAAATAACGAAGGAGTGGCTTCACAACAACTCTGTGACTGTTCTTGAATGGCTCTGCCAGAGCCCTGACTTAAACCCAATTGAGCATCTCTGGAGAGACCTAAAAATGGCTGTCCACCAACGTTTACCATCCAACCTGACAGAACTGGAGAAGATCTGCAAGGAGGAATGGCAGAGGATCCCCAAATCCAGGTGTGAAAAAACTTGTTGCATCTTTCCCAAGAAGACTCATGGCTGTATTAGCTCAAAAGGGTGCTTCTACTAAATACTGAGCAAAGGGTCTGAATACTTAGGACCATGTGATATTTCAGTTTTTCTTTTTTAATAAATCTGCAACAATTTCAAAAATTCTTTTTTTGTCTGTCAATATGGGGTGCTGTGTGTACATTAATGAGGAAAAAATTTAATTTAAATGATTTTAGCAAATGGCTGCAATATAACAAAGAGTGAAAAATTGAAGGGGGTCTGAATACTTTCCGTACCCACTGTACATAATAAACAAAGAATAGTGGTGTCAGATATTACAAATGATCAAAATATGTGCCTCAATTTAAATGTTTAAAGTATAACTATAGAGCAGCAGAGGTCCATAGAGGGCTACATTCTCGTAAATTATCACAAATAATATCCTATTCATAATCACTAACATTAAGACAGTCTATAACAATATCCCACATGCTTATGTTGGAAATGTGTAATTTTTAACTTTGTTAGAGGGCTAGGACCACTGGTAAAGAATCAAATATGAAAAATATTATAATAGTCATGTTCAGTACCTCAAATTCGTATGACACTCCACATTCCTATGTTACAGATCCCCATATTTTCAAGTTTTGTGAAAAATTCTGCTGCATTCATACTACTAATTCTCGACTGAACCTGTTTATTGCCACAATTTTTAACTGTACTCCCATCATAATGTACTGTATATGTACAGTTATTTTATTTGTGTTTACTAATATTATTTATATTATACTCATCCTTGTTTAATTCAGTCCAAAAAAAAAAATTAACGAAAAAAGCAGCTACGCACACCCGAATGGGCAGAGTCAGCTGCCCACACTGAACATCTTCTGTGTACTATGTAGGGAACAAAAGAGGAGAAGGTTAGCGCAAGTGCCCACTTTCAACCCAGGGTGGTATTAACATACCTCAGACGAGCCCAGAGAAAGATCACCAGCCACACATGCTTGACATATGAACCTGTTTATTATTTTCTCTGGGTTTGTGTGGCTCAGAAAGAGAATGAAAGTAGATGGTTAGTGATTAGGAGGGCTTAGAATTATTAATATTAACTGAGATAGGAGCTCACAGAAATTTCTTGTGGTTATACATATTAAAATGGCCAATGTTACCACTTCATCCATGGCCGTTAGGAACCCATTAACAACAATTATTGTGCAATCACAAAATGCGCGGCAGAGGAACTAATAAGTGGAGCATCAGACTATGGTGTTGCTTAAGCATTTGCACGTTCGTTTTTTGTGACAGACAACTTTTATGAAACGCTAGCTCTTCAAGAAGCAAATGAGGCTGATCCTCCAAAACCCAGCCTCAGCTTTCTCCAACACTTAAAACATAACTTCACTCTTTTCTCCAAACTAAAAAAGGCTTTGGCCTATACTGACTATGAAGGCGAAAAGATCCAAAGAGTACCGAAAATTTGAAATGTTATGAAAATGGGCACCGTCATAACCGGGGCCACAAAAACAAACTTAAAGATACTATATATTTAAAGAAAATGTATTTAAGAAAAGTAACCAATAAGTAAACCAAAGGAGAATCAAAAGGGTTGTTATGCCTTAAAGGTAAACCTCAGAGCAAACAAAACCAGTCTGTAGTACAATAATCATAAACCTCAACATACAAGACAAAATCCAAAAAAAAAACAAATTTTCAAAAGAAGTACTTACAAGAAAAATCAAAAAAAATTTTAGAGTGTCTACAATTCACAAAGGACATCAACGCAAAAACAACCATTGCATTGTTAGCAGGCCTATGATGGACAGGAAGCAGTCCGACAACTGCTGGACCAGAGGTCCACCCCCTTAGGCTCAGCATGCAAAGAACAAAGCATATACGAGATCAATAAATAAAGAATATATATATAAAAAAAAACAATTAGAAAAACAATCTCAGGTGGGAGTTGAATTCTGTTATGATGCTTTCCTCTTTTAAATGTTCTAATATATTTCTTTGCATTTCTTTACGTTTTTGTTTTTCTAATTGTAGCTTTCTTGTGTTTGTGTACTCACTATGAAGCCATTTGTTGTATAAGTTTGACCTAATTATATGCAATTTTATTTTCTTCAAATACAATTTTAAAAAATCAATGAAAATAGAAAAAGTCAGGAAACAAAAATATAATCAATAACCAAATTTACACAACAATATTCAAGAAAACCCTAAAAATAAAAAGAAAGCTTTTTTTGAGCCAGTAAGGGTTCCCTGGCCATAACATATTAAGCACATTTATTGTAAAGCTAAATTGTGTCTTAATGTACAGTCGTGGCCAAAGGTTTTGAGAATGACACACGTATTGGTTTTCACAAAGTCTGCTGCTTCAGTGTTTTTAGATCTTTTTGTCAGATATTTCTATAAAGTATAATTACAAACATTTCATTGGTTTCAAAGGCTTTTATTGACAATTACATTAAGTTTATACAAAGAGTCAGTATTTGCAGTGTTGGCCCTTCTTTTTCAAGAACTCTGCAATTCGCCCTGGCATGCTGTCAAGCAACCCCACACATGAATGGTCTCAGGATGCTTTTCTGTTGGTATGACACAGGACTGATGGTAGCGCTCACTTTTTCTTCTCTGGACAATCCTTTTTACAAATGCCCCAAACAATCAGAAAGAGGATTCACCAGAGAAAATGACTTTCCCCCAGCAGTCCTCAGCAGCCCAATCGCTGTACCTTCTGCAGAATATCAGTCTGTCGCTGATGTTTTTCTTGGCTTCTTTGCTGCCCTTCTTGACACCAGGCCATCCTCCAAAAGCCTTTGCATGACTGTGTGTGCAGATCACTCACACCTGCCTACTGCCATTCCTGAGCAAGCTCTGCACTGGTGCTGCCCAGATCCTGCAGCTGAATCACCTATAGGAGAGGGTCCTGGCACTTGCTAGACTTCTTGGGTACCCTGAAACCTTCTTCACAACAGCAGTGGGAATAGGTATTTTGGGATTAAGTTAATTTTCATGGCAAAGAGGGACTTTGTAATTAATTGCAAGTCATCTGATCACCCTTCATAACATTCTGGAGTATATGCAACTTGCCATCATAAAAACTGAGGCAGCAAACTTTGTGAAAATTAATTTTTGTGTCCTTCTCAAAACATTTGACCATGGCCGTATTTCAAGATTTGAACACATACTGACAGCGTGCATGTCAAAATTATTTTACTTATTTTGTGGTTGTTTTGTAGCCGTGTAGGGCAGGATAACGCTCTACCCTCTTATAGATTTATTGAGTGTGCAGCATACCGTTTTGCTGTTAATCGCGCTGCACATACAAGAAGATTTTTACGGTGGCAAATGATGTTAAAGGAGGAATTTGCAACTTATCTTGCCAACTACAATTCATGTTCATGTGTAAGGTGAGAATAAAAACCTGTTTCTAAATGAAATTGAATGAAATGAGAATTGCACTCTCTGGCTTGTCTCATTACTGACGTCATGTCTGTTTTCCCTGTTTCCGAATGCTCTTGAAATGAGCTTGGGCCCTCCTCTTCCAGGTGGGCCAGGCCACAGTACTGCTGGCCCGGCACGGAGCGATCACACTACTCAAACAAATTAGACTTTGCAGGGTTACATGCGGACAAACAAACAAATTGCCAGTGTGAATACTCACTTAATCTGATGTTGTTTTTTCTTTTTTAGATTTACAAATGTAATGTTATCCTGATTCTGTCCTTCATTGCTTTTTCTCTTTTTGTATGTTTTTTGAATGCTTTTTGTGGATTTCCCTTTTTGGATTTTATTACAGTATTTCTATTCCTGCTTGTTTATGACTTTCTGTCTCAAGTTCCAATCTTTGGATTATGGATTTGTATGAAAAATCATCACTGTTTCGTTACTCCTTATTTCATGTCAGCTTATCCAGGTGACATGCTGCACTAAATTCTTATTTTTTTCTGTGCTTCTCTTTTGAGCACATGTTCTGGTTGTGAGAACAAAATACTTAGGTTTCTTGCAAAACTGTTTGGAGAACAGACAAACTACTGCTCCTTTCATCTGTCAATTCCTTATATGGGATATTTAGCACTGCCTCTGTGGTGTAAATGAAGGGTGTTTTAGGACCCCTAGCACCTTTATCATTAACTATGAGGAGAATTAGGCTCCCCTAGCACCTCTTACACCAGCTATATGTGACCTCTGTAGCCCCTGCATCATGTGTGAGGTATTGGGACAGTCTTAGCACCTCGAATGTTGTCTTTGTGTTACTATAGTACCCTCGAAACCTTCTGCACTAGCCATGAGGGCACTGTAACATGCTCATCACCCTTTATGTTGTTGATGAAATTCTACAGCAGCCTCTGGACATCCTTGTGGTGTAGCGGGTCCACAGCTGAAGTCAAAAAGTCCACTTTTTAAATAAATAGTCGCCATACTCGCAACTTAGAGAGGGGGCATGGTAGTGTGGCTGGGACAGTTCCCGGGTGATTCGTGATGCGGACTATCCTCACTTAAGTGCACATGTGAGGAGTCGTCCGCATCCGTAATTGTTGCCGGGAGCTGCTGATTGCCACACCTAATCCACATCCCCGGATCATATAATAGAAGCGTGAGGCGGATGAGAGAGTGAGAAAAAAGGGAAAAGTAAAAAAAGAACATGAAGGGAGGTTAAGGTTGAAGAAGACAGCAGGAAGCAGGACAGAGAAAGCCAGTGAGGGAGAATGATCGAGCAAGCGAGCGAGTGCAGGATTGCACTGATTGCAAGCAGCTGCGAGAGGTGAGCTCAAGTGGGGTGTTTGGCCGGCACCCAAGGGCCTACGGTAGTGGTCGCTCCTGCTGAGCTCTTGTTTAGAGCAGGAGTGACTGGGAGAAGGTTGGTTCACTGGGGAGCCCAAGTCTCGGTCTGGGTGAGCAGAACCGGAGCCGGGGATTGGAAAGACCACCAGACCAGTAGAATGAAGAAGGTCAGCTGCATGTTTGGTGACTCCCCTGCTTCTCCCATCCAGGCTATGCACCAGGGGAGTCACCCAACACGGTAAAAGAAGGCACCGGGCTTTGTTTTAAAAGACTGCTTTCAGCCATTGTTTTAACTTCAGTTTTAAAAGGATTTTGCTATTGTGTTTTTAACCTCCACCAGTTCACTCATTGTTATTTGATTATTTATTTATTGACCTTCAAGAGACACTGCACTATTTGTTTGAACACTTTGTTTTTGGATTTTGCTGTTTTTAATAAAAGCACTTTGTACTTTTTGCACCATCCCCTTGCTTCATTGTTGTGCCTCACTGTCCAGCTCATTGGTGACATTACCGACTGTGTTGGGTTGGAGTAGAACCTGCATCATCACAGTCCTGTGCTATAGATGTATAACTATGGCACCTTCTGTGTGGTTTATAGGAAAACTGCTGCACCCATATCACTTACACCACCTATAGGTGTGGCACTACACCCTTGAAAAGGCTTACGAGGGGGGACCCAAAAATAACCGGAATTTTGTTGTTGTTAGGTTGGTACTTGTAATACGTGGTTGGGCCGCTAGTTACACTCCTCACAAGTCAGTCTGCCAAGTGCCATCAGTCTGGATGGTTGTGCTTGTGTTCAGTGAATTTTGTAAAAGTAGTTTTGTGCAAGTGTCGTTTTTTTGCGATGGCCGATTATTGTGAGCAACGCATGGCAGTGAAATTTTGTTTTCTTCTTGAAAAAAGTGCTGCAGAAACTATTGTTATTGAAACGGTATGACAACCCTGAACCACCCACCCTACTCACCGAATTTAGCTCCGTATGATTTCTTTTTGTTCCCTCGGATGAAAAAAGACTTGAAAGAAAGGCGTTTTGCTGACGTTGAAGAGGTAAAACAAGAAACGACCAGAGCATTAATGGGCATTACTTCAGACGAATTTAAAAAATGTTTCAAACAATGGAAAAAACGGTTAGATAAGTGTATTTCCGCCAATGGAGAGTACTTTGAAGGAGACTAATTGTAGTTTGTACAGAAAATTAAATTAAACACGTTTTAAAAATATTTCCGGTTATTTTTGGGTCCCCCCTCGTATGCTACCTATATGATATGATGCCGTTCTCAGCACCTTCGGCCCTCTTTATGAGATATTGAAGTAGCCTCAGCACTTTGTATGCCATCCACAGTGCCTTCAGAAAGTATTCATTCTCCTTCACTTTTTAAAAATTTTGTTATGTTGTGCCCTTGTATTAAAATAATTTAAATTAATTTTTTCCCACATCACCTGACACTCAATATCCCAGAATTATAAAGCAAAAACATGTATTTTAGGAATTTGCATGAATGTATTAAAGAAAAACTCCAACTATAAGGGTACGGAGGAACCCATAGTAACTCCTATGCTGTCCTTTTTCTGTGATTTCATTACACTGCACAGAGATTATCAGAAAATAAGACATCTTATGCTCAACAAAGCAAGTCTTAAGTATGTAGGGAAAAACAATTGCCACCGGACACATCTCTTCTTCAAGTACAAATTCTTACTTACTGCCCTAAGCAGCTGGGCATTCCAAGAAGGTCAAATTCTAGTCTATACTCTTGAAGCTTCTCAAGAAAGGGGGGGGGCTTATATTTTGGGAAGAAACACACACTGCTACTTATCCTGAATAGCCACAGCAATGCACCTGCCTCATTAGGGTGTAACAATGTTAGTGCAGTCTTGCATATCATTGCCTAGCAGCAGCGCGAGCCTGAATTGTCCTCCAAATGTGCACATACAGAATAAATACTTAGCTGGCCCAGCACTTTTACATTTCCTCCCTCTGTCCACTAGATGGCACTTTATTGGACACTTCTAAAGGATCACATCTTGCATACAAAGATAATTATATAAATCATAAAAACCGATCAAAGAGTTTTTGAAACCAAACACAAATTTAAACTTAGTCTGAATAGCAGGACATACCAGAGTTATAAAAGTTAATGAAATGTTTTAGTGACCAGTGTCTTAATCTTTCCACCTAAAAGCAAGAGAAAAGCAGAGCAGTGAGCATACCGTGCTGCAACTGGCCTTTGGATGAGATACCAATAGGAGCTACATTTCCATGATCTGCCCCCTCTCAAAGCTCTCAGCAGGCTAAAGCCTTTGAGAAACAGAGCGTGAAGTCTGCCTTTGGCTCTGTGCGCCTAACTGCCACTCTTTGGAGATTTTCCAGTTCATTTGCTATTCAAAAATCCTCTTAGCTCTTTAACTAACACTGAATGGGACCAAAAATGAATAAAAATAGAGTGTTTATTTTTACACAGTGAATGGTGGCAGCGAGCTACAATGGCTCGTGCTGCTCATTGACTGCTCCAAGACCTTGGTTCAAATCCCAGATTATCACTCTCTGTATGGACCATGTTGAACACCCCTCCATGTTTGCTCACATTTCTTTCAGGTATTTTATTTGCTTGCCCCATCCCCAAGATTTGGTTACATGGAAATTCTAAATTGGCCTGGCATAAATACATTAAATGTGCACAGAATAGAGCTCCAGTGGTAAAGTATGTACCACAGCAGGACTCCAGGTTCCTACAACAATATAATCATTAAAATGTTTATAAGATGCATGGTTGGAGTATTGCTGAAGAAAGGGAAGTATTAGATTAACTTTACTCAGACTAGGGGGCTCTGCCCCCTGCTCGCCAACCCCCAGAGAGATCTTTGTCCAAATCATACATTGACTACAGATTTTCAGACTGAGAAAGACCTGGGATTTCTAATGGACTTTATCACTATCTACCTCCAAACAATGTGCAGGAGTCGGTAAGAAGGCTAATAGGATTTTGGGTTATATAGCACCCCTGCTGTTTGGAGTACAAGTCAAGGGAAGTTACATCGAAACTACCCACAGAACCCACCTCATCTGGAGAGAAGAGCAGCTGGGCTGATTCAGGATTTTCAGCAGGGTTTATTAATTGCCATATGTATTTTTTGTGTTAATGTGGCTTTTTAATTATTATTTTTCATGTTTTTATGCAATTTCTGTAGTGGTCGTTTATTATTTAGTATTTACAGTACATACTGTGACTAAGTTTTTACATCTCCCTTTGGTTCTGTAGGAGGAGCTTCCCATAGGCACACCAGAGGCACCGCCTCCACCTTTATATTCTTTTTTTTTTTCTTCTTTTATTAATTTTATTACAATCCATACAAAGCAATCAAGTTTTTACAAAAAGAAAAATTGAGTTAAGAACAGATCGATCCCCACCCTTGAGAGAGAGAGCAAGCCAAACGGCGTAAAAATTTTTACGGCTTTTAAACATACCTAAATTAATAAATTCTCTGTGCTTCATGAACTTATTTTAAAATATTACTGATTAGATCCTGCCATGTTTTGAAAAAAGTCTGTACAGATCCTCTAACTGAGTATTTGATTTTTTCCAGTTTCAAATAGTATAACACATCAGTTTCCCACTGACTTAAAAGAGGAGAGTTTGGGTTCTTCCAGTTTATCAGAATAAGTCTACGTGCCAAAAGTGTAGTGAAGGCAATCACAATTTGTTTGTCTTCCTCCGCTTTAAACCCATCTGGAAGAACACCAAACACAGCTGTTAATGGGTTAGGAGGGATTGTGAGACCAAGGCTGTTTGAGAGGTAATTAAAAATTTTGTCCAGAATAATGTTAATTTGGTGCAGGCCCAGAACATGTGACCCAGTGAGGCTGGGACTTGGTTGCAGCGTTCGCAGTTTGGATCATGCCCTGGAAACATTTTGGAGAGTTTTAGTTGAGACAGATGTGCTCGATAAATAATTTTAAGTTGTATAATTGTATGCTTTGCGCATATGGAGCTTGAGTGAATTCTCTGCATTGCTACTTTCCACTCCTTTTCTGATATATTAATTGAGAGATCTTTTTCCCAGTGTCCTCTTGGATCTTTGAAAGGGAGGGATTGTAAAATGATTTTATATATTGTAGAGATGGAGTCTAAGTCCTTGAGATTGAGCAATATTTTTTCCAGCATGGATGAGTGTGCAAGATGAGGAAAATCTGGAAGGTTTTGTTTAACAAAGTTCCTGATTTGAAGATAGTGAAAAAAATGTGTAGCTGGAATGTTAAATTTGGAATGTAATTGTTCATAGGATGCAAAGACATTGTCTATATAAAGATCTCTAAGCAAGTTAATTCCAAATTTTTTCCAGATATTAAAAACTGCATATATTTGTGAAGGTTGAAAGAGGTGGTTCTCTTGCAGAGGTGCCACAGATAGAAGCTTCTCCGTCTTAAAATGCTTTCTACATTGGTTCCAGATTCTAAGTGAGTGGAGCACAATTGGGTTACTTGTATATTGCGATAACGTGTGTTTATTGGAGCACAGAGCAAGGAATACAAAGAAGTACTGCAGGATTTTACTTCTATTGCGGACCAAGCCTGTGTATGTTCTTCTATTTGTGTCCAGGTTCTTATCGCCTGTATATTTGCTGCCCACCTTTATTTTCTGGTGCATGAGACAGTTTCCCTCAGATTGCCACTGAGTGTTGTTTGGAGTTCAGGTAAGGTGTCTGTATTTGCAGGGTTTAAATGTCAAAACCACCAGCGAAAACGCAAATCCATCAATATTATGGTTCTCACTTAAACATGCTGTAGCTGTATTTGTCGAGGGTTTCCAAATAGTTCAAAATTGCAGCTACCAGAAAGGCATTCAAGCAGTAGTATGACTTGTTGTACATAAAAAATAAATAAAAAAACAAAACTCCAAGTGTCTTTGTTTTAAAGAATTTAGTGAAATTCAAGGCAAAGAGTTCACACAAAAAATAAGGAAAAAGGTTAATAAGACACGTAAAAAAGGAAAAAAGAAAACTTCTTTTCTATGGTAAGTATTTTGGTTGCATTTTGTAATGTTTCTATCTGTTATCACATACACTAGGACCTACGTTTTATGTGCTCAGAAAACTATATGCCCTTAATGTCTATCTGACAAACAGTTCATGTTTCTTTCTAGCTGTCTAACTTTAACCTAAGAGCTACACTATTGTCACTCTGAACTAACATTAACAACATTCCATTACCTTCAACTTATACGGGGTGGAACAGAATCTTCCATTATCTCTGTTAAACCTAAATTATATTCAAGTTCAAAGTAAGCAAAAGGTAAATTTACAAGTCAAGTCAAGTCAGGGAGCATACACTGGTACAGAGCGTTGCCACACCCACTACACTACGAAACAACTCGGGATCCCGGTTGGCAACCCCCCAGGCAGACACGCGGTCCAGGCCCTCCCTCTGGAAATGACCCTCTATTTGCTGCTGCCAGGTGTTACGTGGGCAACCGCTTGGCCTGGTCCAGCCACTCTCGTCCCCAACAGTGAGGATCTTACAAGCTGGATCACCTTCGAGGAAACTCGCCACATGGCCATAGTGCCATAACTGATGCACCTTCACAATGCAGGTAATGTGCTTCATTCGGGACTCCATTAGTAACCGCTCATTCGACACAAAGTCAAACCAAGGGTACCCAAGGATTTTCCAGAGAGACACAGTACCAAAGAAGTCCAGTCTTCGTCTCAGGTCACTGGATAGCGTCCATGTCTCACAACCATATAGCAAGACAGGAGGCACCAGGACTCTAAAGACTTGGACCTTTGTCCTTTTATATAGATACATAGCAACACACCCCTTTCCAGCGACCTCATGACCACCCCATGCTCTCCCAATCCGTCTATTGACTTCATGGGAAGAGTCACCAGAGACATGAATGTCACTGTTGAGGTAAGTAAACCTCTCAACAAGGTCGACACTCTCTCCGCCGACACACACGCTGCTGATGGCTGTGCCCAAGAGGTCATTAAAGGCCTGGATCTTGGTTTTTATCCAGGTCACTCGCAAGCCCAGACACTCAGACTCCTCGATCAGTCTCTCAAACACTCCAGTCAGAGCCTCCATTGACTCCATGAAGATCACAGCATCGTCAGCAAAGTCAAGATCCGTGAACCTTTCTTTACCAACAGATGCCCCACAGCCGCTGGACCCCACAACCTTGTCCAACAGTCCATACAAGCATTGAACAGAGAAGGAGCAGAACACACCCCTGACGAACCCCAGAAGCAACTAGGAAAAACACAGAGGTTCTGCCTCCACTCTGCACAGCACTCCCAGTACCAGTGTACAGGCCAGCCATGATATCCAGCAACCTCAAGGGGATCCCGCGAACCCTCAGGATGTCCCACAGTGCAGCACGATCAACTGAGTCGAATGCTTTACAAAAATTGCCAAAGGCTGCAAAGAAACTCTGCCGATATTCACGTTTGCACTCCATGAGAACCCTCAGTGCCAGGATGCGGTCGTTGGTAGTCTTCTTGGGTGTAAAACCAGACTGTTCCGGACTGTTAAATTTACCATTAACATTAATATAAATGATTTGGCTCTTACATATACAATTTTACATGCTTTTGCAGAAGCACAGCCAACTAGTTTATTTAAAAGAGATAAACAAGATCTTTAAAGTTATGTAAAACAGACATTCTCTCTGGCTGTTCTTTTCTTTGCACAATCCTACACTCTTTGTTCATTTTGGGCCAAATTTCGCGTTGTCATTCTGTAGGACCATCGAGACAAGATAGGCTACTTTGGAGTCCAACATTTGAATCCTGGGGCCTCAGAGTTTTTTCTTTCTTGTGTGTTGCAGTTTGCACACCAATGCCACCTGCTGGTGCAGAACAAGTGAAACGTCCGAACAGACTGAAGCCAGACTAGTAGACATAATGTTCAGAGTTTAACATTATTTATCATGACAATGCTTCTATAACTGTAATATTGTGTGTAATAACTGGAGTATTGTGTGCTTTTGCATGGATGGTGTTGGGTGATGCTTGATGAAGAGGGGAAGTGCAGGGCAACACAAAGGAAAATCAAAGGGTTGTTATTTAACTCCTACTTTGTCTGCTTTTCTTCTTAATTTAAGCACTACAAACTGTCCACCTTGAACTAAAAGGACGAGTCAGACATGATGGCATTCATGGTTACATCCCAGCAAGAAGATACCGCAATTCAAGAATCCCATGCGACCCGAAAAAGACAAATTCTTGAGTTGTGAGAGCAGAGACATTGGTAGAGAGGTAGTGCTGGTGACGAATGGGACAGCTAGCAGTAGCAACAGGGCCACCTTTTTTAAAAACACAAAAACCTTTGCTTACTTTCCTTAACCCATTCTACAAATATATCTGGGCAATGGCAGGTAGTTATTGCATACATTTAAAACAATTACCTCCTTGTATATATTTAAGAAAACAAAATAAGAAAAAGGGCGGCAGGGTGTCACACGGTAGGTAGCGCTGCTGCTTGGCAGTTAGGAGACCCGGGTTCACTTCCCGGGTCCTCCCTGCGTGGGATTCCTCTGGGTGCTCCAGTTTCCTGCCACAGTCCAAAGACACGCAGGTTAGGTGCATTAGTGATTCTAAATTGTCCCTAGTGTGTGCTTGGTGTGTGGCTGTGTGTGTGCGTGTGTGCCCTGCGGTGGGCTGGCACCCTGCCCAGGGTTTGTTTCCTGCCTTACGCCCTGTGTTGGCTGGGATTGGCTCCAGCAGACCCCCATGGCCCTGTAGTTAGGATATTGTGGGTTGGATAATGGATGGATGGATGGATGGAAATAAAAAAAATGCAACTTAATACTACTAAACAGTTATAGTGTTCATATGCATAAGGAAAGAGATAAAAAGGATGTGCCATATGAGGCTCTTTGGTTTCTGGAGATGAAGAAGGGTCGGTCTAGGCTGAGCTTTCTGGTGCTGGGGTTGGCACATTTTTGCATTGCTAAAACACTCTGATAGGAAGTTATATTTGGTTATATCCATTTAACAAAGCTGTGTAAGGTGTTAAAACATCTTGATTTTCATCAAACTTATTGGAGAATTTTGGGGTGTTATTTTAAAGGGGGGTGAATACTTATGAGATCAACTATTCTGTTTTATAGTTGTAATTAATTTGGACCACTTTACAGAGACCTGTGTTTAATATGACATTAAAGAGTCTTTTCATGTTGATCAGTGTCAAAAAAGACACATTAAATCCACCGTGATTAATGTTGCATAAAATTAAAATGTGAAAACCTCCAAGTGGGTGAAACATTTTCATTGGCATTATATAGGTGGAATGGCAGTTTCTCTGGTTTGATCAACATTAAAAATGTGATCCAGGCAAAATCCTTCTTCTTCCATAACATTTTAAAATTCTTCTGGGAATTCATGGTGATGCTGATTCGACAGTTAGTCTAATTCTTCAATAGTTGGCTTGGAAGACCCCCTTGTTAGTTACTCCCATTGAAATAAAACGACTGGAAATCAAAATTTACATTCATAAGGAATTTAGAAATATTTGTATTTTTTTCTGTAGTTTTAAATGTTTATTCTTTTTTGTTATTTTCCTGTTAATTCCACTTTTTTCCCCTATGTATCCCAATAATGACAACTAACAATAAGCAGAGCAGATTAAAAGCAGCTCCTTCAGTGCAGAAAAAAAGTTCTGTATAGGGTTTGTATGGTTGTTTTTTTAGCCTTAGCATAACGCCGGATCTGTGGCCCCGCTTCTGCTTTCTTTCCCTCCTCCGTCTGCATCGTCTCCTAGACCCGACGAACCTTCGCGAACGATTTAAGTTCTTAAGTCAAGGGTCCACTGTATTGCGTATTTAAGTTAGTCAAATTTATAACGAGTCTCCGGAAATCCACCTGCCGATGTACCGTATTTGCGTATATAGTTTCAACACAAAGGCTTCATTTTACCAAACTTCTCCGCAATCACTTCCTGGTTTCCATCAAAAATGCCGGCAGTCTCAAATTCTCGCCGATAAACATGATAAATATACCTGAAGAGACACTTTTAAGGAAATTTAGAAAATTTTGCTTGGAGAAGGGGTTCGGCTTAAATACCGGTCATTGGCAAATACATGTAATTTAGTAGGTAGAGAAGGGGATCGGCTAATATACCGAGTCGGCTTGTATTCCGGGATCTACGGTAACCAAATATAACTTCCTATTAGAGTGTTTTAGCAATGTAAAAATGTGCCAACCCCAGCACCAGAAAGCTCAGCCTAGACCGACCCTTCTTCATCTCCAGGAACCAAAGAGCCTCATATGGCACATCCTTTTTATCTCTTTTCATTCATTCTGCATATGAACGCTATAACTGTTTAGTAGTATTAATTTGCATTTTTCTTATTTCCATCCATCCATCCATTATCCAACCCGCAATATCCTAACTACAGGGCCATGGGGGTCTGCTGGAGCCAATCCCAGCCAACACAGGGTGCAAGGCAGGAAACAAACCTCGGGCTGGACGCCAGCCCACCGCAGGGCACACACACCAAGCACACACTAGGGACAATTAAGACATAATGAAGATAATGATGTAAATCTTAAAATCAAGATAAAATGTTTTAAATGATACCCATTTAAAGCATAAGTGTTTACTAACGTCCAATAAAATGTAACTAACCCAAATCCAAAATTCTTTGGTGTGTCTTTCACTTCAGGGTCTGCTTTATTCATTTTCAATTATCATTATTGAAATAAAATTTAAGGGCAAAAATGCCACTAAAAAAGGTGAGTTAATAGGAAAATGACAAAAGAAAGTTAAAAACTTGAAAACCAATGCAAAAATACAAATATTGCTACATTTGTTAGGAATTTAAATTTCACATTATTGCTCTTGTCTGAATGCAGAATAAGAAAAGAAAAGACCAGCTAATTAAACAATGAGATCACTTCAATGTAAACTGACTCACTGATTATAAAACTGGTGAGAATTAAAACCTGCATGCTTATAAAGTCTGGGCCAGGAAACTACAGCACTAACCAGATATTTACGTATTTTTCAGTCCTAATCACAGGGTCTATTATCCAACTCGTGACCTTCACTGTAACTGTTGTAAGCCAAAAGCGGAAACGTGGATAAGCTTCTATCATTTCTATTAGAAGAAGGAATTACCAGGGACTGTGCATTTAAACGCCCCTGAAGTCATTGAAGCAGGCATCAGTATATGGGAGTTATTGGCCAGCAAGACCTTCCCACATTCCCAGGCATTAGGTGACTGTGTGTCCCGCCCCATCTCTGATGACTTTTCATGGCCTCTTCAACACTTATGATTCACCTTCCTTTGGAAGAGGAATAATTTGTGAGCATAGCGTATAAGGCTTATGAGATTATTAAAGGATGGATTAAGATAAATGAGAATGACAGATGAAGGAGAAAGAGATACAGCGGTGTATATCATAGGGTATCCTCATTCTCACACTAACACCTACTCACACCAGGCTATCATAAAAACCTATAAATCTAATGTCTGCAAATTACAAAGCTGGAGGAATGCCTCCTTCTTTTAACAAAGGTTTGCCTCACCTTTAAAAAATTCATTATCAATTTCCAAAGAAGATAACATATTTCTTTTCCTAGCACTTGCTTACATCCCCATGCATTTGCAGTGTTTGGTGTAGTAGGTAGGATAATGGAATGGCATTGAACAAAGGAAACCTGTTAAGATAAGCATGATTTATATTATTATACAATATTATAAAAATCTCTTTTTGTATTTTTGGTCTGTATAATTAAAAGATGAATTAAAAAATGCTGGTATAAATATGCAGTAAGGACAAAGTAATAACAGTGAGGTTCACACTAAATACTAGGGAGTGATTTGGAAAGAAATCAGTTGGTCCTGGCCTAACACAGTTAGTGTCCTGCATGATTTGGAATCTGTTTACTGAAATTTGACTAAAGGCCTTGTCACATTATATGACCTTTTGCAGCGATTTTCAGTCATAGCCTTAAATTTACAGTCGCTGGTGCTCTTCCATGACAGTTGGTTGTGCAGTCTAACATCCCCAGTGATTTACTTCATCTAGTCTGTGTCTCACTCCCACAAAATTAAACATGTCTGATTTTTGTCTTTAGTCATAGACGTGGGCTCTTTGGGCGTGAGGGCTGACCAGCAATGAATGTACATCAGTGACAAAGAATAAGGAACTCCAGTGTTTTGGACTTCATAAACAGAACAGAATATCATCTGCCCAATGACTCATGTTTTACATACCATGACAGAATGGAAAAAAGGAAACAAAAGACTGAGATTGTGGCTGAGCTTGCTGTACCTGTTAACCTTTTGTACATCACTAGCTCTGTCAGGCAGAATACTACTGGCTAACAGAAAAGGAGGAGAGTGTGATTGTGCTAGAAAGTCATCTGCAATCAGCAACTTTAAGAAGTCCAGTCAGTTTCAGTCATTTAAATTTACAGGGTCCAGTGACAAACCCAAGAACTGCATGTCCACAAGTCTGAAAAACTCTATGACTAGCAGTCATGTAATGTGACATTGGCTTTGGCTGCATACTAGTCAAAGGAAGTAATTAAAGATGAAGTAATATAAACTCCAACTCTGACAGTCACACAATTGTCATCATCCTTTGATCATTCTTGTTCTCAGCATATTTTTGTTTTATAGTCCAGGTTTAAGAACTAGCCACAGGGCTCTTGTAATAGAATCAAATCTCTTTATCCTTAAAGCACAATTTCTATGTGTTTGTTTTACTTTTATATGTACATCCTCGTTTTTCAAGCCACAAACCTTAAATTGGGCACAAATGTACTTGGTACCATAAGACATGTTTGAGATGTACTATATAATTGCCATGTCATCTCCCCAAAGGGCCACATGGCTGATTCAGTGTTGGACTGAGTGAAACAAAGTTTAACAATGTGATTAATCAACACACAAACAGTGTAACACAGGCTGTGAGTAAGGTGTAGTGATAAATACACTGACCAGTCAAGCAAAAAACCTCACTTTGATTTCTGCCTATGACATATACTGTATATACTCGCATTCAAGTTCTCCTGCGGGGCTTGTTTTTACCGTATAATTTCCGGTATTTTATAATGTCGGTCATATAAGTCAAATGCGGAAACCTCACGTTATTCGTCCAAAAGATTATGATATGCTAACACCCACCTGAGAGAGTAACCACGGAGCACGCAGCCTTTTTTTTCTATGCATTGTGCCTATGTGACCACACAGTAATACCCAAACTATCCCGAAGCGACGATTGCACTGTTTTGAGTTTTTTGTATCTCACACCCATAAACACCTTTATCGTAAGAGCATACCTTATCTACGATGAAGCATTCGGTCACAAGAAAATATGAAGCTGGTTTTAAATTAAACATTATTGAAGTGGCGAAAGAAATTGGTAACTGCACTGCTGCAACAAAATTTTGATGTGTCTGAGAAACTGATGCGAGATTGGAGGAGGCAAGAAGATGTAAAAAAAAAAATGTAAGTTTTGCAATTTTGAACGGGCGTATAAGTCGGGGTCTGATTTTATGATCAATTTTTCAGGTTTCAAGACCCGACTTATATGCGAGTATATACGGTAAACGAGTAATCCACGAACGAAAAATCCCCCCCAGGAATCCAGAACACAAACACAATGTTGAAGCTCCAGTGAGAACTGCAGTTTCTCTTTTTAAACACCTGCATCATCAGATGACCCCGCCTCCTTGGACTCCAGATACAAGAGACAGGGCAGAAAATATTACATTATGCTGAACTGAGCAAGAGAATGATGCTATATAAATAAATATATTATTATTGTTATTATTGTTAATAATATTATTATTAATAATAATAATAATTAATATTTAACTTATACAGAATTACACAATAATTAATAAGCAATACAATATCAGTAAAGTGATAATATTACATAAATATAACACAGAAGAAAAAAACACAACATAATGTGAAAAATAATATTTGAAAAACGGCAAATATGATACTCTTTCACCACACTTCAAACCCTGAACTGGTCATTTCATACTATTCTGTATACAACTATACACTTTTAGTTGAAGATTAATTCATCTGTATTGGTTGTTCTGTCATTTACACTTTCTTATTTTGTGATTTGTTGGGTGAAGTATTCCCACTTACAAATACCACATTACACAATGCCTGAGGGACACGGGTTACAGACATTTGTATTGTGAATGCTGTCTAGGATAGAGAATGTTTGGGATTGCTAAAGATACCCAAAATAATTGTGAGGAAACAAATAAACCAAATGATGATTAGTACAACAAAACATAAGGTTAAAGTGAGCCAAAGTTCTAACTCAGGAGGAGAAAGAGATCCAATAGAAGAGTGAAAATCGTAATTCGAGAACTGGAATGAGGTGAAAATCAAAATTAGAGATCCAAACACTAGGCCTGTTTGGAAATAACCCTAACTACCACTAAGACTGGAAAACACTGAGTGTACTGTATAATCGAGGAATACTGTAGCCACCTCACATGGCCATATTTATACTAGAAGTACTTGTGACAGCTGTAATCATATTTTTTTTGTAAATGTTAACTGGAAAGTGACAACATGCATCCAATATGGAGTGAATCAAATAAACAAAATAAGAAAAAAACAGCATACGTAGCAATGAAAACAAAAGCAAAAACTAACGTCCAAAATAAAATCCCCTCATATAAAAATAATATAAGCAAGGAGAAAAAATGAAAATAACCAAAAGCTGTGTAAGTCAAGAACAGGTCATGGTCTAAAAAGAAATTTGGTAACCAAAGTGATTCAAAGGTTTTCTGGGACTCTAACAATTCTGGGATTGGTTCATATGGCCACAGCCAATAATAGCGGTGTAAATACAAAAACAGAAAGGCATGTTGTATCAAACCAATGAAGCCAAACTGACTTTAACTTTGGAATCTCTGAGTGTTGAAACCTAACATATGCTTAACCAGAACTGATTTATAATAAGTATAATAAATTTCTAAAAATCAGAAATCCTAACAAATAAGAAAGACACATTCTTACAATGTTTTGTGTGCTCCACAAAATATGATGAGTGAGGCCTTCCAAAATGGCTCACAAAACAATTCTCACTCTAAAACTAGCATGACCCCAGGAAAAACTGTGAGGGTTAAAAATGGCTCAAAATGGAGATCAAGCTTTTTAAGTTAAAAACAACAGCAATAGGCTCAGAAAACCTTAAAGTCTGTCTCAAAAGAGGGCAAACCATTAAAACTCCAGCTGGAACAGAGAAACATCGACACCATCCATCCATCCATCCATTGTCCACCGCTTATCTGAGGTTGGGTCGCGGGGGCAGCAGCCTAAGCAAGGAAGCCCAGACCTCCCTCTCCCCAGTCACCTCCTCCAGCTCCTCTGGGGGAACCCCGAGGCGTTCCCAGGCCAGCCGGGACATATAATCCCTCCAGCGTGTCCTGGGTCTGCCCCATGGCCTTCTCCCAGTGGGACTTGCCCGGTACACCCCCACAGAGAGGCATCCTGGGGGCATCCTGACCAGATTGACCTGATTCCTGTCAATGCGGAGGAGCAGCAACTCTACTCCGAGTCTCTCCAGGATAACTGAACTCCTCACCCTATCACTAAGGGAAAGTCCAGCCACCCTGCGGAGAAAACTCACCTTTTGGCTCAGCTTTCTCTTCACCACGACTAACCGTTGCAGAGCCTGCATTACTGCAGATGCTGCAACGATCCATCTGTCAACCTCCCACTCCATTCCCTCACTTGTGAACAAGACCCCGAGATACTTGAACTCCTCCACTTGAGGCAGTAATGTGTTTCTGAACCCGGAAAGAGCATTCTGCCCTTTTCTGGCAGAGAACCATGGCCTCGAATTTAGAGGTGCTGACTCTCATTCCTGCCGCTTCACACTCGGCTGTGAACTGCTCCAATGAGAGCTGGGGTCACTGTCCGATGAAGCCAACAGAACCACGTCATCCGTGAATAGCAGAGATGAGATTCTGAGATCACCGAACCAGGCCCCCTCCGCTCCTTGGCTGCACCTAGAAATTCTGTCGATAAAACTTATGAATTGGTGACAAAGTGCAGCCCTGGTGGAGTCCAACCTCAACAGGAAATGAGTTTGACTTATTACTGGCAATGTGGACCAAGCTCCTGCTCCTCCTGTACAGGGACTGAATGGCTCATAACAATGAGCCTTGTACCCTGTACTTTTGGAACGCATCCCATGGGATGCTTCAAGGGACACGGTCAAATGACTTCTCCAAATCCACAAAACACATGTGGACTGGTTGGGCAAACTCCCATGCCCCCTTCAGGATCCTGGCCAGGGTGTATAGCTGGTCCAGTGTTCCACGGCCGGGATGGAATGCACATTGTTCCTCTTGAATCTGAGATTCAACCATCGACTGATCTTTCTTCTCCAGCACCCATGAATAGACCTTACCGGGGAGGCTGAGGAGTGTGATCCCCCTATAGTTGTAGCACATCCTCCGGTCACCCTTCTTAAAAACGGGGACCACCACCCCAGTTTGCCAATCCAGAGGCACTGCCCCCGATGTCCATGCAATGTTGCAGGGACGTGTCAACCAGGACAGCCCCACAACATCCAGAGCCTTGAGGAACCCAAGGTGAACCTTCTCCACCCCAGGGGCCCCTCCGCCTCAGAGCTTTTTAACTACCTTGGTGACCTCAGCCCCTGATATGGACATGCACCCCACAGAGTCCTCTAGCTCTGCTTCCTCAAAGTATTCCTTCCACCGGTCAATAACGTCTGCAGTTGAAGTCAGCCAGGCCCCATCTCCACTGTACATAGTGTTGGTGGAGTACCACTTTCCCCTCCTGAGATGCTTGATGGTTTGCCAGAAACTTCTCGGTGCCGACTGAAAGTTGTTTTCCATGGCTTCCCCAAACTCCTCCCATCCCAGAGTTTTTACATCTGCAACAGCCGATACCGTCACACGCTTGGCCCGCTGGTACCCCTCAGCTGCCTCTGGAGTCCCACTGGTCAACCAGACCCGATAGGACTCTTTCTTCAACTTGATGGCCTCTCAAACCATAGGTAAAACATCGACACATTTTTATAAAAGGATGTTTATTAACCCTCTTGACATTAACCTGGAGCATCTCTTGAGCTCGGAATTCTGTGTAAAATTGGTCAACCATAAATGTGACTTGGAGAAAGCAGTTATGATCTAATGTACAGTGTTAAACCCGAATAACTTCTGCTGCCATCTAGTGGATAAAATAACATCATGCCATAAAAACATTATGAATATTTCCATGGGTTCAGCCATTCTGTGATAGCTCATCGATATTTATCAGTGGGACGGAGCCTTCCTCAAAAACACACAATGGGTGTTAACAAAAATCTGTAAATCCAGTTTTAGAACAAACTGAAACTGAATCATTTGTTGAATCAACCTATAGTGATGACACCAGACATTGACAAGGATAGTGAAACTGATGCATATAGCACCGTCCAACCAAATCGCTATGTATATGATAACATAGTAATAAATAATCTGTCTCAATATTTCAGAAGTTGCTAAATTTGTGTTGATGATCAAAATGTATAGTGCTAAACTAAGCAACATAATCTCAATAGCAGAAGGGTAAACGTTAACAGTAACATGCATGTTATGTAGTCCAATTACTTTTTTGAGTAATGAGTAACCTAACGCATATCTTATTGAAGTCATTATTATTCCAGCAGCACTGAGTGTAAGGAAAGAAGGAAACATGTCAACATGCTGATTCTTTGCAGGACTGCAGGGCCAAGCAGGAAAGTATTGGCTGCATGCAATCCAGTGACAGAAACCTATAAATGAAGCATCAATTTGAGTTAACAAATGTATAAAACACAACAAAACTATTACAGGCATCATGCTTATTTTTGGATTCGTGGTGGCTAATGGTTCTTTTTTGCGCAGCATAAAGATGCCCAAGTGTTTTGCCAAAGGCAAAATCCAGATGATTACTTATACATGTAAACGTGGATTATTTAGAAACCAGGGGCATCATGCATAATGCCGTGTGTAGAACTCGCACTATAACATGACGTAAGCACAAAAGCCGAAATGTGCTTACGCACAGAAAAATCCAGATGCATAAATCTGTGTGTTCACCAACTTATGTGTTCTTCCGCTAAATAAATCCCGGTCAGCGTGAAAAGTAAGACTCGTGCACGTGCCTGCTGTCCCGCCCCAACACCATCCAAAATTATGCCACTTTGAATATGCAAATCAATATAAATAGCCCTTAAGTTCAGTGTTCTGTGAAAAGACAATGGGAAAAGCAAGAGGGAAAATGGAAGAATTTTAGCGAATACCAAGTGGAGGCAAAGGAAAAATGTACTATTTGTTGGTTTAAACAGTGGTATAAACAACAAAAGGAAGTTGATCGACTGACATAGCGTGTCGGAGAAACTCAAAAGCTCAAGTTCACAAAGTCGCACAGTGCCCGAAATAAAAAATAAGTTGTCAGATATCAAAGTCGCCGTGAAAAGGCAAGTCGTAGCCCACCATTTGAGTGTCATATTAAAGCTTTTTAGTGTACAGAGAAAAAAAAAGCACATAGTGGGAAAAAAGCACGAAATGTCAACTTCAGTCTCGAAATTTCCACTTTAATCATGTAGTTTATTTTGTTATTAAAGTAGAACATTATAAACTTCATCTTAAAATTGTTTAATTAACCAGTTTCTCAAATCCCATCTTAACTAAAGTAGCACGTTAAATGCTTTGTTTTGTATGTGTTCTTCTATGTGCTTTATGTGTGTGAATCACTACGTGCTTTGTAAACCGGCTCTCTTCCTCCGACAGGACACAGAATCCATTACATTTGTGATATTACAGCTCTCTGAATAACTAAAATACTGAGATGTATACGTGATATAATTTTCATAATGATAGGAGTTAAAGAACATTATTAAACATGGGTTTCACAGGGGCACATTGATTGTGCGTGACCTTCGATAAAATAATATATTGCAGCAGTACTCAGGAGCGGCTCTAGGCTCGTGGCGGCCCTGGGCAGAGAAAGAATCGGTGACCCCTTCGCGCGCCAATGTCAATATGGTATCTTATGCACGGCAGATGGCCACATCCGTTGCGGACACTGCATAGCCGCCTCGTGCTCATGACACAAGCGTTTAACTTTCGCCGAAATTTGCCCCTGTGTTTTTAGCTGTGTCGTTATTTTCTTTCTGTTTTATATTCAATATATATTGGCTTGGCGGCTTTGTGCAGGTGTACAGTTTGCACATGCCTAAGCCGCCCCTGCAGTACTGTCTCTTTCAAACTGACTAACCTCCAATTCCTGTCCTTCCTTTTCTTTCTCCAAGTAACCGATCGCCACACAATCAGCTCTGTAATAGACGTTAAGCCACCTGTAAGCTTATAATGTCGATTCTTCAAAACTTTTAAGGAACATTAAAATATCTTCGTAGTACATGTTTAATTATTCTGTCTTTCATGCCAGTCCCAGTGAAGCATGCAGTGCGAGAGAGGAACAATCGTGAGCAGAGCGCCAGATCCTTGCTAGCATAGCAACACCGTGTCTTTTAATTATTAACAATTTAGATTATTTAAATGAAGTTGAAGTTTTATCTCTATAATATAATAAAGATATTTTGCTGCATTTCATCTTAAAAATGATATCATCATCATATATAAATACGCGCTTTATAAAGTGGCTCAGGTTGTGCAATATTATAACTGTATCACAAGTTTACAGTGAGGTGATTGTACTTATAAGTACAGTCAGTTCTACAAGGAGCACTTGATGGACTGATTGAGTGCGTTTAGAGCTCTTGGGATGAAACTCTTTCTGAACCACGAGGTCCGTACAGGAAAGGTTTGAAGCGTTTGCCATGTGAGAAGCAGTTCAAATAGGAAGCATGGCTGAGGCAGCATGTGCTTGATGCTGTATACTGATAATTCTCTTTACGATCAGCTGCTCCGAGTGGTGAAGTGAGAGTGATATGGAAAAAGATGATCCGCTGTGGCAACCCTAATGGGAGCAGCTGAAAAAAGAAGAAGGTGCAGTGAGAGTAACAACGTTAAAGCAGTTATGGTATTTGAAATAGTTTGACCAATCCGTGGACCATTATATTGTTACAGGTTAATTACAATCAGATGCATTAAACTAATAAACAATATGCGGTTAATTTCAGTGTATTTATAAAGCCGCATCAGGGACGTGGACCTGAAAAAGAAAGATAAAGCACACAGGAACAGTAGCACTGCTTTGACGCTGGGTGCCACCAGTCTGCAAAACCGAGCAGAGAACTTGCGTACAACAAGGTATGAGGTACCGTGGAAATGTGCATGGATTTATGCCAAGTTTAGGTTTTATACATCGCGATTTGAACTTTGAGGCCCCAGGTGTCTGCCTTAACCACGCTATTCTCCTAAAACTGATTTTGCGCATGTAAACACACTGAATGCTCCACTAGTGTCTCTTCCTGCATTCTAAAGGTGAATAGCAGAAAGCAGTTACTGATTGTATGTCCTCTTGTTATTCTTTCCTGTCTTGCTTACCTCATTAGTGGCAGTGAGATGCACCCTATGCTTGAGTGTGTGACATCATAGTAATCATAATGCACTTTACTTTTACTGTTTTCAGTTATCTTTTGCCCAATATAAGCATAAACCTTAGCACATTTATTTGGTTTAACACATTTATTTTACTCTGGCAGGAATAAAGTACTAGCAGGATGTGCTTTACAAAGAGAAACTTTACACGCAGAACCATTTGACAATGCCACATTTCATACATATGAAAGGTTTAACTGTTGATTTTTTAACATTTGCTGTTGTGTTTTTTTCTGTTAGGACACCAAAATAAAAGTTTATATTTTTCTTTTCCTCTTATTTCAAGGTTGTAGCCCTTTGGTGGTGTGTAATGAGAGATCCTGAGCAGTTGAGGCATTTTTAAATGTTTGCGACTATTTGAGCTTCATTATTTCTGTGTAAATTGTAAGTGCCCATGAGAAAAGATGGGCATATCGGCCTGGGTGAAGGATAATCTCTTGCCTGGACAAGATGCTAGAATGGAAGGACAGATCAGCTTGCCGGCTAGACGAGGAAATTACTTTGTGCCTGGACGGAGTAAGATAATTAACGGACCAGCAGAAGACGGATGCTTGGAGAAATTCTTTCCCCCATACAGCAGATGGCAGTGGTTCTTTTGTGGTGACCCTGTTGGGACACCCATAAGGGTGCTTGGGTGTTGGAGTTAAGAAGGACTACCTTGTCATGGTCCCTGGGTGCCGGTAAAGGCTGCTGTTAGGTGGTGAGACATCCCTGCTTTCCATGTGAACAAAGAAGTGCTGCTAAGGACGCCAGAAACATTCCTGCACCCGGCTTGAAAAGGAGACCACCGCCTCCTCACATCAGACAGTCAGAGTTGGGAGGCAGAAGGCGAAAATCAACCGGAGGCAAAAGGAATAAGAAATGTATTTAATTTAGATATGTTGGCTGGCATTTGCGTTTAGAAGTGTGAGTGAAAAATAAAAAAATAATAATTTCAATTGTACTGGGTAACTTTGTGCCTGAGGTTTGGGACTCAGTGGTGCCTCCTTGCGGTCAGAATATATTGGGGTTATATTTCTGTGCCCAAAATGTACAAACAATGCTACTACACTGATTCATCAGATATATTGCTGTTGTACTCTGAGTAGTGTTTCAATTTTGAAAGTACTTGCATTGTGTGTCCTGCTCAGTAATACAGTGTCTTGTAAAAGTATTCACCCACCAATTTTATGGCATTACAATCTGGAATTAAAATGGATTTTCATTTGGATTTAATGTAATGGACTTAATAATATAGTTGCAGTGGTTGAAGTGGAATGAAAACAAAATACCTTGTGTTTTCTGTTCTAGAAGGCCCTAAGTCTGCAACACCACTACATAAGCAACATGAAGACCAAGGAGTACTTTAAACAGGCCAGACACAAAATTGTGGGAATGTAGAGATCATGATTGGGTTATACAAAAATATGTCAAACTATGAATATCCCAAAGAGCACCATTAAAACAATTAAAACAAAATGGAATGAGTATGGCACCATTACAAACCTGACAAAACTCACAGACTGGGCAAAAAAGGCACCAAGTATAACACTGAAGGAGCTGCAAAGATCCACAGCAGAGATGGGAGAATCTGTCCATAGGACCACTTTAAAATATACACTCCTCAGAGTGAGGCTTTATGGAAGAGTGTCCAGAAAAAAAGCCTTGCTTAAAGAAAAGAATAAAACACTTCTGGAGTTTGAACAACATCATGTGCCAGACTCCCTAAACATATGGAAGAAGGTTCACTGGTCTGATGAAACTAAAATTGAACTTTTGGCCATTTGTGTGGCACAAACCCAACACTTTCCATCACCCAGAGAATACCATTCCTACAGTGAAGCATGGTAGCAGCTGCATCATGTGGTGGGGACATTTTTCATTGATAGGGATAGGATCTCTGGTCAGGACTGAAGGAAAGAGAAGGCTTTGGGGATGCTTCTCTGCAGCAGGGGCAGGAAGGCTTGTGCAAATAAAATGAATGAAGCAAAATATGACATAATCCAGGAGGGAAAACTGATGCAATCTACATCAAGTGCAAAACCTGCACCTTGGGAAATGCAAGACAACAACCACAAGAAGAAAGCCAAAGCTACACAGGAATGGCTTCAAAACAGCAATGTTAAAGTCCTGTAGTGGCCGAGTCAGAGTCCAGATCTGAATCCAATTGGGAATTTGTGGCTGCTGCCATGCCATCTGCACTTTGCCCTGACAGTACTTGGATGAGAGACTATCTAGAAATGGCTTAGGTTGCTCATTGAAGAGGTGTTGGTTAGGCCAGCAGAGGGTGCTTATCCTTTGGTCTATGTGTGCATCCCAATGCCCCAGTACAATAACGGGGACACTGTGCTGCAATATGGAGCCATCATTTGGATGAGATGTAAAATTGAGATGCTGACTCTCTGTGGTCATTAAAGATTCATGGGCATCCTTCATAAAGATTTTGGTGTTTCCTGATGTCCAAGCTGTATTGCCTTCCATAGCCTGGTCGTTCTAACCCCCTAATCATCCCCTGTTTCTAATTGGCTATCTCTCACTCTCTCTCTCTCACCCCTTCACCACAAAATAGCTAATATGTGGTGAGTGTACTAATGCAAAATGGTAGATGCTGCACATTGGTGGTGCATCCAGTGGATCACCACATTCTACGATTTGAGATAAGCACTATATAAACATAAAGATTTATTATTATTATCACTTGAAAAGGCTGTTCACTCACGAGATCCATGACACCTGACAGACAAGGAGCAGATGTGCAAAGAAGAATGAGGAGAAGTGACAGAGTCATTTGTGATAGAGAAAGAGAGAGACCTGTCCACTCAGACTGAAGGCTGTCATGACTGATAAATGAACATCTACTAAATACTGACCGGAAGGGAGGGAATACTTATGAGGTCAATTATCTTGTGTTTTATATTTGTGATTCATTTAGACCACTTTGCAGAGGTCTGTTTTTGTTTGACATTAATTCAATGTTCTAAAATAAAACAATATTTAGTTCTGTTCTCGTGTAGGAGAAATTGAGAAAGGTATTGCTGCAGCCAGGTGCTGAATGTCGAGTGGGAGGGACTACAGTGTCAAGTAGGAGGGGTTTATGGCCAGTAAATATCTGATTGGTCATGACATAAAGTGAAAAGGAAATCTCTTGTCATTGCGCTTACTGCCTGTCAAACAGGACCGAACTGCTGGCTTGAAATCATTGCCCAGGATTTACCTGTGCAAAGAGTATCCTAAAATAAACACATTTATCATGTTTGTTTTTCTGTCTTTTTTCTTAGATGATCTGTTGATTCACGTGTAAAAAGTAGAATGACACACCAGAAGTTTTGGCCACCTGGCAGCTCAGGCTAACCGTGTGAATCGTTCAAGTAATCCAAATGCTGTTCCCCTTTAAAGGGAAGGACGGCCTGCATTTCAATTGTCAGCTTATGAATCCGAAGACCTGTCTGCTAAGTATGTTGCAACTTCAAGCCAAAAAAACAAAGCTCTACTTTCCTGGGGTGTTGCTTGCTTGCACATATCAGGACTAATCGATATTCCAATAAGATATGACATATTGAAAACACAAATGATACTAGTAATGGGTAGGGGAGGCAAGTCAAATAGCAAGCAGTAGGAACAGGAAGGCGAACGTCATTGCATTCTTTTTAGGCGAGAAATGAACATTAAAAAAAGCCTAGAGTGAAATGAAAAATAGAAAGTGAGAAGGTAAAATGAAGAGAAAGTGATGGCATGAAATGAACATTAAAAGTTGAGAGCGTGGTGTGAGGAAAATGTGATGGCCAGAAAGTGACATTAAAAATGCAGAATGTGAACTGAAGAATTCACATTTAAAATCCAGAATGTGAAATGAAAACTGAAAAGTGGCAGACCGGGAAGTGACACCAGTGCTCTTGAACGGCAGGTGGCTGCAAGCGCTGTGCACCAGGCAGCCGCTGTTGGGGGTTTTGATGGAATGAATATAAGAGTAAAGTCTGACCATGTGAACTTGACACTAGAGCGTGCACTTGAAATCATCATTAAAAGTGGACTGCAGCATGCAATGGAGATTAAGCGAAGTTTAAAAAATGACAGCTTGAAATCAACATGTCTTTAGGCTAGGTCTGTGTTTTGGGAACATGGCTTAACTCTTCTTGCAGTGTATCCTGTCAATTCTGCTTAAAATGTGCATTTTCCCTATTCTATGTAACATAAGCTCTGAAAATGTAAGAGTTAAGTTTATTTATAAAGATCTTACATAAAAAACACAGATGTTTTTACCAAAGTGCTGTACAACTAAATAGTAATAATATTTCTTCTGTTGATAACCCCTCGGGATGAAATTCTTCAATAAGATTTGGATATAATAAGTCTTCTTTAATTGAGAACTTAAAGTGAGGAAAACGTAAAAATTTATAAGAGCTGAGAGCGCAGGACAGTGTGTCCGACAAAAGCATTCACACGAATGAGAGGTGAGAGGACCAGGGGCATGGGCCGTAAATGGTGGAGAGGAGGGCGGGACTTGAAAAAATCTCTTGGTAATAGTCTCGTCTCATCTCAAGATTTTCTTTTATAATAGAGAGATAGTAATAACAAAAATAAGTAAATTAAATAACATAAAATAGCATTCCTACAATACAAACCAACGCTTTTTATTTGAATTAAAAGCCATGGAGAAAAGGTGTGTTTTCAGCCTGGATTTAAAAATGCTCAAATTAGGTGCAGATCTAATCTACAGCGGCAAGTTGTTCCAGAGACATGGAGCAGCCACGGTATACTGCACGGTCGCCCCAATGCTTCAGCCTTGTCTGAAGTATCACCAGCAATAACTGGTCAGACGATCTTAGAGACCAATATGGGGCATATGGTTTAAGGAGACTGGTGAGGTAGTGAAGGTGTGAAACAAAAAGTGTGGGTACAGCAGAAACGTACGCATGTCCAGTCCTGGTGAAGAAAGATTCGCAGATCTTGACTTTGCTGATGATGCTGTGATCTTCGCTGAGTCAATGGAAGCTGTGATCGAGGCGCTCGAGAGACTGAGTGAGGAGTCTGAGTGTCTGGGCTTGTGAGTGTCCTGATAAAAACCAAAATCCAGGCCTTTAATGACCTCTTAGGCACATCCATCAGCAGCGTGTGTGTCTGCGAGAGAGTGTCAACCTTGTCGAGAGATTTACTTACCTTGGCAGTGACATTCATGTCTCTGGTGACTCTTCCTATGAAGTTAATAGACGGATTGGGAGAGCATAGGGGGTCATGAGGTCGCTGGAAAAGGGTGTATGGCACTCCCGATATCTATGCAAAAGGACAAAGGTCTAAGTCTTTAGAGTCCTGGTGCTTCCTGTCTTGCTATATGGTGGCAAGACATGGACGCTATCCAGTGACCTGAGACGAAGACTGGACTCCTTTGGTACTGTGTCTCTCCGGAAAATCCTTGGGTACCGTTGATTTGACTTTGTGTCGACTGAGCGGTTGCTCACAGTCCCGAATGAGGCACATCACCTGCATTGTGAAGGAGTGTCAGTTACGGCACTATGGCCATGTGGCGCGTTTCCCCGAGGGTGATCCAGCTCGTAAGATCCTCATTGTTGGGGACCCGAGTGGCTGGACCAGGCCAATGGGTCGCCCACGTAACACCTGGCTGTGGTAGATAGAGGGTCATTTCCGGAGGGTGGGACTGGACCGCGTGTCTGCCTGAAGGGTTGCAAACCGGGATCCTGAGTTGTGTCATCGTGTAGTGGGTGTGGCAATGCACTATACCAGTGCATGCTCCCCAACTTGATTTGACTGGACTTGTTGTCTTATGAAAACAATGTTTATTTTCCACGTTATATATTTCCACAGTCAAAATGAAACTTAAGACATGCACGGTAAGAAAAACGTGTGTTTCCAAAGCCCTATTAATCCACACACAAACATACAATAACTTCCTAGTTCCCGTAACTCCCACTACCCAGCATCCCTTTTTAAAGTAACAATACCCTATGTGGCAAGTGGCTGGGGGTGGCACCCAGCCGGGATGCCAGGAAGGACAGGAGGAGGGCTTATGCCTCCTCCAGACCACGAGGGGGCGACCGTCCTGGTGGCTTTGGGCACCACGGGAACAGAGCTTAGAAGCTCAACCCTATAGGGGTCTGTGGTCACCGCCAAGGGGCGCCCGGATGCCTAAAGGTGTGGTGTAAGTGCTGGGGGGAAGAAGACCAGGGACAGAGGACCTGGCAGGGCCGGCGGAAGGTTATTGGGAGGTACCTGGAGCTTGTCCGGGTGAGGATAAAAGGGACCGCCTCCCTCCATTCGATGGCTGGAGTCGGGAGGAAGAGAGACAGAGTCTTGGAGGAGAGGAGTGGAGGCGGACCTGAGAAAGGCAGTGTGCGATAGGTCTGGACTTTGGAGGAGTGCTGGGGTTGTGTGTGTTTCATCTTTGTAAATAGTGTTGTAAATAAACGTGTTGTGGTGCTTAAACAATGTCTACCTGTCTGTGTCCAGGCTGTTTCCCACACCCATTAGAACCAAATGATTATCTAGCCCTATTCTTAATATACAGTATAAACGAATCTTGAACTACAAATATATTTCACATATTTTCAGATTAACTGAACATAAAAACGTTAATACAGAACTTGGCTCATACAGGTAGACTGGTGCTAAACTATTTAGAGACATATAAACAAGCAATAAAGGTTTAAAATCGACTCTAAACCTAACAGGTAGCCAATGATGAGAGGCCAATATGGGAGTAATATGCACTCGCTTCTGAGTTCTAGTTAAAAGCCTAGAGGCTGTATTTTGAACAAGCTGTAGGTGAGACAGAAGAGACTGGCTGACTCCTGCACACTGAGAATTGCAGTAATGAAGGTAGGAAGAAATAAAAGGGTGTTTGACCTTCTTAAAGTCAGAAAAGAAAAGTCTCACCTGGAAAAAACATTTTTTAACAACAACAACAACAACAACAACATTTATTTATATAGCACATATTCATACAAACAGTAGCTCAAAGTGCTTTACATAATAAAGAATAGAAAAATAAACACAATATGAAAACAAAATAAATCAGCATTAATTAACATCGAATAAGAGTAAGGTCCAATGGCCAGGGGGGACAGAAAAAACAAAATAAAAACTCCAGACGGCTGGAGAAAAAAAAATAAAATCTGTAGGGATTCCAGACCATGAGACCGCCCAGTCCCCACTGGGCATTCTACCTAACATAAATGAAACAGTCCTCTTTGGATTTAGGGTTCTCACGGAAAGGCTTGATGATGATGGTCACGTAGAATTCTGCCTTTTAGTCCATCCATCATTGTTATCACTGTCCAGTTTAAGACTTCCGTCAAAAATGACACCCAAATTCCTAACTGAATTAAGAGTATTCATGACAAACTTTTATTTTGACAACTTCATGTGTTGACAAACTGTTATTTTGAAAACTTCATCCTACCAGCTGATTATGTCCCCTCATTTGAGATTTGCCTCCTGACTGCAGTGATACATATCTGGAGAAATTCCACATTTGCTCTCCAAACCCCATGGTCAGCTTTTACCATGATTCCAAACTGTACACAAATAAAGTCACTTGTGCTTTCAAAAATAACTAACCGAAATCACAGAAAGGGGATCTTGGCGGAGACGTGCAGACATTGAAGCTTGGCAGAGATTCTGAGGGCTCTTCAGACCAGCACCCGGCTGTACCTTGCTCTGCAGGTGCTAGGAAGTATGGGCCACAAATAATCAGATATCTGCAATGGGGAGTCCCACTGAGCTACAGTAAATCGACCTTGTTTGAAAGAGAACTTCCACAGATGTATTATCCCCATATGAACTTAAAAATTTTAAAATCAAATGGTGCATATGAAGAAAGCATGGTGCATAATAGATGTGCTGTAGTTGTTCATTTTCACTGGACTGAAATTTTGGACAAGATGTATCCATGGCGTAATATGTAGGGGCACTGAGGTGGATGATTAAAAAGCAACACTAATGTGCTACAGGCACACCTATAATTAGGAAATCACTTGATATATGGGGAAGTATGATGACATTGTTTTATTTTACTGTACGTGTTACGTACATTTTGTAAAGTTGCTTCCTTAGCCTTTAAGTGTTTTTAATAAATACACCCTTTAAAGCTTTGTAACTTGCTGATTTCATTCAAAGTGCTTTACAAAGTGAGCTGGCAATCTCAGTCATACTTGAACCTGGAAATGGTCAAAATTCTTCCAAAAATGTAAATCCATTGAAATCTTGATGTTGAACTGTCACCCCCATTACATAATTTGCTCCTAGACTACTTAAGGAGCAAAAGGCTGAAAAGACCAAGAGAATCCAGCATAGTGTTTCCCAACCTTTGTTCTGGGGTGGCACACTTTTTGAAACCAAAAACATCCCAAGGCACACCACTGTAATAAGAATATAAGTTTAATATGTCACCGTGATCTGTACAAAAAATATTTTATAAATCCACTCACATGTACAGCTAACACAAAGCCAGATTTAGCACACAGGGGCTCATCATTAAGAACTGCTAGACAAGCTTTTTAAGACAAGACAAGTTAAGGACAACTTTGAAATGGGCATTGTACTATTTCTGTGTGTCAGAGTCAGCATGACATTGGATCTTCTTTTCCTTGTTTGCAATGGCATGATTTATCTAAGTGGGGGCCTGCACATAGAGAAAGAGTATAATGCTTTGGAACATTGCCTGGCACACCTTTGAAGCCGACGGACGGATGGGAGATAACGTCATCCGATCCTGAAAATCCTTCCAGCACAGTAACGAAAATGGCAGACTTTATACAAACTAACTGAAAGGTCTTGTCATGGCTTCCACGTCTGTTATGCCGCGTAAACCATCATTAAAGAGAGCTAAGTTATTTCTCCTATGTGATTTCTTACCGCTGTATCACTAAGGGATGTGTATCGCCTTTTTATATTATATCTATATAGTTTTGGGTTATGTAGTATGCCCCAATTACAAAGAACTTACTCCAACAAGGGAGCTAGCGCCCCCTGCTGGAATCAACCACAAACACATTATATCTCATATATGTGCTCAACTGTCTGAAGGGATGGGACTACCAGAGAAGCTGATAAAAAAGCAGCTCCGAGATCAGCGTTTGCAGACACGACACTTAGTGAGCACTTTGGTGGCTTCTCCCAGCTGCTTTCACCCTTTACCCTTCAACTCTAATGTCCAATATGCACTGCCCTGTGAGACTCACTGATGACCACACATCCACCCAGATGGCCTCCAGGCAGTCCTGTCATCCTCTGACAGGTCACAGCCACCTTAGGAGGAGTCTGTCCTTCTCCACCTCAGACACACTATTATTTCCATGGCACACTTGGGTAGCTCTCATGGCTCACCACCACTGTGCCACGGCACACTGATTTAGACCATCAACTGAAGTGAAAACTTGTATGTCTGTAAGAACCATTTATGCTGTAGATTAATTGCTTGAATTAAGCTGAATGGAAAATCAGGGGTGTCCTCAAAAGAAATATAAAGCCTAGTTTACACTTGACACATCCACATGGAGGGCCGCATGATGACAATGATGAAGATAGGCTCCTGTGAATGGCCGGCGTGCGTTATGTTTTAATTCAAATTTCTCTACGTACTCAATGCAGCAGCTGTGCATCCAAAATGGTAAGGCTGGTTACGTTGGAGCTAGAAAGATGAATGAAGGGCAGAAAATGATGTAACAGGTCATCAAAATACAAGGAAGACAGGGAAAAACATTTGAAATGCAATTGTTCATCATGTAGGTGACTTCCTCAACGAGAATATTATACTCGCCCTTCCTTCAGTGTTTTTTGGTCAATAGGTCTGACACCCCTCCTTCTCATTTTCTTCCTGTTTAACTAAATTAGCAACAGCAGGCACATCTCCCCCACCATCAGCAGCATCTTGCATCCTCTGCTGTGACATTATTAGCTATACGACACTGATCAAACTCTCATTCATTGAATAGGAGAACATGAACATGTTCCTTTCAAGTCTGGTGGGCTGACAAAAAACAGGACCTGTTAAAAACCATTGAGGCATTCGTTGAGTGATTTTGGGCAATAAAAGAAATAAATTGTTGTACACGTGGAAAGTATAAGCCAGGCTTTACTTATTCAGACTTCTTCTGCAAACTTTATTATGTCGTAGATTTAATTTCAAATTGATAAGTTTGCCATTTTGGCTCATTAATCTACGCTCAATAACTCATAATGACAAAGTGAAAACATGTCTTCTGAAAGGTTTACAAATTTATTGAAAATCTATCATTTACATAAGTTTTTAGACCCTTAATTCATGACTGTGTAGAAGCCCCTTTGGCAGCAATTTCATCTTCAAGTCTTGTTGGTTAAGTCTTTACAAGCTTTACACATCTGGATTTGGGTAGTTTATCCCATTCTTTCTGGCAGATCCTCTCAAGCTCCATCAGATTGGATGAGAAGCATCTGTAAACTGCCTTCTTCAGGTCTCTTCACCGATATTCAATGGGGTTTAAATCTGGGCTTTGGCTGGGCCATTTAAGGACAAACAGAGACTTGTCCTGAAGCCAGTCCAGCAGTGTCTTGCATTTTTGCTTCGACTTGTTGTTGTGCTGAAAGGTGAACTGTCACCCCAATCACAAGTAATGTACAGTAGATCAGGATTTCTTCAAAAACCTCACTGTATGTGGCTGTGTTCATTCTTTGTTCAATTCTGACCAGTCTTTCTATCCCCTGCCACCAAGGAGTACCCCAATAGCATGATGCGGCCACCACCCTGCCTAACTGTTGGGATGGCAGTAGCCAAGTGATGAGCAGTGCCTGGTCTTCATCAGACATAGTGCTTGGAGTTCTGCCCAAAGGGCTCAGTTTTCCTCAGGCTCTCAGAGTTCTTTCGAAATGTCATTTGGCAAACTCCATTCAAGAGTGGCTTCCATCTAGCAACTCTAACATAAATGCCTGGATGTTGAATTTGCTGTCATGGTCGTCCTTCCAACAGTTTTTCCCATCTCAGTGGAGGACTTCTAAAGCTCAGATAGAGTGACCATTGGGTTCTTGTTCACCTCCCGGACCAAGGCCTTTCTTGGTAGTTTACTCATTTGGGCCAAACGACCAAATCTTGCTGGAGTCCTGGTGGTTCCATGCTTCCTCCGTTTCATAATTATTGAGGTCTTTTTGCTCCTACAAACACTCAGCGCTTTAAAAATGGTTTTATACCTTGGTTCTGATTTTTGCCTCACCACATTTTTATCACAGAAGTCTACAGTGAATTTTTTTGTACTCCATTGCTTGGTTTTTCTCCTGACATGCAGTGTGAATTGTGGGACTTTCCATACAGAGGTACACCTGTTCCTCTCTAAATGATGTCTGGTCAATTTAATTTGCCAAAGGTTAACTCCAGTAAAGTTCGCAAGACATCTGAAGGAGAATTAAAACAAACAGGATGCACCAGAGCACAATTTGGAGGGCCACAGCAAAGGGTCTCAATACGTAGTGAGAGAAGGATGCTAAGGATAGAGCTGCCAGGCAAGAGAAAAAGATGGAAGGCCTAAGAGAAGGTTTATGGATGTGGTGAAAGAGGACATGCATGTGGTGGGTGTAACAGAACAAGATGAAGAGGACAGAAAGATATGGAAGAAGATGATCCGCTGTGGCAACCCCTAACGGGAGCAGCCGAAAGAAGAAGAAAAAGGTTATGGGTTATTGAGTGTAGATTGTTGGACTAAAATGGCAAATCTATTCATTTAAAATTAATTCTACAGCTCACAAAATTATGTAGAGAGTGAATAGGTCTGAAAACTTTCTAAATCCACTATAGGTGTAAAGCAAGAACAATCCATGGATTATCAACATGGAGCTCATCAAAACATTCATTACTGAATCCATTCAACTCATCCCAGGAGCATCAGTCGATGACATGATTGAAGTGCCACCCTGACTCAAACTGTTTTTATTATTATTTTTTTTTTATTTTCTATTTTTTTCCCTTAGAGAGTCCTCTTTATTCATTAATTTTTTTCCATACTTTTCAGCTAAAAATTGGCCCAGGAGCAGAGCCTCCAATTATGGTTAACCCAACAAATTTGTCAATTATGACAGTTGTCATGAATCTGGAGTCTGAATGGAATTTGTTTACAATTTTTTTCATTCAATTTTTTTTACATAATGGTTTAATTTTTATGCATTTTTTGTGTTGTGGAATTTATGATTTTACTTTCAATTTGCTAATAAGTTATTTATTAAGAATGTAACATTCCATTATTTACCATTTACAATTTTGTTTTGAGATGTTCACTGTCATTATGAGTTTCGGGTGTCAAGATGCAGTGGTGGGTTGGTAGGAATGGTTGCAGGAAGCTGAGTCAGTATGCTCACGTTTCAGCATTGGCTATCAAAGTTTCTGAATTATAATAAGCAAAATAATTACAGCATGTTATTGAATTTTTGTTAAATGTTTTGGCTATGATTTCAATTTGTATTTTGGCTTTGGTGTTTGTATCTTTTATTGTCCCTGATCTTGACCATTTAATGTCTTTTAACTTATTCATCCACTTTCCTTGTATTCTACACAACTTCCTACTGTCTGCATCATTTTCTTTTTGCAGGCTCATAATAGTCATTTGTGTGTGTTTATCGCCCCAGCAGCCCTACTCAGAGTCTTTATTATAATTTAGAGTGTTTTGTGTTTTACTTTTAGCTGCACTGATTTGGGGATTTTTTGGAATGTTTCGCAATTTCAATTAAGGAGGCATTTTTGGACAATTTTCAAATTAAAATCTTTGTTAACCAATAGGTGTTTTTAGCAGAAATGGCCAGAAGGACTTGAAGGTTCACCCATTTAACCTCCTTAGCGTTCAATTTTTTCTCAAAAAAACTTAAAAAGCATTAAATATTTTTGCTTGAGAAGTGATATTTATGGGGCCGCCAGGGGATGCTGCAGGGAGGCACGATGGTTTCTATTATAGCCCACGGGGACAGAAGAAATGTAGTACTTCCGGGCTGAAGGAAAAGGAAACTTTTCATCTGACCCGGAAGTGCTATGGCATGACATGGACTAAAGGACAGAAGCACTTCCAGGTTGCGGACTATGAAAGGACTCTGGGAAACCCAGCAAGCCGAGCTGGAGTTGGGAGGAAGTGTAACGGAGCTGCTGGGAGGAGAGGAGGATTTATTATTATTGTATTGTTGATTATTGTTTTTTGTAGTGTTTATTGAGTATAGTGGAGGTGGAGGTGCTTTGTGCACAATATTTACGAAATTAAAATCATTTCTTATATTTTACCTGGTGTCTGGACGTGTTGTCTGAGGATTTCATGGGGCAACAGCGACCCTTGCTGTCACAACAGATTTACCTCATCATCACTGATGAGGAGAGCCATTTTTTAGGAGACACCGTTATTTGGCCAGTAGAAGGCGTGTCTACACCATTGCCTGGTTAACTCTCGGGCCCAACGCTTACACAAGACATGCGTATATTGTTGCTTGAGTAACACTGCACTAATGCTGTTGCCAATTTTACAGCCCGAGTAATCTTCGGGTTTTAGGTAAGACTTGACTATACAATTGCCTGAGTGACACTGGGGACTAATGCTTTTAGCACCATTTTTACAGCTCAAGTGACACTCAGGTCTAAAAATGGAGGATAATGGGATAAGAGGGGTCAAAGTTAACCATTTTCACAAACCTTCGAAAAACGTTTGAAAAGGGATCAGTAATAATAGCATGTGGAGTATCGTTTTATTCTTTATACAGTTGTTTATCACAAATATGTTTATCATATTTGATTCTTTGAGGGTCCTAGCCCTCTTAGAACAACTCTCAGGATGTTAAAATGAGAAATTTCAAACATAAGCATGCATGGTATCATTTAAGACTGTTTCAAGGTCAGTGATTACAAATATGATGTTATTTTTGGTCCCTCACTAGGGATTTAGCCCTGTATAGTCCTGTATTAGATGATGAAAAATATGAAATTTCTACAAGTATTTTAATCGAGGACATTTAGACTTTAAACATTTCAGCTGAAATACTGTACATGTTTTAATACTTTGAATTTCTGACACAACTTTTCTTGTTAATTATGTATTTCTACCTCATGAAGTCAGTCATAACATTTCTTATGAAGACCCCAAATTAGGATGGCTTACGCTAATTTAGAATTTTTTGACATGGTGTTTCTTTTTCTTTTGGTTTTCTTCTTTTCGATTTAACTATGTTTTCCATTTAGCTTCCTGTTCATTTTAAACATTGAATTTATTGTTTCTTCAAATGTTATTTGAGTTAGTTCTCTATTTCTGTGTTGATCACTGAGCACTTTGAAAACTTCTTTTCTTTCTATTAAGAGGTTTAATTATTTATTCAATGTTTCCATGTAATTCTGGTGAGCAGATGTGTCCTTTTGAGAAAATCCTCAAACATATATGTCATCCATGTCAGGCCAGATTATCAACCAAATGTTGATGAGCTTGAAATGAGGGAGTAAACTAGATTACTCAGAGAAAAACTCATAAACTTGGAGGGAACTCCACATAGATAAAGACTGGGTTGGCAATCATGCTGTGAGGCCATAGCCCTTATCTTTACACCATTGCATTGCAGTAAGTAATTCAGTTCTTAATTTTGTAATCTACTATACTGTATAATAAAACACTAAGGTCTGTGTGTCCAGGCCCTCAGAGTAATCTGATTGGTCAGTTTGTCTTTGGTGACACGATTGAAACAGGAAGTTTGAGTGTGAGAAGCACAATGAGGAGTAAAGAAGTATGAGGCCTGCTGAAAGAGTCACTTTCAAAGACAAGAAGACTATAATCAGACAGGAGGCGAGAAACACACCTCAAAAATGATGACAAAGTCTGAGAGGCAGGCTTTAAAGGAACATGCTGGAAAGAGAAGAGACAGTGAAAAGAGGTTCAGACACATTTAGAGAGGAAAGGCAATGAATTTACACATGGGGCAAGAGATAGCAAATAGTTTTTAATTTTTCTATTGCCTGTATCCAACATGTGCTGTGGCTAGTATAATATATTCTCTTTTTGAATGTTCACATTGCATAGGGCTTTTGTACTCAGGGAAGTTTCTAGCCCTTTTGGCACACAAAACATATTCTTATTTTGAGGATGAGTGGCTGAAATGCTGCCTTCTGTGTGTGAGGTTAGAGCCCCTCACTGACTGCTTAGTTGGTCTCTAGTTGGACTTTACTCTAAGAGACCACCAATGATAAAAGCCATTTAACCCTGAAGTGGCTTCATTGCAGAATGATGGAAACTATTATAGATAGATAGATAGATAGACAGATAGATAGAATGTGGTACTCAAAGAGGATGCCCCTTGTCACCTTTGCTTTTTGCCATCACCATTGATTTCATCAGACATAAAGGGGATTCTCAGAGAATTTCTCCATATACAGATGATATGGTACTGTACATATCAGACACACAAAATTCTGTGCCAGCAGTCCTGAAAGCATAAGCAGATTTTGAAAAGATACTGTATTTGGACTCAAAAAATCGATTTGAATAAAAGTTTGCTTTTTCCAGTGAATTTTCTAACACTCAATATTGGACTGGACACCTTCCTATTTATCTTAGCAGCTCAGTTTAAATATCTAGGGAATAAGTATTACAAGTAAATTTAAAGCTCTTTTTCAACAAAATGCTGTCTGCATGGAAAAAATTCAATAAGACGTGAATGCATGGTCTGCTCTCCGTCTCACTTTAGCAGGGGGAATCCACACTGTCAAGATGAATTTCCTTCCTAAGCTTCTTTTTCTATTCCAAAGTATCCCACATACATTAACAAACCATTTGTTAAGAAATTTGATTCAATCATAACCTCCTTTATTTGGATTTCGAAACATTCACACATCCAAAGGGCAACTCTACAACTTGTACCTCAATAAATACAAGTTATTTATCAATACACTAAGACCCCAATTGTACTTCATTCACTTAGAATATGGAACCAATGTAGGAAGCACTTCAAGATAGAGAAGATTTTATGTGATGAACCTCTACATGATAACCACCTTTTTTCACCCTCTAAAACTTACACAGTTTTGAAAACATACAGAATTAAATAATTTGCATCCTATGAACAATTACACTTCAAATTAAATTTCCCAGCAACACAATTTTTCCACTACTTTCAAATAAGAAACTTTGCTAAATAGGATTTGCCCAGTTTTCCTCACCTCCCACCTATTTCTATTTCAGAAGAAATATTGATCAGTCTGAAGGACTTAGACAGCATTTCTATTATATAAAAAACATTTTAAGTCTGTTCCTTTCAAAGATCAGAGAGTAAAGTGGGATTCACTTGAGCTGTATATGCGCAAAGCATACAATTATTCAACTTGAAATCTTTTATTGAATGGGTCTATCTCTTTTAAAATTGTCCAAACTATTTCCAGGGCAAGATCTAACCTGCGAACGTTGCAATCGAGCTCCAGCCTCACTGGGCCACATGTTTTGGGCCTGCACCAAATTAACAACATTTTGGACAAAATCTTTGTGTGCCTATCAAACAGCCTTGGTGTCACAATCCCTACTAATTCATTAACATAAATGGAGAAGGACAAACAAACTGTAATTGCCTTTACTACACTACTAGCTTGTAGACTTATTTTGCTTAACTGGAAGAATCCCACCCCACCACTTTTATGTCAGTGGGTAACTGATGTTCTGTAATAACTGAGTGAGTAAATAAGTGAGGCCAGCAGGGGGTGCTCACCCTGTGGTCTGTGTGGGTCCTAATGCCCCAGTATAGTGATGGGGACGCTATACTGTAAAAAAGCACCGTCTTTCGGATGAGACGTTAAACCGAGGTCCTGACTCTCTGTGGTCATTAAAAAATCCCAGGATGTCTTTCGAAAAGAGTAGGGGTGTTACCCCGGCATCCTGGCCAGAATTGCCCATTGGCCTCTGACCGTCCTGGCCTCCTAATCATCCCCTTACACTGATTGGCTTCATCACTCTGTCTCCTCTCCACCAGTAAGCTGGTGTGTGGTGGGCGTTCTGGCGCACTATGGCTGCCGTCGCATCATCCAGGTGGATGCTGCACACTGGTGGTGGTTGAGGAGATCCCCTCCCTTGTATGTAAAGCGCTTTGAGTGCCTTGAAAAGCGCTATATAAATGTAATTAATTATTATTATTATAACTGAAATTGGAAAAAATCAAATCAAATCTCACTTAGTGTGTCTGTTCAAAACTTTTTAAAAATATTGCAGAAGGTTCTAAACAAGTGTATTTATGCCACAATCCTGAGGCTACAAGGTCCTAAATGTTGAACAACCTGCCCCTGTAAGATAACTGAATTCACCTCCTCCATACAAGCCAATCTTTCACCTTCTGCAATAGTCCATCTTGGTTCTTTTGTATGAAGTGTTCAGCCCCACAAAACACTCTTAAATATAACAATGATTCAGTAGTCCACTGTAGGCCTGCAGCCAGGTGTGATGGTTTTAAACCAGTCCAGTTTCCCACTAAAAGAGGACTGATCTTTCTCACATTTATTTTAGCTGAAGATACACTTTCAAAATATCTCTGGCATTAAAGCAAATTGTCAATGTCTTCATGATGTCATCAGCATACGCTGAAACCTTAATAGGCTCCGCAGTGCAACATGGAATTGATAAGGCAGTCAACACTCCTCTCAGTTTCACTAAAACAGGTTCCAAGGCCAACACGTAGAGCATTCCAAACAAGGAGCACCCTTGCCTGACTCCTCTTCTGACAACAAAAGGTTTGCACAAACCACCATTGACCTTAACTACACCAGAAATGTCACCATATAAAAGCCGAATATATTTAGTAAACTGGTCCCCAAACCCAAAAACCTTCATCACCTCCCATAAATAGAAATACCTGACGCAATTAGATGCCTTCTCTTGGGTTTTAGAAACAAAACCGTTCTGAAAGTTATAAAGTTTGGATGCAGCCAAAATGTCTTGATTTAAAAAGATATTATAGAAAATAGTCCTATTAGGGACACAATAGCTCTGACCAGGATGCACCACTCGAGCTAAAACAGTCTGTATTCAGTTGACCAGCTCCTTTCAGAAGATTTTATAATCAGCACAAAGGAGAGACACAGGCCTCCACTTTTTTATTATTGTGTAAGTCACCTTTTTTTGACAGTACTGTTATGAATGCTCTGCGGCAACTCTGAGGTAACACACCCATTTCAATACAGTGGGTAAACACCTCTAACACATCTGGACCAATAAAATTCCAGAAGCCTTTATAAGATTCCACTGGAATGCCATCAATGCCTGGGACTTTTCCATTATTAAGAATTTTCAGTGCAGCAGTGAGTTCTAAGCACAGCTCCTTATCCAGCTCTTTAGAATCTGTGTCACGAAGGTGAGGCAAGTCCTTCAAAAAGGACTGTTGTTCTTCAGCCTCACCTTTCTTTGCAGCAAACAGTCTCATTGAACCCCTGGAATGCCCGTCTTATCTCACCAGGGTCCCAGTTTACCTTTTTTATGCAATGTAAGAATTTACACTGAGAGTTCTTTTACTCAAGTCCAAAAAAGCACTGGGTTGGTGTATATCAGTTATCTGTTGGAACCAAGCTCTCACTAGAGCCCCATGAGCCCTTGTTTGCAATAAGTGGGCAAGGCCCTTCTTTTTAACCCCAAGAGTTTCTAACAGTTGTACATCTGGGCCCTGCACTAAAGGTTGGTCAGTCTGAATTATTTCAGATTCTGACATTACCAGTTCAGATTGTGGTGACATTTCTGGTGTACTCCTTAAACAAGAAATGAAGGTTCTTCCCAACCTCCCACCACTGATGTAAACTGGTGAACTTCATCTTTATGTGTCTTATCTTTATGTAAATTATTAAGTCTTTAAAACTTTGGTCTTAAAGAAGGTGTGTATTAAAATACCAGTAGGCACCAGTACACCTACAGGTGTAATGTGACATTCCTTAAATAAACCTATATGGTGCTTGAAACAGTAAAATCGATCAAGCCTTGCCATTGAAACAATCCCCCATTCATCCTCCCCCATGTATATTGCCTATTCTCCCCATTTTTATTTTGCCATGCATCTTCCAGTCCTGTCCCAATCACTGCTTTCTCCAACTCCTCTACAGTGTATGTGTGCGGCTCCAGCCCGTTATTTCTAGACTTTTGAGAAACAAGTGTGAAATTAAAATCTCCATCTAGAACTAGGACTTCATTTGTACATAACCTACCAACTTTTTTAAAAAAAGTAACTTTCTCATTTCCATCATTTTGGGCATATATATTAATAAAAGCTTAAGAACTGCAATGAAGTTTGATATGCACTGTGAGCAACCTCCCCTTCACTATTTCTTCAGCACCACAAAAAACTACTTGACAACTGCTGGAAAATAAAATTGCTACTCCAGCACTAACATTTGAGCCATTACTGAAAAAAGTACCCTTTCCAATCCTGACTTCACTTCAATTAATTTACACAAGTGCTATAAATAAAATATATTATTATTATTATTATTATTATTATTATTATTATTATTATTATTATTATTATTAT
>JANRMT010062791.1:154218769-154234702 GCA_026402145.1 Polypterus bichir lapradei | reverse complement strand
ATAGATAGATAGATAGATAGATAGATAGATAGATAGATAGATAGATAGATAGATAGATAGATAGATAGATAGATAAGGCGTTATATGTAAAACTGACAATAACATTAAGGTTCGATTTCTGTAGCTGTCTCATTAATTTTCCTTAACTATCTCTGACAAGCTTTGACACCAACTCAATTGGCTACTTAGATACATTTCTTAAGCTTTGTTTAACATGCCTTGATATAGTGACAGAAAATACTGAATTTCTCTTTTATAAGCTCCCTGCTTTGGACTGTTGTTTGTAAAGACCTTTTTCAACAAACTTTCAACTTTTCCCGTCACTCTACAATTATACGGGAGACTGACCCAAATCCTCTTAACGTGCCTAGGCTTGATTATTCCCACAATATACATACTCAAAACAGCTGAGAGAAGATCAAAAATACAAATACCAACAGAAAGCACTGATTTGTAAATGACATTTTTATTCATATTTAATTGAAAACAGTACAAAGACAAGAAACATCAACTTATTTTTTTAAACAAACACTCATTCTGAATATGCAACATGTTTCAGAAAAGTTGGGACCCAGCCACTGTGTTGCATCATCTTTCCTTTTACATTTACTTATTTGGCTGACGCTTTTATCCAAGGCAACATACAACAGTTGAGATCAACAATTGGTTGAACTTCTTTTGTTTTTTCCAGTTGGAGCACAGGCAGTTGAAGTGACTTGTTTGTGGTTGCACAGTGTCAGTAGCATTGTTCTACACATCCTCCGCATTTGAATTCTAAAACCTTTATCATCATACTACACTGCTTTTTAACATCATTCTATAATTGTTTGGGAACTGAAGACAATAATTGTTGCAGTGTTGAAAAGTGTGATTTTTTTTTCTCATTCTTACTTGATATTGGACTTCAGTGACTCAACAGTCCTGGGACCCTGTTGGTATATTTTGCACTTCATAATGCACCACATGTTTTCAACAGAAGACTGGTCTGGACGGAGGGCAGGGACTCTCTCACTGTAAAGACAAGTCAAGTCAGGTTGGGGAGCATACACCAGTACAGCACATTGCCGCATCCACTACACGGTTAAACAACTCGGGATGCCGGTTTGCAATCCCACCCTCCGGAAATGACCCTCTATCTGCCGCAGACAGGTGTTACGTGGGCGACCACTTGGCCTGGTCCAGCCTCTCGGGTCCCCAACAATGAAGGTCTTACGAGCTGGATCACCTTCGGGGAAACGCATCACATGGCCGTAGTGCCGTAACTGACGTTCCCTCACAATGCAGGTAATGTGCCTCATTCGGGACTCCATGAGCAACCGCTCAGTCGACACAAAGTCAAACCAACGGTACCCAAGGAATTTCCAGAGAGACACAGTACCAAAGGAGTCCAGTCTTTGTAAAGACACACTCCCATAATGCAGTGCTTTGAATGCGGCTTGGCATTGTCTTGCTGAAACAGCACTCATTACCCCTTTGTGCCAGTCCATCTCAGATAAGCTGCAGCCCAAAGAAGTCACTGATATTTCTGGAAGTTGCTGATGTATGGCTTCCACTTTGTATAGCATAGTCTTAGCTTCCTTTTGTAGATGCTGTGACAAACAGTGCTTACTGTGTTTCCAAAGCACTCCCAAAGCCATGTGTTTACATTCATTACAGAAGAATGGCCATTTTTTTGTCTAGAGTTGAAAATCACGGGCATTCGATACTGGTATGCAACCTTGCCCTTTACACCCTTGGATTTCTCGTGATTCTTGGAATTTTTTAATAATGTCATGGATCATAGATGGTGAAAACTCTAAATTCTTTGGAATCAAATGTTTAGAAATATTTCTAAATTGTTCACTACTTTAGCACAAAGTGGCAGACCATCCTTATTTGTAAATGACAGAGCCTTTTATGGATGCTGTCCTCTTATACCCAATCATGATAGTTTTACCTGTCACCTAATCACCTGTTTACCAGAGGAAAGTTCCAAACAGGTTTCTGGACACATTAAACAGGTAAATAGGCGATTGTCACAACCTTTTGAGGAATGAGTTATGAGCATCAAAAGTGGAATTACCTAGCATTTACAGATTAATTTTAATTTTATGTGGTAAAATATATATCTTGTCTTTGTACTGTTTTAAATTAGATACAGGCAAAAGAACATTTACAAATCAGATAGATAGATAGATAGATAGATAGATAGATAGATAGATAGATAGATAGATAGATAGATAGATAGATAGATAGATAGATATGAAAGGCACAATATAATAGATAGTGGGGCCACGGCCACCCTTCACAAACCCCCTCTTAAACAGTTTTTCAATGGAAAAGGAACACACTCTTTCAGTACCTCTTTGCAGGATCAGCTGCTGGCTTGCTGCGCGACTTGCTCCTCACGCAGGGCTACAAACATTTAAAAGATCCCACTCTACTGTCTCTTTTCCTCCAGACTTCCTCCACTCAGGCTGTACCCCCTTGATGAAGAAGACTTTGTGTTCTTTTGAGCAGGAGTCAGGGCTGGTGCGTCACATTTGATAGCTGTTCCCTGTAAGGCTGGTTGGCCTCTGTAAGGGATTTGTGTTTGTAACTGGCAGAACAGCAATAAAGTTTCTACTCCTTGAACTATCCTGTGTAACTTTGCGACCCAAGCTTCACAATAGATAGATAGATAGATAGATAGATAGATAGATAGATAGATAGATAGATAGATAGATAGATAGATAGATAGATAGATAGATAGATAGATAGATAGATAGATAGATAGATAGATAGATGCCTTTAAACACAGAGCATCACTTGCACCAAAGCCAATTTAAATAATTATGCCCGTTATCAGCTGTCTCCTCCTTAGAGAGTGTCTTGGCCTCATAATGTATGTTATTTGCATTTGCTTTCCATTGATTTGGGAAACACCTGTGCACAGAGTGGCATTGTTGTGCCAAGTCAGAATGAAGCAGTAAAACTTAATGAGCAAAGAATCAGGAGATGAAATGTAATTCTAAAATCAATACTGAAAACTGGGAATTCAAAAAAGTTGTAACAATAAACAAAAATACCAAGCCTAACTTGTCAAGAGAGAAGACTCCTATATTTTAATAGATTAGAAACACACCAAAACCCTTCCCTCCCATTGTCTCTTATTATCTGTAGTCTTGGATGCTGGCAGCCACATATCATCAGAAATGTAAAATGTCATGTAAAGTACATGATGTGACCCTGTCCAACACCTGAGGAATACCCTGAGCATCCCCTCATTGCATCTAAGAACTGGGTAGCCATAATGCTGGTGGACACTTCAAAACAAAGTGTCATAAATACTTAAACAAATAAATCATTTCAAAAACACTTTTAATCCAATGACATCCACCCTAAAATGCACCTGGAAGAATGTAACTAATAACCAGGCAAGTATCTTAGCCATCAAAAATGTGAAATCATGAAAGATAGCACATGCAATGATGTGGTGATGTACATTAGGCTCTTTGCTAGTTTCAAAATAAAAACAGCGCATTTAGGGCTTGGTGGGTGAAAGCAGCTGCAGAGCTGGGTGTCTGGTGGGATGTCCAGGATGGAGGTGAGCTCATTGCTTGATTAGCTCTGGTCAGAACTAGGACATTGTGCCCACATGACCATAAAGAGAGCCTGTGGAGTGTGGAAATAAGATCAGAAAATCAGAGAACAGGGTTTGCTCAAATACTAAATGATTGGCTGACACATGTGGACAAGATCTGACCACCTTTCTTCCTGGGTCAATGGCACAACTTTTGCTGTATGGGAAGCACAGAGATTCACTGTGAATTCAGTTTCACACAAACTGTTTTGCTCATCACTACTTTTTTAACAAGTTGGTGTTTTAAAGAGTCCAAAAAAGAGTTCAATGAACTAATCAGATGTATCAATTTAACGAAGTTAACCCATCTATCATTGTAATAAGTGTATATGTTTAATATGTCACTGTGCTCTGTACAAATATTTTATAAATGTACTTTTCTTTCTACTCACATGCACAGCTAATACAAAGCCAGGTTTAGCACACACGGGCTCATCATTTAGAACTGCTAGGCGAGCATTAGAAGACAAGACAGGGACAACTGCGAAATGGGCATTGTTCTATTTCTGTGTGTCAGAGTCAGCATGAAACTGTATCCTCTTTGCCTTGTTTGGAATGGCATGATTCACCTAAGTGGGGGCCTGCACGTGAAGAAAGAGTATAAAGCCTTGGAACATTGCCCGGAACACCTTTGAAGCTGACGATCGGATGGGTGATACCATCATCCGATCCTGAAAATCCTTCCAACACGGCGATGAAAATGGAAGACTCTATACATCGTGCCCCCACTCCTGATCTGGGTTCTTGTCATGGCTTCCTTCGTTCGTCTGTTATGCAGCATAAACCATCATTAAAGAAAGCTAAGTTATTTCTCCTATGTGATTTCTTAGCACCGTATCACTAAGGGAGGGGTATCGCCTTTTTATATTATATCTGTATAGTTTCGGGTTATGTAACATGCCACAATTACAAAAAAACGTATTCCAAGGGAGCTAGCGACCCCTGCTGGATACAATCATTAATGTCCAGCTGCTCATTTTTCTTAAGCTTTTCCCTTATAGTAAAATATTAAATCAATATTTAATACAGCATATATAGAAACAATGTTCTCAATATTCTGTAATGTTAATCATATATTGCATCACATGCCCCATCAAGATTAGCAAAGCTCAAACCAATTGAACTGGTGTGACTAAGTATTGCTTAATTTTTTTAAACATTTTTGAAAGTTTACCCAATTGGGTTGCACCAAATAATAATAATAAAAGAAAAATAAGAATGCAAAATGACCAAGACTAGCATATAATCGCTACCAGTATTATCCTATGAGAAGAGAAAAGCAATGGAAATAAGTTCCCCATCTAGTGATTAACATTAATTCAAACCCAGTAATTTGTTAAAATTATATAAATAACTAAGAATTTGGAAAAGAACTGATTTATTATATAAAGGGAATACCAAAGGTGACAATTATTTTATAGATTTTTATTTCCAGTCTGAACATACACGGCAAAAGCAAAAGTAGATCTTTGGGTATGGATAAACCGTAACCCACACTCAGTCTGTTGTCGGCTTAATTGCTATGAAGCTGTTTGATCACAGCATGGACTGTAATCCTGTCCTGGCCTTGCTATTTACAGGGCAATCAGCCTGTCTGTGCACCATAGAAACTGAACACCACTTTATGGTCCTTGTTGCATGCCCAGCAACTCCGAACCTCTGCCCACTCATCAGCTACAGTTTCCTTTCTAAACCCATCCTGTTAATATTTGTTAGTGTAGCTGAACCTTATCCATGTTATTAATTAGTTCAAACAGTATTTAGCTGCAGGTTGATAATATCGGTTTTTGACAGTAATAATCTGCAGATCATATTAGTTCAGTCAGTTCAGTCTTATATGTGCTTACATACTTAGTTTCCTTCTCCATTCAGGTCCAGAGAATTGACTTTTTACTTGTACGTTTATGGTTGACTTACCTAAAGTAGCAGCAGAAGGGGCCGCTGTACAAGCTGCTTGGTGTGCATGGCCCCCCTCGGCAAACAAGTAAAAGAGAAAAATATACATGCAATGTATACATGAAATATAAATATATAAGCTGGTGTCAAGCTGTCAAGGTAAAATTGAAATAGCAATCTAATTTGTAGCTGAAGTTGCACAGAATGTTTCCGTGTAGAGGACTTTCCAGATTTTCCAGAGCATTTCATAAGGGGATTTTGCAATTTCAAAGATTTGTGCAGCATTCTCTTGAAGATATCTCAATGAAAATCAAACTGTTTTGACAAATTTCTTTGAAGAAGTGTGTGAAATTGCAATAGAATTGTTCTACAGTTGCCATGTCATTTCATGCGGACAGCCAGACTTGGCAATTTCAGTAGGTGCTTCTTGCATTATTTGTGAATGCACCTAAAAACTGCTTGTGAAAGAGCTGTTGATGGAGTGCAACGACCACATTCAGAGTTGGTCAGAGATGGAAAGTGATCATGTTGAAATGCAAATGTGTTTGTGATCCACATACAACAATTAAGTTAGCAGAATAGACGGATGAATCATGTAGGGCAGTGGCCACAGCCAGATAAGCAGTAAAAGGGTAACAACTCTAAAAAGTGAGCAGAGTGACCGCAGCAGCAGTGTGTGCGAAGTTGAGCTAACATCTCCTTCATGAAACTGTCACATCTTAGCATCCTTAATATCTTCATGGCAGTGTGGCATTTCATTTTCTTTTTCCTTTTTCCCTTTCATTACAGGAAGCCATGTTTCCAAGTTCCTAACTATGGGTTAGTAGCTGCATTGCACTGTGCTGCCCAGACTAATGCAAGCGGAGAGTGGAGACCCATTTCACTTTTACATTTATTTGCTTAGCAGACGCTTTTATCCAAATGAGGTGAAAATATCTAAGTAAACGTCAGTCTGGGGGATTGTTTGGAAGAAGTATTACAGGACAAAGTTATGAAATTAATCATCACAAGTGAAGAGCTCAGAGTAAAATGCATAGGAGTGGGGGTTGTTTTTTGTTTTTAATCCTATTTTTTGAAACAAATTATCTATCTGTATGTAATGATTACAATAAAATCAATAAAATAAAAATAAAATAAAATAAAATGCATGTGGCTTACAATTCCTAGGTCACAAAAACAGCTAATATCATTTAGATAGAAATTTTAATGTTAGGCGTAAATGTAATCCGGCTAATTATGTACAGAAACAATCTATTGATAAGGTGCCAAATGAGAGATTGGACGTCATACTAAAAGAAGTGGGAGTTCAGGGTGATGTCTGCAGATGGGGACAGAATTGGCTCAGACACAGGAAGCAGTGGGTGATGGTGCGAGGAACCCCATCAGAATTGGCCGATGTTAAGAGTGGTGGTCCACAGGGGTCAGTGCTAGGGCCGCTGCTATTTTTAAAATATATAAATGATTTAGATAGGAATATAAGTAACAAGCTGGTTAAGTTTGCAGATGATACCAAGATAGGTGGATTAGCAGATAATTTGGAATCTGTTATATCATTACAGAAGGACTTGGATAACATACAGGCTTGGACAGATTTGTGGCAGATGAAATTTAATGTCAGTAAATGTAAAGTATTACACATAGGATGTAAAAATATTAGGTTTGAATACACAATGGGCAGTCGGAAAATCGAGAGTACACCTTATGAGAAGAATTTAGGAGTCATAGTGGACGCCAAGCTATCGAATTTCCAACAGTGATCAGAATCCTTTAAAGAAGGCTAACAGAATGTCAGAATATATAACACGATGTGTGGAGTAAAAGTCCAAGGAGGTTCTGTTCAAGCTTTATAACACACTGGTGAGGCCTCATCTGTAGTACTATGTGCAGTTTTGGTCTCCAGGCTACAAGAAGGACATAGCAGCACTTGAAAAGGTCCAGAGAAGAGCAACTAGGCTGATTCCAGGGATACAGGGGATGAATTATGAGGAAAGATTAAAAGAGCTGAGCCTATGCAGTTTAAGCAAAAGAAGGTTAAGAGGTGACATGATTGAAGTGTTTAAAATTATGAAGGGAATTAGTACAGTGGATCAAGAGTGTGACTTTAAAATGAATTCATCACGAACACGGAGACAAAGTTGGAAACTTGTTAACGGTAAATTTCGCACAAACATTAGGAAGTTTTTCTTTACACAAAGAACAATAAACACTTGGAATAAGATGCCAAGTAGTGTGGTAGACAGCAGGACTATAGAGACTTTCAAAACTGAACTTGATGTTTTCTATAATTAAATGCATAGGACTGGCAAGCTTTGTTGGGCTGAATAGCCTGTTCTCGTCCAGATCATTCTAATGTTCTAATTAACAAAATATTCATTATAGGGGATCTTTGACAAACCTAATGGTGATTGCTGGCCTATGTAACATGTTTCAGATACTGATGAAGTGTGCCACTTTAGAAAGATCCATATGCTGAATCCGGCCTGTGGGCCTTGCTTTTGACACTCCTTGCCATAGAGATAAGCCCCTGCTCTCAAGAGTTGACATTGGTCCTTTGGAAGTTTCCTTAGTGTTTGATTATTGTGTATGTTTGGCAGGTGCCCTTACCCAAGGTGACACACAAAATCAGGATATTTTAACTGTTTCTCAGGGTTAAACAGTGATGCAGAGGCAGGTGTTTTTTATTTTACAGTATACTAGGGGGTTTTGCCCCCTGCTCACTTTGCTCGTAAACCCCCACCCCCGGCCTGTACTACGTACCAGCCACTTTGTGTCACTGCCGCTCACGTTGTGAAGTGGGGGGCTGATCACACCCCAAGGAGATGTGGTCGCTCCTCCAAAACCCCCTCTTAAATGGTGATACAATGGGAAACAAATACAGTTTTTTTTACCTCCTCTTTGCTCGAACAGCTGCTGGATTGCTGCTGCTGGTGCTGCCACGCCACGTGTTTGACAACTCGCGCAGCCTTTCAAACATTTAAAAGCCTGTTCAGCAGCTGTCCTTTTGTCTCACTGCCTTGTCTCTCTTCTTCCCCATTCCCTGCTCCTGTGGGGGGGGGTCCCACTTCCAAGGTGCACCCATATGAAGAGGAATTTTCTATTCTTTTAATTGAGAGACGGAACCCTCCCCTCTGACTACACACGAAACTTGATTCAGTCCTGCAGGAGACTTATGTTTGCTTGAAGTGTTTGAGTAACGTTTCTGTCTCTAAAATCTCCTGTGTATCTGTGCAACTCTGTGACCCAAGCGTGACAGCATATGAGGATTTCACTTTCACCAAACAACAGATCTTTTAATTCTTGCGGATACGCCTCTTCATTTGGGAAAAAACACTACTTTTCCCTGATGGTAACACGAATTAGACGATCTACAAGTCTCTGACTTATAGTTTAATTCCGAATAATACATTCAATTTCTTTTCGCTGTTCTGTTATTTCACCGAGATAATAATTTATGTTTGTTTGCGCTAATGCGATCTTTACTATCATTTTTTTGAGACTTTAGAATTTTCGTACTTCCGTTATCTCTAACCTGCTCTGCATGTGTATCGTGCCAATGTTTTTGAATTCTTTACAACGTTCTACTTTGTCATCTACTCTTTGTTTTATTTCCGGCCTTGGGCGTTGTTAAATCTCTTGGCACAAAGTCTCATCTCGCGGGACGTGAAAGTGTCTCTCTGAGAAAGTCACATCTTGTCTCTCTTCCCAAGATTTTTTTATTATAATAGAGAGAACATCACTGCCTAAGCAATGTGCAGAAGCAATTAAATAGGCAAACAAAACATTAGAATATATCATAAAACTGTTGAATTGAAGTCAAGGAATGTTATGCTGAAGCTAAATAATATAATAGTGAGACCACATCTGGCCAACATTGTACAAGAAAGACAACATGAAGATGTGCAGAGGAGAGCAACCAGGAGTGTCCCAGGACTAAAGGACATGTCATACTCTGACAGATTCAACAATTTAAACCTGTTTAGTCTTCAGCAGAGGAGACCTAATCCAGGTATTTAAAATCCTCAACAGCATTGATAAAGTTGATCCAGCCACATTCTTTCAGCTTAATGGTGAATTATGTACTCAAAGACGTCAGTGGAAATTAAGGGGAAATTCATTTAAAACTGAAGTCAGGAAGCACTTCTTTATGCAAAGAGTTGTGGGATTCTGGAACAAACTACTGTGTCATGCATTTGAAGCAGAAAACTTGACAACCTTAAAGAAGTATGAGATGAGATATTGGGACATCTTAGCTATTAGCTAAAGAAGCGGTTTTGATGGACTGAATGGTCTCCTCTCATTTGTCAGATTTATGTTTCTTATGTTGTTAAGGTAGGCCATATCCTCATGTGTCATTGGTCCTTAGTAACTCTTAAGAGGATCAAACAAAGCATTTGTTAAAGTGCTGTTAAACAGAAAGTAATAACTAATAGACCCCCATAGGTCACCCCTATTCCAGAGGTTACCACTAATGCAGTGCTGCACAAAGTCTACTGTGCAACATCTCACAATGCGATGGCTGTAATCGTTAGTTTGAAGTCAGGCCATTAGAGTATACTGGTGAACTACAGCAACATTATACTTAGATTATGGTTCAGGATGGTCGTGTGAACACTCAATGATGGATTTCTCTAGTGTTTAGGGAGATAAATGCACTCATATTTTTATTAAAAAGATTCATTTGAGATTAAACAAAACCAAAGGATTCCATCTGTGAGCTGTCATACAGTTGACCCCCAGAATTTCCACAACTTAAAACCGAAGGTGACAGTTTTGTTCAGGAAATAGAATATCTGTTCAGAATTAAAATCTGACAGTTTGTCCTTCCTGGTCAATTTATTAACTACCTTTACAACAAATGTGATGCATTCAGGTTAATGGATGACTGATGGGTATCGGGGTGGCACAGTGGTAGAACTGCTGTCTTGCAACAAGGAGAAGAGAGTTAAATTGCTCCCTTCATAAAGTGTGAATGTTCTCCATGTGTCCACATGGGTTTCCTCCTGGTAGTCCAGCTTCCCCCCATGCAGGTTAGGTGAAATGCCATTGCTAAATTGGCCTCTGATGTATGTATGTGTGTTCATACTGCAATGGACTGGCTCCTGGTGGACTAGGATTGTTCCTGCTGTGTACCTGATGCTTGCTTTGATAGACTCCCACTTCACCATGACCTTTCTCAGAATAGGTAGGTTTATAAAATAAATGGATGGATGGATGGATGGATGGATGGATGGATGGATGGATGGATGGATTTGTGACTGATTTTGGCAAGGATGACAATAATCTTTAAACTACTGCTCCTCACAAAGTGGCTAAACAGATAAATTCAATGCTATGAGGTTTCAAGTTCTCTTTAAATGAAAGGATTTAATATAACCTAATATTAATCAAAGAGACATTCCAAAGAATGTAACAGCATAATAGTGCCTGCCTTCTCCCAGCTGTCTTAGCTCATCATAACCATTAATGGGACTAAAGCTCTGAGATGAACAGAGCCAAGCAGAGACTTATTTGATTGGGAATGGCTGTGTGGAAAATGAAGGGTTAGTGACAGAGAAATGGTTACTGTTGGCTCAGCGAGGCCACAGATGTTCCAAAGGCTCATAGTCGTATTAGATTAAAGTGCATCCACATGAGAAATGTCATCGGGGTGGATTAAAATGATCCATGCTGTTATGTAACCTAAGGGCATGTTAAAAGCGGGTCAGGGAGGGAGCTTCGGCAAACCCTTACTTTTCAGATGGGCTACAATCATTTACTTCAAGTCACTGTTACAGCAGAGATTTACCAAACTGTTGCCCACTTACAGTGGCATATCAGCTTAAGGCTTCATCCGGTTACACAAATGAATATGACATATACCTGTAGCCATGAACAATTACAGAAATATGTCTGTCTAAGGATGGCTCTTCTGGAAAGATGCACACATCTGTAAATCTATCTCAGCTTGTTAAAGAGAAATTCAGTATTTTCTGTCTTTCCATCAAAGGCTGTTGAAGACAAATTAAGAAATCTAACTAACTACCAACTTGGGCTTGTTAGAGTGACAGACATCAGAGTTGGGGTCAAAGCTTGTTAGATACAGTTAAGGAAAACTAATGAGTCAGCTGCAGAAATTGAACCTTATTTTATTATTAATCTCACATACTGTGCCTTCTACATCTAACATAACAGTTATATACTCTATCTATCTATCTATCTATCTATCTATCTATCTATCTATCTATCTATCTATCTGTCTGTCTGTCTGTCTGTCTGTCTGTCTGTCTGTTGTGTGAAATTTTGTATATACAGAAAGTTGATAAATATTTTGTGTCATTATTTGTAAATTTATTACACATTAGTGTTATATCATTGATAAGAACAGCAATGGTTTGATGGTGAAGAGCCATTCCCCCCAGTCTTTAAGACTGAGTCTTTGTAATTTTACGAAAGCATTGGGGGAAGTGCCTAAAACCAGTTTGGCAAGTGATTCTCTGCAGGACTCTCTCAATCAACCCCCACAAGAAAGCCAGACTACCAAGCTGGCAAGCATCAGTTCAACGTTTTGGGGGCAGGTGTGAAACCGTTGTGTTGCACCAGAATTCTATTGGTCTGAAGCTGCCTGTTTGGTTGTAAATCATAAGCCATCAAGTACTATGACACCCTATTGGCTGTAGGGTTTGGACAGAGAGTCTATAACTTTGCTTGCTTTACCCCTCCCTATTTCTCTCTTACACCATGAAGAAGCATCTCTCACACCATTTCCATGAAAGGACAACACAATGAAGAGCACAGCTCAGCAGCCATATTGATGCCTTAACTAGAGACATTTAAAGTAACAAACATGTCTTTGAGCTGTCTAAAACTACATATCAGCATTTATCAGGTTGTATGGTTGCCAATATTCAAATTTACTTTGCATACTGATATTATTTATGAATATTATCAACAACACATTGTTTAAAGTGTAACTTAACTCCTGCTTGTCTTTTACTACACCTAAATACCTGAGGTTATAAATGTAGAAGGGAAGTTGGGGAGAAGTTATTAAGTACAATACCTTATAAACAGTGGTAAGTCTGTGAGATTAGAGGCGTTCTGACAAAGGCTACTCAATAATAATACAAAAGGATTTGTAAATGCTCTTTTACCCATATCTAATTTAAAACAGTATAAAGACAAGATATATAATGTTTTACAAAATAAATTTAAAATAAATCTGTAAATGCTAGGTAATTCCAGTTTTGATGCTCATAACTCATTCCTCCAAAGGTTGTGACAATCACCTATTTACATCTACAATGTGTCCAGAAACCAGTTTGGAACTTTCCTCTGGTAAAGGGGTGATTACGTGACAGGTGACGCTATCATGATTGGGTATAAGAGGACAGCATCCACAAAAGGCTCTGTCATTTACAAATAAGGATGGTCTGCCACTTTGTGCTAAAGTAGTGAACAATTTAGAAATAATATTTCTAAACATTTGATTCCAAAGAATTTGGAGATTTCACTGTCTATGGTTCATGACATTATTACAATATTCCAAGAATCTGGAGAAATCCAAGGGTGTAAAGGGCATGGTTGCATACCAGTATGTCCTTGATTTTCAACTCTACACAAAAAATGGCCATTCTTCTCTAATGAATGTCGATATATGTGCTCGGGAGTGCTTTGGAAATACAGTAAGAACAGTTTGTCACAGCATCTACAAAAGGAAGCTAAGACTATGCTATGCAAAGTGGAGGCCATACATCAGCAACATCCAGAAATATCAGTGACTTCTCTAGGCTTCAGCTCATCCGAGATGGATTGACATAAAGTGGAAATGAGGGCTGTGGTCAGGCAAGTCCACCTTTCAACTTGTTTATGAAAAAATTGGACATTGTTTTCTCAAGACCGAAGACGATAAGGGCCATCCTTTGTTAGCAGCACCAAGTCCAAAAACCAACTACTGTCCTGGTATAGGTGTTTGAGTGCTGCACGTGTGGTGAGGGGAGAGAAAGCGAGAGGGCTGGCAGGACGCGGGCTGATGTGTGCCCTGGGTCCTAGCGCCCTACGCCCTGAGCCAGCAGCGGCCTTGTGTCGCTCTACAGAGACGCAGATGTGTCAGGATCTGTGCTTTTGCCATACGCAGACCCAAACCGTCATGGCATCCCAGAGGAAAAGGAGGAATCGAGGGAAGAGAGCCGGTTCCTCCGATAAGGGAGGAAGTGAAGCAGGAAGCTCACGTCCAGTGGATGGCTGCCATCTGCGGAGGCAGAGGGAAACCCCAAAGTCGGCTGAGGCTATGGGGGTGCGAGTGCTTCCAACCAGAGGGGCACGGAGACCTCAGAGGGGGTGCTGAAGGAGTAGGCCCCGGGGTGCTGGTAGTAAGGGGGAGCACTGCTTGTGTGAGGTACAAAAGAACACCAGGTGGTGGTGTCCAGGCAGCGTCTCCGCCCCTGTTTCTGCTTCTTGTTTTGCAGGACCGGGCCCTGGAGCTGCAAGAGTAGGACCCACTTTGGGAGTAAGCTACCCTTGCGGGACAAGCCGCTCCGCCCGACGGGTCTTTGCTGGCAGAGGGGCAGTGTCACAGGTGGATGGGGGGGCGACCCAGCCGGGACGCCCTGGAGGAGGGCTTACGCCTCTCCCAGACCACGTGGGGGTGACCGCCCTGGTGGTTGTGGGGGCCATGGGTACAGAGCTTTGAAGGTCAACCCTGTAGGGGCCCATGGGGAGTGCCGGCTGAAGATTGTCGGGAGGCACCTGGAGCACATCTGGGTGATTATAAAAGGGGACGCCTTCCTGAGTTCGTTGGCTGGAGTGGGGTGAGGAGAAAGACAAGGTCTTGGAGAGGCAAGGAGGTGGCCTGAAGAAAGTGAGGCATTGGACTGTTGGCCTGGACTTTTGGGGACTTTGGGGTTGTGTGTGCACAGATGTAAATAATAGGATTTTTAATAAACGTGTGTTGGGTGTAACAACAATGTCCGCCTGTCTGTGTCCTCAGCAGCTAATACAAAAGCAAGGTGATCACAAAAAGGTATCCCTTTTTCTCCTTTCCTCCCGCCGCTAAATACACACATGTCGGCAAAGGGAAACCTCCGAAGAAAGATAGTCACTTAGCCGCTAATGCACAAACGATGCAAGCATATTGGCAACACGAAACCTCCTAGGAGAGAGATGCCCAAAGTAGTTCTTTTCAATTACCTGACGTCTCTACATTTCAATTTTTTTCTGACAATTTCAATAGTTTCGAGAACCCTGTGGTGTTTACAGCACAGGCTTACACAGCTAGTATATATACTGTATATACATGTCTACAATGATCTTGAATAAAAGCGCACTTGTTTTGTTATACTTTTGTGAAAGTGTTTATTTAATATTTGGACTTCAGTCTTCACAAATTATACACTTTTGTCATTAGTACTATAACATGAAAAAAGTTTCTGTTTTAGCTATGTGAACATGGTGAACACGGCCCCAACAGGACGTGGTCGTTCCTCTGAAACCCCCTCTTAAACAGTGATACACTGGGAAACAAACACAGCTTTTCATCTCCTCGTTGCCAATCAGCTGCTAGCCTGCTGCTTGCTGCTGTGCCACGTGATCTGCATCTCACGTGGGGCTTTGAACATCTAAAAGACAACACCGCAGCTGTCCTAGTGTCTTACTGCCTTGTGTCTCTTCCCCCAGACAACCTCTGCTTTATTCTTTGTGCTTTATTATGCTGTATTAGAATACAGTTTCTGTCTCTTGAAAACTCTGAATGAACCTGTGGAACTTTGTGACCCAAGTGTGACACTATATGTTCAACATTTCTTGCTATGCAGGCATTTCCTGTCATCCTACGTTTACATAGATCATTGAAGAATCGGAACACACATGAAATGAATGTGTTCCAAATAATGATATATTATTTACCCAATACAACTCCAGGCACCTCACACCCATATAAACAGACTTAAGCTATGAGAATTTTTTAATGCTTGTGCTGATCGACATATTTTACAAAACAAAAGACGCTGATGGAGAGGTTTGAAAGAATTTAATGTGGCCCGGGATTATGACTTTTTTGTAGGATTCTAGTATTACGGGCACTGGTGATGGTAATTGTCCACCGTTCCAGGGGTTGGTGCTGTTTGATAATGCTTTTTCTTTTCCTTCCTCTGCAGACCATAAAATTGATAGCTTTTCCAACATGGATGTCACTTCTGTTGTCCACCCGCCTGGACCCGCCTCTTCCTGATGGAGGTCAACATAACTGGGAACTTTGCTATCTTTGAGCAATCAGAACCAGACTCCTGTCTGAAAAAATGTTTTCATTAACAATATTAATCATGTTTTGTTTTCTGTCTTAAAACCAATTATATGTGGTTTGCACACAGGTGTTCCAATACTCTTCTTAGTACAATATATATATATATATATATATTGTCACACACGTGCGCATAGGAGGACGTTGTGTGGACCAAGTGAAG
>JANRMT010062791.1:154185111-154199802 GCA_026402145.1 Polypterus bichir lapradei | reverse complement strand
CTATCTATCTATCTATCTATCTATCTATCTATCTATCTATCTATCTAATATCAGCCAGGAAAGCTGCAAATTCATCTAAAAAGTCCTTATTATATTTTGGGGGGCGATAGATGAGTGTGCACAGCAGTGGTGGAGAGCAGACTAGTTCAAACATACTGAGCTCAAAAGTTGAAGGGGAAAATGAAAGGGGAAGGGAAGGGCGGTTGCAGATAAAATCAGATTTAAATAAGGTCAATAAGCCCCCGCTTATTGATAAAGGAACATCCCGGGGGCAAAACTTCAGTGAGTGGGAGCGTCTTGCCCTGTAAAATCCAGGTTTCAGCGGTGCATAAAAAATCCAGGCCATTGGAAAGAAAAAAGTCTTTCAGGATGAAAATTTTGTTCACGACCAATCTGGTATTTATCAGCGTGAAACGAACCAGCTGGGACGATGTTAACAGAGATGCACCAGCCGTGGTGGCTGACATTGTCATGATACGGCGTAGGTTGTTAAAGTTCACCCCCCGGCGGCGGTGACGGAGTGAGGCAGGGAGGTACACCGGAGCGTCCGAGGGCAAGTGGCATTCCGGCAGCATTACCTCATGTTGGGAGCCAGGAAAGTTGTTCCTAGAGAGGATCCGGGAAGCTCGGAGCCGAGCCCTAGTGCCTCCGCGCTTCCCCCGGCGGCGGCGTTTCCATCGGCGACCGGCCAAGCCATGGGCAGTGATGAGGAAGGCTGGGACTTCTTCAAACAGTCGGCCAAAGGTTTGACTGAACTCAGGGGTCAGATGTTGAGAAACCCCCACACTCATTCGAAGAGCCAGAAGGGTGAGGCGATCATAACGAATCATCGAGTCAGGAAGAGCATCACAGGAGCAGGTAAGCCGAGGAAAAAGCAGGACTAACGAGAAACAAAAAAGCCAGAGCGGCTGACGGCATGCCTCAACAGCCGGCGCCATCTTCCTTTTCGTCGTGTGGTGGGTGCAGCAACGTGCTGTACCAGTGCATGCTCCCCAACCTGACCTGACCTGACTGACCTGTGTTGCGTATTGCTTTTTCTTACATGGTTGACTGTAATTGCTTTGTGAAGCCCTTAAGTTTGATTGATTCAGTAAACATTTGCTTTTTAATCACACCTATAAAATAGTACAAATGGCAGTACAGTGTCCTTTTTCCTTTAAACATGTAACGTAAGCTGGATTGTCAATAGAACCTCCTTCATTTACACTTTATCATGTATGCAAATCAATAAAGGCTTTCTTCTCTCTGTGGCTCCCACTTGCACATTCGTCCTCTTTAGCCCGCTACCTTCAGGAAAGAAAACGCTTCATTATCTCTGAATTATCTCTTTGCCGGCAGGTCTTTCGTTTAATTAAAATGAAAAAAAAATATTGGTTTCACCAGCGCTCCCTGCATCTTGGCTGTAGCCTCCCTGTGTTGCACAGAACCTCAAACTCCAAAGCAAATTTCATGCCCTGAAATTCTATTAACTCCAAGGGAAGGTAAGCTAAATTTAGATGTGATTAAGGAAATGCTTATAAAAGGAGATTAAACCAGCTGATATTTCTTTTTTTAATTTAAGAGATCAAAACACGTGCAATAGCACACTCTTTAGTAGAAAGTATACTCGCAAAGCAAAAAATTCCATCAAGCACACACAGCCGCCTTTCTCAGCTCATATCAGAGAACCACATGAAGAAAAAAAATTCCACTGTGGTTAAGCAGAAATAATAATAATAATAATAATAATAATAATAATAATAATAATAATAATAATAATAATGCATTTCATTTATATAGCACCTTTCTCATTCTCAAAGCGCATCACAGAAATTCAGAAAGAACAACACGGCACATGCAACACTGGATACAAATAATATTCATATAAAAAGCTAAATAAACTTAAATACAGGATATACAAAGCATTGAAACAGAATAAATAAAGCAGAAATAAAACAGAAAAAAATACAAATATTACAAGAAAAACCCTGAACAAATAACATAATTTGTAATACAGGCACAAATCTTTCTGGGTATCTGGACAAAGGTAGGGTAAACTGAAAGAAGGGTCAAAATGTCAGCTTCACATAAATGTCTTCCTGAACAAATGAGTTTGAAGATGTTTTGAAAACAAATGAATTGAATCAGTTGAGGGGCAGCACGGTGGCGCGGTGCCTCGCAGTTAGGAGACCCAGGTTCACTTCCCATGTCCTGCCTGCGTGGAGTTTGCATGTTCTCCCCGTGTCTGCGTGGGTTTCCTCGCACTGTCCAAAGACATGCAGGTTAGGTGCATCGGCGATCCTAAATTGTCCCTAGTGTGTGTGCTTGGTGTGTGTGTGTGTGTGTGTGTGCCCTGCAGTGGACTGGTGCCCTGCCCAGGGTTTGTTTCCTGCCTTGCACCCTGTGTTGGCTGGGATTGGCTCCAGCAGACCCCCGTGACCCTTTGGGTAGGATATAGCGGGTTGGATAATGGATGGATGGATGGATGAATCGGCTGATCTCATGAATTTAGGAAGTCGTATGTAGAGCTGAAGGCTCTGTCACCCGTAGCGCACAAGTTCGTTTGGGCACCACAGGATTGTCAGAACTGGTGGACCTTAGTTGGGTGGACAACAACAGTGATGGAGGACTTTATCTTCTTAAGGAGCCAAGGCTTGGGGGGCTGTCAATAAAACAGGGTATGTTAAAGCCCATTGATGCACTCCTTATGTAATTTGGGGCTATACAAGAAATAAATTATTGTTGTTGGTTGCTGCTGTAGTCTGCAAGGCCAATTAAATCTTCATTGGTTAGTAACAGAATTATATATTCAATCCTGTAAGACACAGGGAGCCATTGAAGGTGGAACAGGATGGCAATTATATGCTCACTGTTGCAGATCTGTGTAAAAACTTTTCCAGCAGAGTTTTAAACCAACTGAAGCTATTATACTAAGTGTGAATAAATCTGTTGGTACCCCTCCATGAAAAAATTAGAACCCACAATTGTCGTTGAATTGGCATTCATCATTATTTATTTACTGCAGTGGACTGGCTACCTGTCCGAGGTTTGTTCCTGCCTTGCACCTTATGCTAGCTGGGATTGGTTCCAGCGCCCCCTTGCCACCCTTCTCAGAACTAAGTGGGTTAGAAAATGACATGACATTTTTTATTCCATATTGAACAAAAATCAGACTTTGCTTCAGAGTTCTGATTCAACAGAATATTTAAAATAATAACAGAAATGACAATGGCATGGACACAAATGATGGGAACCTAATATTTTGTTGTACAACCTTTAGAGGCAATCACTGCACACAAGCAATTCCTGGAGCCCTCCACGAGACTTCTGCTCCTTTCCACAGGTCGCTTGGCCCACCCTTCCTGAGCACACTGGTCCAGCTGGGTCAGGGGTCTTCTCCAGACTGCACATGTTTCAGTTCTTTCCTTAGATATTCAATGGATTCAAATCAGGGTTCATTGAAGGCCACTTGAGAATAACACCAATGTTTTGTTCTTAGCCATTATTTGGCTGCTTTTAGCTTTGTGTGTGGTTCATAATCCTGTTAGAGGATCCATGACCAACGGCTGAGCCAGAGCATTCTGACACTGGCAGTATGTTTTGCTCCAGAATGTCTTGATTGTCTTCAGATTTCATTGTTCTCTGCATTGGCTCAAGTCACCAGATGCAGCCCCAGAACATGACCAAGCTTCCTCCATGTTTCAACAGTAGGTATGGTGCTCTTTTGATAGCTTCATTTGTTTATCTTTGGACATAGAGCTGACGTGACTTGCCAAAAAGCTCCAGTTCTGTCTCATCTGTCCAAAGGACATTCTCCAAGAAGCTTTGTGTCCTGTCAATATGCATTTTAGCAAATTCCAGTTTGGATTTTTTTATGTTTTCCATTCAACAATTGAGTCCGCCTGGAACATCTTCCTTTGAGCCCACAATCACTCAAAAAGTGATGAATGGTGGAATCATACACTGATGGACACTCAGCCTTGGAGTTCAGCTTGTATCTCTTTGGAAGTTGTCCTTGGCTTTTTGTCTACCATTCTCACTATCATTTTTTCCATTCTGGGGTTGATTTTACTTTTGCACCTATATTCAGAGATGTCCCATGGAGATGTTCCTTAAACTTCTAAATAATATTTGCCGCAGTTGTCACAGGAATGTCATGCTGCTTGGAGATGGTCTTCTAGGCTTTGCCTTTAACATGCTTTCTTTCTGATTTCCTCTCTCCCCTTTGCTTCCTATGGTCCATGTTCAGTGCGGAGACCACAATGAGACCAAACAGAAGATTGACAACTTTTTTCCATTTAAATCGGCTGAATGATTAATTGCAAAATTGGAAACATGCATGAGGATAATTAAAGAAAACAGTTAGTTTGATAAAATAACTCAAATCCAGTTATTTGTGATCTTTTCTAGGGATACCAACAAATGTGTCCAGGCCATTTTAGAATATCGTTGTAGAATAAGCAACACTTGATCTCTTTTCACACTTGCTCTGCTTTACTCAATGACACATCAAAGGCATGCAGGTATACATGAGATCAATGGCTTTTCATTTCATCACTTTTCAAGAGGCATACCACACTTTTTCAATGAACTATAAAAGGATTAACAAATTTGTCCAAGTCTGGCATCAGCCAGTGGGGAGTTCCAGTCGTTGATGTGGGGATAATAAAAACACGGACAAGTCTCTCAGCATCAGAAAATGAGAGGAATGAACAAACATGGGATATGTTAAGGAGGTGGAAGTAAGGAAGTTTCTTAATGTGGTTTATGTGGATAGAATAAGAAAGGGAGGAATCCAAAATGATCCCATGGTTCCTATCAAAAGACATCATCACCATCAGTGACTTTGGTTGTGTTATTGTGTACAAAGTTAAATTCTATCCAAGTTTTAATTTCACTAAGGTAAGTTGTGTGCTAAATAAACTCTGATGAACTTTTCCTTTCAATGCTGAAATAGATCGAAGTATCATATGCAAAAATTGATAATCCAGTCCAAAGCTACAAATAATATGGCCAAGTGAAGCTTGTAGATGCAGAGGTCTAAGGACACAGCCTTGAGGAGCTCCTTGTGTGAACCTGCTGTTGCCAAAACTAACAAACTTTGACCTAACAGTCAGATAGGACTTAAAGCACTGGAGGGCATTTGCCAGAGACACCAAACATGTTATCCAATTCTGGACAGTAGAATGGCATGTCTGAGTGTGTCAAATGCTGCACTGAGGTCTAACACAATTAATATGCTGGTTCGTCCAGAGTCTGCTGCTTTAAGCAAATCATTACTTTTGTTACTTTAAGCAGATCAGTTTCAAAGCTGTACTGAGCTCTGTATCAAGACGTAAAGGGCACCATCAACTTATTACAAGTAAAGTAACTTGTGAGTTGGGAAGCCACAAGACATTCAAGAGCTTTTGATAGAAAAGGTAGTTGCACCTTTTGCAGCAGCTATGACGGCCTCTATTCTGTGTGCTTAGATTCATCCCTAATTGTTAATCGTTTCTGCACATTTCTTAGATCATACAAATGTTGTGTCAACATAGACCCCTAAATCCTTTTCAGAGTCTGCTTCCTGTAGTTCAGTGTCTCCCATCTTATACAGGTAATCCCCAGGCTATGGACATCCGACCTATGACATAAGAAACGGGGCCGCAGCTGCGACGCATGCGCCTCAGTAACTACCGCTCCATCATTTTCGGCCCGGGGACGCTGCAAGTGGTGGCTGGAGGGGGGCGATTTTGCTGCTCGCATAGTGTAGCGTCCCGCGGGCGGCTCCCGGCAGCAAGCGGTTTCACTGTCCACCCACCACACACGGCTGCCCGTTCATTCTTGGTGGGCGACTGGTAATGCTGCAAGCGGTGATCCGGTTGTGGCTGAACGGAGGCCATTGAGGGTGAACGGGGCGATGGGGGGTAGCATTGTAGTGTGCCTCGGATGGCTGCGTGTTGAATGGGGGCGGTGGTGCGGCGGACACTGCAGGCAGCATACTGTAGTGGAGGTGACTGTGTGGTGGGCTGGTGATGAACCGCCCCTCGCTGCCCCCATTCATTCACAATAGCAAGCCTGCTTGTACTGTTACGCACAAAACAAGAAGTTGTCTCTTGTCAGTACAGGGTGGTCCAGATCTAATTTTGCAGATTCAGATCGTCTGGATGACTTTGATTTATGCAGGGGCGATTCCAGTTCGGCGCAAAGACGATTCTTCATGTCGTCAGTTCGCACACTTCTCGATGGTCCGGGATTTTTTGGGTGATTTTCTATGTAATAACCTGAACAAGTTATAGGATAATGAAAATTGCATGATTAGATCTGGACCACCCTATACATCAGACGTGCCTTCTTGCTGTGATAGCGTGTACAGTGCTGTGCAGAAGAGCTCATCTTAACCCTTTGTCTTCACCCTTCAAGAATGTCTCTGAAACACAAATCTGATGCAAGTGCTGGTGTTACAGTAAAGAAGAGAAAAACCATCACCATTGAAAATAAAGTAGAAATAATAAAAAGGTCAGAAAGAGGTGAAACTCCATCATTCATTGGCAGAGCACTTGGTTACGGTTGGTCAACAATAGCATTTATTAAAATAATGTACCTGTTCTGACTTACATACAAATTCAACTTAACTAAAAACGTACAGTCCCTATCTCGTACGTAACCGGGGACTGCCTGTATTTATAACTGACATTTCATTTGCCCATATGTAGCACTTTGCACTTTTGTATTAAACTGCATTTTCCAAGTATTTGCCCAGTTCTGAAGCTTCTCCAAGTCTTTCTGAATTGTTTTTGCTGTCTCCTCTGATTTGTTATTCCTCGACTTGTAGTGTAATCTGCTAATTTCATCATTTTTCTACCTATACCAGAAAAGTAGCAGACCAAGGACAGACCCCTAAAAGATTCCACTGATGACCTCACTCCACTTGGTTCTCCACATTGACGTTTAGCGCTAGTTCTTACTTCAGCTACCAACATTTCTCAAATTGCAATAGATTCATTTAGAAAATGGAAGATGGATTGAAGGATTATTTGTTCCATCATTAAAATTTGAGCATCTTCAGACTCAACAGTTGGGTATGGTGATGTTATGTGTACATGGAGCTCATGTCACTTTCCTTTACATTAATTTAACTGTGATATTGGACTCCTTGACTTCAAATTGCAATATGTCTTCATATCAGGTAAGCAGGTCCTGCAACCTTCAGATAGATAGATAGATAGATAGATACTGCATGGCTGCACTCGGGTCCTAATCTGGGGATCGTGAGGTGGTTTGTCATGTGGTGGATGCAGCAATGCGCTGTATCAGTGCAGGCTCCCAACCATTCCCCTCTCTTTTCCATATCACAATTAGGTAATCTGTAAACCGAGAGCTCACACAGTGAAAAAAAATAAAACTTTACCTCAGATCTGGCTCTGAGGAAGCCATTGCCCTTACATGTGGTCTGCACAATACAGCTGCTCATCGAATACAAAGTTCAAAACATGGAATGCGTGCTCTCCTTAAAAGCAGTCAGTTTATTATGATTATGAACCAGTCAAAGGCACTGGCCACCAGAATTTTAAACATGCTGATCTTTTTATGAGAATGTGCCTATAAGTAGTGTGGACAGTAAGGGGTAATGCTCATGATATCCCCAATGCTGAGTAAGGCCCAGGAAGACAAAGATCCATGAAAAGATTGTCATTTATTACAAGAGAACACAATACGCAGAAAGCAGTGAACATTAGGAGCACAAAACAAAGGTAAATATGCGGAGAATAACAAACTCTACCAGATTATATCACCTAAAGAATCCTTTTCTAAACTCCAGTATTTGTCTCACAATATTTTGGACTTTCTACCTTCCACTTGTGACCCTGACTTACTTTCTGACTCCAAGCTAATTAAGCCCATGTAAATGAGGCACCATTATATCCAAGATTGGGGTCACATCTTGGGCAATCCATGGGACTACACCAGGAGTTAGAGAGGTTCTCTGAAAGCTCTAATGATATCCTCCTAGAGGAACAATTATGACCCAAGGATATCCCAGCATTCAGGGCCAATGGTACGACTCCAAGCAGCAGATAATCCCCAAGGAGGCTGTGCAGCTCGGGACAAAGGGACTTGTTGCTAGTTACTTTTCATCCCCTATTGCTGTACTGTCTATATTGTCCAGTAACTTGGACCTTAAGATGAAATGCTACTGTAGTCACAAGACACGGTCAAAAATCAGAAACCCAAAAATGCAAAATAACCAAGTCAAAACAGTAAACCAAAACTTTTCATGAAATGAGAGAGCAAAATAATCTTTTACATGGAAGCTAACAGAGAGAAATACACTCATAAAGTTTCAGAGGAATCTGTACTCTTGGATAACCGGAAAGTAGATGGTCCTGAAACTTTATACTGTCATGCCGTACACTTCTACCATTTTCTTGACAATAGAAAACAACCCTGGAAATCCGAACCCAAGCATAACGATATTTAGGTAAACACTGAATTAGAAATTACATGTTTTGCAACTCTCTTCTGTAATGAACGTCTATACGTCTAGTAATAACACCAACTTGAGGAAAGTGGAACTGGGGGTTTATTTCAAATCAACAACACAGCACTTCGGATACGATCTAAGCCTTCCGGTTGTTTTTGGACACTGGAAATGGCTCATATATACCTTCACAGTCTAGCTCTCTTTTACACCTCACTCCTAAGGAAAGAATGTCCTTCCCTACGCTGGCTCCTATTTAACTGCTGCACCCAGAGTCTGCACACCTTCCTTCATCTTCCCAAAGGGTCTCCAAAGAGCTTTTCCTTCCCAGTCTTGTCCTCAGACCCGCCTACCCACCTCAGCAGCCAATCAGCCACTAGTATAACTTTCACCCACTTTTATGCGTACAACAACTTCACAGAACAAAAAAGTAGCCACTCAGTTCATATAGGGCAGGGGTACTCAGATCCAGTCCCGGAGGTCTACAGTGGCTGCAGGTTTTTCCTTTTATCAGATTTTTTAACTTGATCCCATTCGTTTACAACTAAAGTTTTAAATTGTTTGGGTTTAGTTTTAGTTAATCTATTTGTTATGATTCAGAATCCTTCATTGCCTATTTTGCTTTTAAACAGCTGCATTTAGGTTTTAATTGTTGCCTGTTTTCTTAAATGGGCATCAGTTAACAATGAGGTGCAAATAACAAAGGAACCACCAGCTCTCCATCTAACATGCTTCCATTTAAAGCGGAAGCATGCTTAATGGTCTGTAAAATAAATAACTACGGAAGATACGAACAGCAAGCTCAGAGACAGAGATATCCTAAATCTTACATCTTTTCAGGATGATGGATCCAAGTATAGGCCTCTTAGCAGGACAAGCTCTGGCTCTAGCAGTAGGAAAGTAATAAATAACAACAAGAAGTTATTCCATGTTCAAATGTTGGTGCTCCAGAAATACTCCCATTTACATGCATTGCATTTTGATGCAGGAGCTCCAAAAGACCAAGCATTTGACACAAGCAACACAGACTAATCTTTTTACTCAGGCTGTGACTTTCCAGGTTTTCCCATTTGAATACAAGTTTGGTTGCCTGTTTATTTATTTATTTTTTTGATTGGTTTATTTTTTATAAATTAAAAAAAAACATAGTATCTTTACCGGATGTTATCTGTGTCTTACTTGGATTTGGATGTACTTTAATGTCATTCAAAGCATACAACAAGAAGTGCACATCTGAACGAAACTGTGTTTCTCTGGCTCAGTGTACAAACACAAACATAGAGACAAGTACACGTTATACAACAATAGATAGCCATAATAGACAACATAACCAGACAGAATATACTGTATGTAGAATCCAATAGACACACTGGTGAATAGTTGTAAAGTGTTCAAGTGGCTAAAAGAAATGGATGAGTAGTAATTTTCTCAAACTAAATAAGGAGAAATTGCAAATCTTAATGATGAGGGTTTTAGAAATAAACTTGATCCATTAGGCTTAAATGTCAAGACAGAGGTAAATAATTTAGGGCTAACTATTGACTCTGACCTGAATTTTAAATCACATATTAATCAGATTACCAGGACAGCATCTTTTCACTTAAGAAATATAGCAAAAGTTAGACGTCTTATAACATTGCAAGATGCTGAAAAATTATTCGACTAGATTACTGTAACGCACTCCTCTCAGAACCACCCAAAAAAGACATCACTCGGTTGCAACGAGTGCAGAATGCAGCTACTGGAATCTTAACTAGGAAAAGAAAATCAGAGCACATCACCCCAGTTTTGATGTCACTACACTGGTTACCTGTGTCATTTAGAACTGGCTTTAAAATACTGTTTATGGTTTACAAAGCCTTAAATAATCTCACTCCATCCTATAATTCAGAATACCTTTCATCTTGCGCTTCAAATCGTAACCTTAAGATCGTCAAATGAGTGTCTGCTTATAATTCCAAGAGCTAAACTTAAAAGAAGTGGTGAGGCAGCCTTCTGCTGTTATGCACCTAAAATCTGGAGTAGCTTACCGATAGAAATTCGCCAGGCTAATAGAGTGGAGCACTTTAAAACACTGTTAAAAACTCATTATTTTAACATGGCTTTCTTATAGCTTCATTTTAGTGTAACCCTGATGTTCTGTATATGCATTTAATTATCATTTTTTTCATGGCTCCACAATCCATACTAACCCCTACTTTCTCTGCTGTTCTTTTTCCATTTCTCTGTGGTGGTGATCTGCGCCCCCCCACCACCTGATCAAAACACCGTGCGGTCCTTACATTGATTGGTTGACCATCATTGTCTAGTTCTTCTATGTGAACCCTGAATACAATGAGGACTGATTGAGGTTATTGATTTTAGGTAGAATGCCTAGGGGGGTCTGGGTTGTCTCGTGGCCACGGAACCCTTGAAGATTTTGTTTTTTTTTTTTCAGCCGTCTGGAGTTTGCTTTTGTTTTTTCTATCCTCCCTGGCCATTGGACCTTACTTTTATTCTTTTAGATTTTTTCTTTTTTCTTTCTTCATCTTGTAAAGCTCTTTGAGCTACATCATTTGTGTGAAAACGTGCTAAAGAAATAAATGTTGTTATTGTATGTAACATGATGCACAGCATTTTAGGACGTATGAGATTCCGAGTATATGAGTTCAAACAGTCTGTGTGTTTGTTCGGGAATTTCACCGTCCCAACAGGTCAGCGTGTTGTGTGTTGTTAAAGGCAGCTGAATAGTCTGATGACCTGTGGGAAGAAACTCCTACTGAGTCAGTTTTGCACCACATACTGCGCTAGCGTTAGGTAAAGGGCAAAAGTGTGAACAGTCCATGGGCTGGCTGGGTGGGTGGTGGCCTTATGTAGGCAGAGTGACAAGTACAGGTCTTGTGTAGACAGGAGGATGGTTCGGATGATTTCTTCTGCCTTCTTCACCACTTTCTGGAGGGACATCTGATTTAAAACAGTGTGGCTACCACACCAGACTGTGAGGCTACTGGTCAAGACAGCGTCTCTGTAGAATGATGTGAGGACAGGAGGTGGGGAGGTTTACTCTCTTTATCCGTCACAGAAAGTGAAGGTGCTGCTGATTTTTTTTGTCTGTGAGCTATTTGTCCAAAATGAGCAATAAAGTGTATGGGTAATACACTTTGGAAATGTTCTTTGAAAGTAACAGTACCATTATGGTGTACAATTCATAAATAAGGTTCTAAAAAAACTCTACACCCTAGTGTTCCATTGACATTATTGTAACATACTGTGAAGGATGGCCGGTCGTTCATCCCGGCCAATACCCCCATGCCGCCAGGTGGAGCCCTCCCTGCAGCATGGAGGTGCCCCGAGCGCCAGCAGGGAATTATGGACGTTGGAGTTTTCCTTTACAGCCCTGCTGGATACCATGGGGGTCAATAGAAGGTGCTGCAGGGAGGAACAGTGACTATTTTCCCTACGCCCCGGAAGCACACATGGACAAGGGGTATGGCGTGCTTCCGGGGTAAAGAAGAAGGTTTTTTATCTGACCCGGAAGTGTTCCTAGTCACGTGGACAGAGAGGGAAAAACACTTCCGGGGCAAGGAGTATAAAAGACTGAAGGAGACACCAGAGCGTTGAGCTGAGCTGGGTGGTAGGAGGGCAACGCATCTGGGAGTTGGAGGATTGCTTATTGATTAAGTATTTTGTAGTGCATGAGTATTGTGGTGGAGAGGGTGCTTTGTGCACTGTACTGTGACAATAAAGTCAATTATTAGACTTTTATTTGGTGTCTGACGTTTGATCGGAGGGTTCTTGGGAGTGACACTGCCCCCTATCTGTCACAATACATGGAATGCTCTAATAACATTTTTAACATGTTCAGTGGTTTACTGGGAATTAAACGGGGCTGCAAACTGAAGCCGCAGCTGCACGTGGTGTTTCTCTCTTCCTTCCACTCTAATCACTGGCTGTATAATCTCCCATGATGTCTGTCATCTTTGCTTGCCTACATAAGAGGATATCAGTATTTAAATTGAAAGCCACTGCAAAATGACCTTCTGTCTATAATGTGCCTCGGATTCACTGACTTCATCAAGCAGGTTAACAGGTTCGTCGCACTGTGTTGTTTAAAAAAAAAAAAAAAAACAAAGATGCTTCAAAAAGTAATATTCACCAAACAGCATAGTTCAGAGACAGACATTACAGTTTTCCAGGGTTCTGCCAAGATGACAAATGGCAGGAGTCAAAAGAAAAACAACCAGAATAAGAAGAAAATCAAAATCAATAAACTAGTAAGGTGAATAAGACAAAAAACAAAATCAAAATCAACAAGCCATAAAATCAAAAATAACTGATACCAAAGGCCAATATAGTTAAACAAAATGGCACCTTTGATTGGCTAACTAGAAAGAGTACAATATGCAAGCTTTCGAGGCAACTCAGGCCCCTTCTTCAGTCAAGATGTAATACAGAGACTGGACACCAGGACAGAGACAGCCTTGGAAGTGAGACATCTTAGATCTTTTGATATGATAACTGTCCAACCAAGTCTTTTGTTGTTTCTGATGAGTTTTTCAAAACAATGTGGATCTGTACATTTTGATCTTGACTATACGTTGATCTCCTTTCTTGCTAAATGAATCTTAGCCTAGAGAGGTCTGTTCATTTTTTACATCTAAGTTGTCTCACTTGAAGATTTTCCAATGCAGTCTCTGTCCCGGTGTCCAGGCTCTGTATTTCTTCTTGCCTGAAAAAGAGGCCTGAGTTGCCTTGAAAGTTTGTATATTGTAATCTTTCTAGTTAGCCGATAAAAGGTGTACATTTTGTCCAACTTCTCATTACATCCATAATGGCTAACACAGTTCAACACCCTTGTACCAAAGGCCAATATGAAACCCAAAAAATCTTATCTCAATAAACATGCAAAATCTCTAATTAACATCACAAAGCAATTTACAACGTATTCACAATCTCGGACACCAGTAATACCATGGCACTGGCTTAACCTGAGGTGCCACACTGAAGTGACTTCCAGTTGTCCCGTGATAGCGGCACGATATTATTGCCTGCAATGTAGACGCTCAGCATGTCAGAGGGGAACATTTTATGTGCATTGGCTGGTTTTCTAGTTTTTTCTTAGACAAAGGAACATGCAAATATTAAATGTAAAAGCCAGTAGATGAAGGGGCAATAAGCACCCATTGTTGGGACTGGGGTGATAAGTGGAAAGGCAAATTTCCTGAGCAATTGTGTTACCGTTTATTGTTGATGGCTGTCTACAGGATATAGATATTTACCTACTTTGATTCTATTGTTTAAACAATGAATATATGTTTACACTACTGCAAATCAAAACAAATTGGTACGTACCATTGTTTGGTAAATCGTCATGTGAATCTAGGTAGGGACTGAAGCAGGTATTTACTTCTATGGCAGTGAGTGGTGCAGTGAGGGACAATGCACCGAGAACATTGCTAAGACCACTCATACAGGGCACAGGGGCTCACAGGCAGACGAGGGTACATGGCTGATAAGATGCAAGACACACGGACGGCAACACCGACCTCCATGGAGGAAGAGAGAGTCCCACCAGAGAGACGGCAGTTGTGGGTCCAGTGAGAGAGGGAAGAGTCACAAAAGGACCGAGCGAAGATGGCGGACGAGAAGAGAAACGTGCCAAGGTCATCATAGAAACCCAAGGAGCCCAGAAGCGAAAAAAACACAATGCTAACTCCACGAGGAAGAGACAATGACAGGGCTTCATCAGTTCAGCAAAACATCTGCAGGGGAACAGGCATCCAGCAGAGTGTATAACTGGACTTCAAACCACTAAAGGTTGTGTACTCCACTGTTATGTTTTTAATGAGTGGATTGCTGATTTTTTTTATTTTTTTATACCTTTCACTCCTGATATTTTTCAATTCCTGTCTACTTTTTTTTCTTGGTGTATTTTTATATTGTCTACACTTTCTCACGCTTGTTTTATTTCTTTTATTGTACGTATAGTTCGTGGATACAGCTGACTTGAATTGCATGGATTTGGCTTAAAATTTACAGATTTTATGGACTCTACTTTGACTGGGAACAGCTGAGTCTGTGGATCGTGGGACGAGACCTACGAACATTTCTTTGTACCTGGCATATATGACCTTGGGATGATCTGTCTCCGTGATTATATTCGCTGTGCTGATCTGCTCCAGATTCATTTTACATTACTCTACAACTGAGTTCTGATCTGACACTCATAGTAACCTGGCTTATGGCTCCGGGGCGATCACGCATGAAATTAA
>JANRMT010062791.1:154162415-154182023 GCA_026402145.1 Polypterus bichir lapradei | reverse complement strand
TATTATTATTATTATTATTATTATTATTATTATTATTATTATTATTATTATTATTAATACAGGTTACTATTGCTTTTCCTGAAATTGTTGCCATGTCTTTCATTGTGTGCTTATTACCACCCAGTTTAAAGAAACCTGTATGCTATTATCTGCAAATCTCAAGAGTTCCCAGTCTCTTAATAAAACTGGGTGGTGCAGTCGAATATTTTAACTGTGTCTGGGTTATTTTATCTATAAGTGTGACCAGACACCCGTCACACTCAAACTGCAGTGCATATAAGACACCAAATGCCAACATGATAACAGCTAAACCAAATCCATCCATTTTCTAAACCCACTTATCCAGAACAGTTTCACTGGGAAGCAGGAGTCTGTTCTAGCAAGTACTGTGTATAAGGCAGGAATAATTCCTGAGCAGAACACAAGTACATAACAGGGTGAACAAATTGAAGTGGTCGAGGGGCTTACTTCGCATCACCAACCCATCAAACCTCTGTGTGAGGACATGGGGAGAACATGCAAACTGCAAACAGCACACAAACCCTGCTCTCATGTTTGTAAGGCAGCAGTGCTACCAATGCACCACCGTGCCACCCACAATCACTACAAAAATCATACTAAAAAATAATAACACTAAGTCTGAAATAGCACAGATGTAACAGAATGAAACTAAGTTCAGTAATGCTTAAAGCCTAGAAAATCCTAGCACCCTGAATACCATCAAGACTCCTTTACACGACGACTCTCAGAACAAAAGTTTGCTTTTAATACAAAATCAAGAATTTATTACTGAAAAAGGTTTTCCTGTCTTTATCACCCAGCGCGTATGCCATTAAGGAAAGATAGGCATCCTGGTCGGGATGGAGGATGAATTTTTGCCCAGACAGAAGGTCATAATGGATTGACTGGGTGAACAGGCATTTCAGGAGCAGCTTATTCCCCCACACAACAGGTGGCACTGTTCCTCGGGGCTGAACCCAATTAGGACACCCACAGGGTGACATGGGAGTTTTAATTCCAGAAATTCATCCCTGGGCACTACCATTGGAGGACTGTCTTGGTTTCCACACAATGCAGAACTGCTCTGGACGACCTGCGCATCACACCAGAAGCAGCTCTTGGGTCAGATATAAAAGAGTTCTTGCAGCCTCACTTAACTGAGTCAGAGTCGGGAGGCAGCAGGCAACACTCTATGGGAGGTAGAAGAAGAGAATTTGTATTTGTGCACTGTGGCTGGTGTTTCTATAAGAAAGGAGTTGGAAGCCAATGAAGCTGAAATTGTGCTTGGGGCATTATTGTGTCTGTGGTTTGGAGCTCAGTGGCGCCCACTTGTGGTTACAAGTGTGATGAATAAGCTCTCCACTACCTCAGGATATTTACCATACCATTCCAAAGGCCAGTACGATTGCAGCTGGAATGTATTAGGTTTGGTTTGTTTAATTTATTTTGGGTAGAATACATTTTCTTTGTTTTGTTTTGATATTTTTAATTTGCTTTTGAAATGTGGGGAATCTAATGGTATGGTTGTTTTCTATGAATAAGAACATAAGAAATTTGACAACCAAGAGGAGACCATTCAGTCCATCAAGCCCATTTGTTTAGCTAATAGCTAAGCTGTCCCAATATCTCATCCAGATTCCTCTTAATGGTTGTCTAGGTTTCTGCTTCAAAACTTTTGCATAAGGAAGTGCTTCTTGACATCAGTCCTAAATGCACTTCTCCTTAATTTCCACTGATATCCTCGAGTACATGATTCACCCTTAAGCTAAAAGAATATTGCCAGATCTACTTTATCAATGCCTTGGAGGATTTTAAATACCTGGATTAGACACCCCATACATATCTCCTCCACTCAGGACTAAAGAGGTTTAATTCTCAAAGTCTATCAAAGTATGTCATGTTTGTAGATCCTGTAGATTGGTTGCTGTCCTGTTCACAGCTTCAAATCCTGCTATGTCTTACTTGTACCATGGTGACCGGTAATATTAACAAGTACCAGTAAATACCAGTAATAAAAAATAACAAGCACCAGTAATAAAAACAAAAATAACTTACATTGAGAGCTATTGTTTTATTTTAGCAATGCCATTTTGGGAAGCAGTTGCTGGGACATCGGTGAGAGTTGTTAGACCATACAACTCATCATATCACATCATTAGCAATGCTATTTAAGCCGATGTCCTACCAAACTCTTTGTCCATGATTGTGGAAACATCTTAAACCTTTTACTGTGCTTGTGCCTTCTAAATAAATACTCATTTCCGAATATCAGCCCATGTTTTCCTACTTTTCACTTAGTAATTTATTTTAGATGCATGCTAAATCGATTTCCTAGTTTCGACCTTTGCTTTGTTCCTTGTCTATGCCTTTATCTTCTGATGCATTACTTGTTTCGTTCACCTGTCCTGAGTAGATAGATAGATAGATAGATAGATAGATAGATAGATAGATAGATAGATAGATAGATAGATAGATAGATAGATAGATAGATAGATAGATCTTTATTTGTCTGTGGGAAATTTGGCTTTTTTTTTAATGACGCATGCCTTTCCCCTTCTTTGTTTCTCGTCTTTGTTTGTGGGAACAACTTAGAAGGTGTTGTTAACTCAAAACGTCAGGATCCATTTCCACCTCTCTGTATGTCCTTGGGTAGTTTTGACATCATTGAAGTCTATGTGATAATTACTTTCAGAAACGACATCGCCAGTGCTCACTCATGGACGTCACTTTTCTTAGTCTCACTTCTTCCGTCTTTTGATTGTATCACTTGCCATACAACTCAACTTCAGAATGTTTCTTAAAACAAAATTAAAGCATCTAAGCAAGTAGGAAATACAGGGTGGGCCATTTATATGGATACACCTTAATAAAATGGAAATGGTTGGTGATATTAACTTCCTGTTTGTTGCACATTAGTATATGTGAGGGGGGAAACTTTTCAAGATGGGTGGTGACCATGGTGGCCATTTTGAAGTCGGCCATTTTGGATCCAACTTTTGTTTTTTCAATAGGAAGAGGGTCATGTGACACATCAAACTTATTGGGAATTTCACAAGAAAAACAATGGTGTGCTTGGTTTTAACGTAACTTTATTCTTTCATGAGTTATTTACAAGTTTCTGACCACTTATAAAATGTGTTCAATGTGCTGCCATTGTGTTGGATTGTCAATGCAACCCTCTTCTCCCACTCTTCACACACTGATAGTAACACCGCAGGAGAAATGCTAGCACAGGCTTCCAGTATCCGTAGTTTCAGGTGCTGCACATCTCGTATCTTCACAGCATAGACAATTGCCTTCAGATGACCCCAAAGATAAAAGTCTAAGGGGGTCAGATCGGGAGACCTTGGGGGCCATTCAACTGGCCCACGACGACCAATCCACTTTCCAGGAAACTGTTCATCTAGGAATGCTCGGACCTGACACCCATAATGTGGTGGTGCACCATCTTTCTGGAAAAACTCAGGGAACGTGCCAGCTTCAGTGCATAAAGAGGGAAACACATCATCATGTAGCAATTTCGCATATCCAGTGGCCTTGAGGTTTCCATTGATGAAGAATGGCCCCACTATCTTTGTACCCCATATACCACACCATACCATCAATTTTTTTGTTCCAACAGTCTTAGAGGGATCTATCCAATGTGGGTTAGTGTCAGACCAATAGCGGTGGTTTTGTTTGTTAACACAAACACAATGGGCAGCACATTGAACACATTTTATAAGTGGTCAGAAACTTGTAAATAACTCATGAAAGAATAAAGTTATGTTAAAACCAAACACACCATTGTTTTTCTTGTGAAATTCACAATAAGTTTGATGTGTCACATGACCCTCTTCCAATTGAAAAAACAAAAGTTGGATCCAAAATGTCCGACTTCAAAATGGCCACCATGGTCACCACCCATCTTGAAAAGTTTCCCCCCTCACATATACTAATGTGCCACAAACAGGAAGTTAATATCACCAACCATTTCCATTTTATTAAGGTGTATCCATATAAATGGCCCACCCTGTATGTTAAGCTGCAGATCACTAAAGTCCCTTGTGTGTAGTGCTGTGATGGTGCAGGAGCACTCATAAAGCAGAAACATATGTACATGCGTTCATAAAACTCCAAGGGTGTGATATGCATTGCCCGACTGATAAAATAGTGTTCAAATATTGGTCAGAGTCCTTGGTAGTTACTATAAAGATTTTCTTTGTATTTGTAATAAGTAAAAGATTATGACTTCTATAACCATCCTTAATTTATCAAATACTAGACGTAATTCTTTACATCCTGATATAATTATTGATCAAGGCATTTCATATCATTTTTATGGATAGGGATTTTGTTAAGGAGGTGAATTTGTTGATCAGAAATTCTTTCTTTGTCTCTTTATAATGCTAAGCCTGAACTGCAAGGAAAATTATCAATGTGAGGACATTTTCCTACTAAAGTTCTTCTAAATAACATGGAAACCAGTGAAACTGGTATTCCTCTGAGCTGTATTGGCAACTTTCTCTTGGTATTAGAAAAACCTCCAAACTCAGCTAAAAGCTTGTTCTGTTTGTTATCTAAATTTGTTCTGTTGCCTGCTAAGAGTATCTATAGTCAACTGGTCTGATTTCAACATCAGGAAGCATGAAGTCAGGAAGTCTGAACTAAGATCCTGGATGGCCAATAATTTTCTTGATCTAAATCAAAATAAAACGGAGGTGCTTATAGTGGGTCCAAATTGGTCTTGGACTTCTCGGCTCTTTCTCTGCCTTTTCCAAACCTCAAGTCCGCAATCTTGGTGTTACCTTTGATAGCAACCTCTCTTTTGAGAAACAAGTAAATTCTGTTGTCAAGAGTTGCTTTTTCCAACTTCGTCTACAATATTAGGTAAAATAAAGCCTTTTTTATCTTCTAAAGATCTTGAGAAAGCTACTCATGCTTTTATTTTTTCTCGCCTCGATTATTGCAATTCGCTGTATTCTGGGATTAACAAATCTCTGATACACAGGTTACAGCTGGTCCAAAATGCTGCTGCTCGCCTTCTGGTTGGGGCAAGGAAGTATGACTCTGTTTCTCCTATTTTAGCTTCGTTACACTGGCTGCCTGTCAGTTTTCGAATTGATTTTAAAATCTTGCTGCTAGTTTTTAAATCGTTACTTGGACTCGCTCCTGCCTATTTATCTGAACTGTGTGTTTTACACCAGCCATCTAGAGTGCTTAGATCTTCTGGTCAGTTGTCTCTTGTTGTCCCTCGTACTAAATGCAAAACCAAGGGGGACAGGGCCTTTGCAGCTGCTGCCCCTCGCCTGTGGAACTCTCTACCTCATCATATTAAGGAGTTGTCTACAATTGAACAGTTCAAAACAAGATTAAAAACTCACTTCTTTTCACTTGCATTCAGTGACCTTCAGTAATACTGATGGTTTTCCTCTTTGTGATCATATAACATCATTCCTATTTATTATCTATCTTATTTTATGTTTATATATTTTATTACTATTTATGTTTTATTGTTTATTGTTTTTTCTTTTATTCTATTATTGTAAAGCACTTTGGCCGCAGCATTACTATGTTGTTTTAAATGTGCTATATAAATAAAGTGACATTGACATTGACATCGAAGCATTCCTTTTTCCAGGTCATACCTAACCAATACTTTCAATCAGTTATTCTTACCATTGATACACATTAGAGATCTCCTCATGTGATAACCCACCAGGTCAAGAGGAGGAACTGTCACAAGCATTCTCTTCTGCTTCTCTCCCCACAGCTCTGAGAAATTGTCCAGACTGGGCACTTAGCTCCATCCCTTCTGGTTTGTCTGCTATATGAACCCTGGCTGTTTGGAAGGAGGAGTCTTTCGCAATCAGAGTGACCTGCTGGACGGACCTCTAGTAAAATGACCCTCAAGAGCTGAATACTCTATGTTAATATTTTGGCCAAGGGCAGCTTGTACAACACCAAGAGGTGTGCTTTTTGTTGGATTTGTTCAATTAAATAGGACAACTTGGTCATTGCTGCACCTGGCCATACTATATATCCATCCATCCATCCATTTTCCAACCCGCTGAATCCGAACACAGGGTCACGGGGGTCTGCTGGAGCCAATCCCAGCCAACACAGGGCACAAGGTAGGAACCAATCCTGGGCAGGGTGCCAACCCACCGCAGGACACACACAAACACACCCACACACCAAGCACACACTAGGGCCAATTTAGAATCATCAATCCACCTAACCTGCATGTCTTTGGACTGTGGGAGGAAACCGGAGCGCCCGGAGGAAACCCACGTAGACACGGGGAGAACATGCAAACTCCACGCAGGGAGGACCCAGGAGGCAAACCCAGGTCTCCTAACTGCGAGGCAGCAGTGCTACCACTGCGCCCATACTATATATGTTTTGTTTATTCCAAGAAGAAAATGCATGAGAACATTTTTTGAAGAAAAAAGAAAAACAAAATGGAATAATTACATTGACTATTCCATATACATTTTTAAAATGGTAAGTTGAGAATTAAAGGTCCATAATGTACTTTTGTCTACTACTCTAACTGGTGACTACTTTCACGTATCTGTTGCTTTCTGTTTGAAGAAATATTTTCTAAAATTTGTGTGAAATTTACTCATTAACGGTTTTCTTCTGGGCTCTCTGGGTTCTTCTCCTGTGAACTAGGAATTGAGATATTTAAGAACAAACCTTACTGTAGTTTTGATACTCAGCCTATAGTATCTTATGGGGTCCTGTTTAGACTTCTTCTATTCTGTTATGCCAGCAAACTGATAAGGAAATGAGAGGCAACTGGGGGACAGATGTCTGGACAGAAAGAGGACAAAACCAGGAGAGCAAAACACAGACAAGACACAAAATGGTCAAAATGATACGAGCAAAAACTAAAAACCCGAGGAACGTTCATATGATAATTGTAGATCGTAGAAAGTGCTTTGAGAAATAGCTTTGCTAGATGCAGCTCAGGTATGGAAATGATGTCTTGGCTAACATTCTCACAAGTTGCGTCATTACTCAAAGGTCACAACTTCCAAATGCACAATTCTAACAATGCAGACAGCTGCCCTAATGAAGGGAAACCCAAAAATGGCGATGATTGCAGAAAAGAAAATGACAACTGAAGCTCATCAAAATAATGAATAAAACCTATTTTGCAAGTATGCAAGAAAATAATAAGTCAGAATCATCATATACAATCTCATAAAATCCCTCAAAATGAGTGTCAGATCTCTGAAATTGCTCCCGAAAAGACAGAAAAGGTAAGAATAGAGACCAATTCATAACACATGAGTGAAGGAGAATAGCAGTGAGCTCCGATATTTACAAAAGCACAGACCTTTTCTCCCATCAAGTCGGTTTCTGTTTCTGATTGCTGCTCTACCAGTTTTCAGTACTGTAACAGAGTAATAAAAAATGTCCTAGCTGCAATGTTCTCATTTGCTGTGGTTGGGAAAGTGAGAATGATTTGCAAGCTCTTATCAAATGATCCGGCACAAGATGTGTTGAATGAAGAAACTGAGTGAGTATAATCCTAGCATTCACGCTCCACCTGTTATCATTATTAGGTATTTCACTGACGCTCTGCATGATCACAGCATGCTGCAGTTGTCTACAGTCATTTGGAGCACAGACAGTGTCAAGGTTGTGTGTTTGTTTTGTAATATTTTTAATTTCTGGTACATTTACTCATCTTCTCCTGCACCTTCTTTTTTTGTGTTGTCTGTAATTCTGGCCCGCTCCCTTCCCTTTCCACGTGATCTTTCAGTTAGGACCCTCGAATGTGACCTGAAGAGCCCTACTTAAGTCCAAGTCTTGCCTCAGTTCCCAGATGAGACTTTACCGTGCTCTTTGTTTTTGTTCTTCTGCTCTCTTTTTTATTTTGTTTTTCTGTGGACCATTTTTGTCTGATTTCTCTGGTATGGAGTTTTGTTTTTTGGTTTTGATTATTTGGTTTTGTATACTTTTAGATTGCCTTATTCCTTGTGCTCTTTATTTGACTGTTTTGTTTATCTTTTTGTTAATCATTACTCATTGGGGCGGGTTTGTAATTTTAGAACGTTTTAAATTGTTTTGGATCTTTTTTCATTAAATATAAAAGTCATGTTTATTTGGCACAGGTGGTTCTCCTCCCCCTTCCCTTTCAGGAATTCTGAAAGTAACCATTTAAAAATATTAGGCTTGTGGGTTATGTAGCACGAGTAATGTGAGATTTTTAGCTTTTCATCAATGGAAGTTTTTCACATTGTTTGATATTGCACTGTATTGGTAACTTCTATTATGTAATAAGCTTCTTTCTATCCATGCTTCATGAAGACATAAATTAATAATTGTCCATTGCTACAAATTACATGGGATAAGTAACTCAGAAAAAAACATCATTTTTGGGTGGTGTGTTCCTTTAAATAGTGGATGGGCCAGGACGTCAGTGGTTTCCGAGGAGAGATGAATTGAGGTTATCTGGAAATCGTCTGAGATGCCCCAACAACCCTGCCCATGGGTTAAGGGATATGTAATATGAATGTGTTTATTACGTGAAGCAAAACTTCTTTTCTTTAGAGGCTGGTAGAGTCATTAGGACAAGGATAGAGATGATGTGGGGTGATTAAAATGATTTACTTCAAATACGAGGGACGTTCAAAAAGTTTCTGAACTTTTATATTATCATTGCAAGCGATGAAGGGGAAAGGAGTAGTAATTGGTCGTGTCTGAGAGTGTCATGTGACTGGGAAAATTGTATCACAAAGAATGGTGACTATGTAGAAAAGTGATGTAATTTGTTTTCGAAATTCTTAATAAACAGAGTTTAAAAAAGTGCAGGAACTTTTTGAACATCCCTCTTATTTGTGTCTCTGACAAATCTGAGGCCAGTTGAAAATTTTATCTTTGGGCTTTTCATAACACATGCTGCTTCAAGATTAATTTATGATGGAAACATAAGAACTGAAGAAATTTAACAAAAAAGAGTAAACCAATCAGTTCATCAAGCTTGTTTATTTAGCTAATAGCTAAGCTGTCCCAATATCTCATCCAGATACTTCTGAAAGGTCCTCAAGGTTTTCCTTCAACTACATGATTAGTTAGTTTCTTCCTATTTCCCACAATTCTTTGTGTAAAAAAGTGTTGTCTGACTTTAGGTCCACTTGCTCTTAATCTCAACTGATGTCCTTGAGTACTAGATTCACCATTAAGACGAAAACATTCCGCTAGATTCAATTTATGAGAATTTTGAAAACGCAGTCTCCTATGATTGAGGCAACACAGATTTAGTTAACTACACAGAAGGAGTTAGGCAGCATACAGGCTTGGGAAGATTTGTGGAAGATAAAATTTAATGTCAGTAAATGTAAAGTATTACACATAGGAAGTAAAAATGGTAGGTATGAAAAAATAATGGGAGGCCTGAAAATCAAGAGTACACCTTATGAGAAGGATTTAGGAATCATAGTGGACTCTAAGCTATCAACTTCCCAACAGTGTTCAGAAGCCATTAAGAAGGCATGTCAGGTTATATAGTGCCTTGATGTGTGGAGTACAAGTCCAGGAGGTTCTGCTCAAGCGTTATAACACACTGGTGAGACCTCATCTTGAGTCCTGTGTGCAGTTTTGGTCTCCAGGCTACAAAAAGGACATAGCAGTGCAAGAAAAGGTCCAGAGAAGAGCGACTAGGCTGATTCCAGGGCTACAGGGGTTGAATTATGAGGAAAGATTAAAAGAGCTGAGCCTTTACAGTTTAAGCAAAAGAAGATTAAGAGTAGACATAACTGAAGTGTTTGAAATTATGATGGTAATTAGTACAGTGGATAGAGACTGTTATATTAAAATGAGTTCATCAAGAACACAGGGACACGGAAACTTTTTAAGGGAAATTTCACAGAAACATTAGGAAGTTTTTTTTTACATAGAGAATGATAAGTAAGTAGAGTGGTAGACAGTGAGACTTTAGGGGATCTCAAAATTAGACTTGATGTTTTTTTGGAAGAAATAAGTGGATAGGACTGGCAAGCTTTGTTGGGCTAAATGGCCTGTTCTCATCTAGAGTGTTCTAATGTTCTAATTTTCTCAGTCTGTCACAATCGGACATGTCTGTAAGTCCTGAGATGCACCTGGTTGCTCTCCTCTGCACAGCTTCTAGTGCTGCTCTGTCTTTCATGTAGTGTGGTGTCCAGAACTGCACACAATACTCCAGATGTGGTCTTACTAGCATTATATAATCTAAGCATTCATTTATATTCAACATTATTTTATCTGAACAATATAACCCAATATAACATCTTATTTGCATTTCAAATAAGTTCTTCATGATGAAGAATGAAAATGCGGCCACATAAACCCCTAAATCCTTTTCAGAGGTCACTTCCTGCATGACAGTGTCTCCCATCTTGTATTTATAATTGATGATCCTTTTGCCCACATGTAGCACATTTCTACATTGAACTGCATTTTCCAGGCGTTTTGTCCAGTTCTGAAGTTTGTCCAAGTCTTTTTAAATTCTTTTTGCTGCCTCCTCAGTGTCTGCCTTCTCTCCAATTTTAATGTCATCTGTGATTTGACAAGTTTACTATCTATATCAGAATCAAAGTCTTTAATATGAATCAGAAAAAGTAATGATCAAAGCACAGACCCCTGAGGGTATCTACACTGATGACCTCACTCTACATGGAGCATTTCCTCTTTTCTATACTCTTTGTTTCCTTTACAGCTTCAGGAAATTGGGTTCGATTCCCAACTGAGTTAGAGTGGAATGTGTGTTTTCTTCTGGTGTCCATGAGCAGGTTAGGTGGGTTGGAAGCTGGAGTTTGAGAAGAGTATCCCATCTGGGGCTTCTTAAGCCTTTTGCCCCATACTGCTAGTTTGGGCTTCTTGCAACAATATAATATATTTTATATTTTTAAAGGGTAGTTCCATGTGATTTTTTGTTGTTTCTTTCAGTTATATTTTTGTTTTAAGATTTTTTTTTTTCAGATTCATTTAAATTTGTAGGTTATTTTTGTAAAAGGTTGTTAAAGATTAATAAAGTTTATATGAAATACTCACCAATATTCTCTTTCTTTCTTGTAAACTTCATAAGAATTGCCACTTGACCGTTAACAATGCAAATCAACTGTGACAGACAGCAGCGACGTTGGCTCTCTCATTCAAAATTGATTTTGTCTTATATAAGCAAAGCTGTTTGTTTCGCAGGGCCCCCCTCACTCTTGACAGGAGCCTTCTTTGATACTGGCATACATTTTTCAGGCAGGGGCTGCTCGTTCTTGTGCTTGATGCATGCAGCTGTTGAACCTCATTACCGTCTCCACAATCCCCGCTTACAGAGCTCTGCCTGCTTTCAGGTGGCCTCCCGTCTCTTGTAATGTTTTAATTGAGTCAAAGCTTTGTACCTCAGTTATCTTTTAATCTCTTTTAATAACTTTATGAGCGGCCTCCCACACTCTGGGCTCTCGGCTGGGTCACAGTTACTGTGTGGTGTTTATGACCATATGGGTTTATCTGCATGTTCAGGGGTGTTAGAAAGTTTGTGAATCCTGTAGAATTGTCTCTATCTTTGCATAAATGTGATCTAAAATGTAAGAGGACCCCATTAAATAATTAAAAATAAAATATTGAGGAATATTTTCCAATGTTACATATTTAAGTGTGAACCTCTAGGATTATCAGTCAAGGATTCACCACACACCACTGTAGAAGTGTGTCATGCCGCAATCAAAAGAGATTTCTGAGAACCTCAAATAAAAAAGTTGTTGATGCTGTTGTCACACATGGGCATCTAAGGCTGGGATTATACTTCATGCGACGCATGCTGCAGTGGACACTCCTGCTACGCAAGCGTTGTACTGTTTATACTTGCGCACGTACTTTACGTAAATCTGGAGGAATCCACCAGGTGACAGTGCAAGATATTATCACGGTGAGAAACGGTTCAGCTTCGCTGTGTTGTGAATTGCCTTGAACAGCCATTAAATTCCGATGACACCTTACCGCAATATCTCTCAAAAGGATGTTTAATGATTAAATCCATCGGTCGAGGGATTTGTCCATTTCAGCTAGCATTGAAACAATCCCTAGACAGGGCATCAGCTCATGGCAAGTTGAATACAAGCACACACATACAGTACAAGCTGGCATCATTTTAGTGCCACCAAATCTGCATATCTTTGGAAGGAAACTGGAGCACAGTGTGCAAACCCAGCAGGAAAACATGTACACTCCAGGCAAGGAATATCAGCGACTTGACTCCCTGCGAGACAGCAGTGCTACCGCTCCGCCACCGTGTCACCCCCATGTGTGTAATTATTAACAGTATTCATTATTTAAACACTGCGGTGGGCTGGCGCCCTGCCCTGGGTTTGTTTCCTGCCTTGCGCCCTGTGTTGGCTGGGATTGGCTAAAGCAGACCCCCATGACCCTGTAGTTAGGATATAGCGGGTTGGATAATGGATGGATGGATGGATTATTTGAACGAAATTACCGATTTATCTGTAAAATATAACATACATACTTCAATGCATTTCATCATGAAAGTGATATCAAGTATAACTCTAAGGATTCTAAATGTGCAGAGAGTTGAAATATCATACATTTAATGTACTCAGTGTGGTGATCTATTGCTGTTTGCCGCTGCTGTCAGTACCGGTGGAAGCCCTAGAAAAAAAGACGGCACAGAAGACGGTATGTGAGACTTTAAAAATGTATCGTGTCATTACGATTAGGAATATGTGACGCTTGAATATAAAAGCACCACGAATGCATCTGTATTTCGGCATTTTGCTTCACCACTTTGAACCATTCATCAAACATCGAAGCGCGCACACCGATCTTGTAGGATCCGCTTTCTGTCACATGTAGATAGTAAACAGAGACTCTGACGTCACATTCCAACTTTTATCACACTGAGCCCCCCGACTTTTTGCTGGTACTGCAACTCGCACACGCGTCATGTTAATTTCTGAGGACCTGCTCAGAGAACACATCAAATGAATGCTGTAAACGTGTGGCAGCCATGATGCGGGCGCGTACGCGTTCTGAGCATGAAGTATAAATGAGCCCTAAGGATCACCTTCCAGTTTCGGATAAAGTATGCAATAATCCACCGGCTCAAGAGGGGGCACCAAAGCTAACTGTATCATATAGTTTCTCTTCCCTAGCTCAGAGAAGCCATTCATGGATGGCAATCTAGCCACACCCCAATTCAAGTAAGCCACACCCCTTACATTTGGGATGGTATAAATCTGAGGGCTCCCGGAAGATGGCATCTCAGCTGGTGGAATTACGTCCTGCATGCATAAAGCCTGCTTGAGAGAGCTGATTATTTTGAGGAGCCATTGAGGCAAAAGAGGTACCTATTGCACCTATTTTCTGCTGTGCCACTGTGTGTCTGATTTTGTTCAGTTTTTTTTATGCTTTCAATAAACGGGGTGGCCCAGCTGGCAACTCAAATTTTCTTCAGTTCTCCAGTTACTAATCTACCACCTTCACCTTCCACACTGGAAAAAGTTACAAAACGATTTGTAAAGAGTTTGGAGACCACATGTCAGTTGTAGTGAACCTGAGGTAGTACCGTGCTAACAATGGATCAAGACCACACTACGTAGTATGGCACTAAGAGAAGACGATCCACGGGTCTGACTGCTAAGATCAGTCCCAAGTTTAACTAATCCACATCTGGTCCTGTTTTGACTTTGTGTGTTACATTTATATTTAGATCTGAAGTGTTTTCACTATGTTATTTTTCTCATGTTGCCATTTTGTGTTTTTTCTTGTCTCTTTAAATGCCCAATGATATCTACATACATAATCAAGCATGTGTCCCAAACTAAGTCACTCCCTAAAGTGGACAACATAACAGGAAAATCACCCCCACTAGGGTCAAGGCAGGGCTGAATTCTCATGGATTGTGAATCCAGTCATATAAATCAATCAGTTATTTGGGTAAGGTCAACAGGAAGTGTGCAACATGTGACATCATGGTGTCATAGGTATATAGGTCAGCACTGGACACTTCCAAGTTGATGGATACAACTTAAACAGCCTAGTCCTATTGTCTTTTCTGCTTTGTTTGAATTCCAGTCACAAACTTTTTTCTGTGCCTTTGACCACAATCTTCAACTTATGTTTTGGCTCAGTTTACATGTAAATTCTTAGTTTTGACTTCCTCTTCTTTGAATACTATGATTTTTGTCTTGTGTTCTGAGCTCTGTTGCTTGATTCTCATTCTTGTGGTTTTGAACTTAGGTAAAGTCAAGTTGGGGAGCATGCTCTGATACAGTGCGTTGCTGCACCCACCACATGACAAAATAGCTCGGGATCCCGGTTGGCAACCCCCCAAGCAGACATACAGTCCAGTCCCACCCTCCAGAAATGACCCTCTATCTGCCACAGCCAGGTGTTACGTGGGCGACCCCTTTGCCTGGTCCAGCCACTTGAGGATCCTGCGAGGCTGATCACCCACAGGGAATCGCGCCACATGGCCATAGTGCCATAACTGATGCTCCCTCACAATGCATGTAATGTGCCTCATTCGGAACTCCATGAGCAACATAAAGTCAAACCAACAGTACACAAAGATTCTCTGAAGAGACACAGAACTGAAGGAGTCCAGTCTTCATCTTGCGTCACTGGATAGCGTCCATGTCTCGCAACCATATAGCAAGACTGGAAGCACCACTAAAGACTTGGACCTTTGTCCTTTTGCATAGATTTCGGGAGCACCACACACCACTTTCCAGCGACCTCATGACCCCCCCATGCTCTCCCAATCCGTCTACTGACTTCATAGGAAGAGTCACCAGAGACATGAATGTCACTGCCAAGGTAAGTAAACCTCTTGACAAGGTTGACACTCTCTCCGTAAACGGATACAGTGCTGATGGCTGTGCCCAAGAGGTCATTAAAGGCCTGGGTCTTGGTTTTTATCAGGACACTCACAAGCCCAAACACTCAGACTCCTCACTCAGTCTCTCGAGCACCCCGATCAGAGCCTCCATTGACTCTGTGAACATCACAGCATCATTGGCAAAGTCAAGATCAGTGAATATTTCTTCATCAACAGATACCCTCCATGACCTTGCCCAACACCCAGTCCATGAAAGCATTGAACAGAGTAGGAGCAGAACACACCCCTGACAAACTACAGAATCAACTGGGAAAAACACAGAGGTTTTTGGTGGTCAGAATTGTGTGTGTGTAAATTTTGAACTTAGCTAGGATTCACAACACGCCTGTATAGGGTTACCAATTCGAGTTTGCATGGTGGACTTGGATGAGGCTGGCTGTGTGTGGGGATTAATAAGGATGTCCGGAGGAGGGAATAACGTCTCATATGTAGGAGAACAGTGGTTTTGAAAGCATTTATTCATTTATGAATTATTTATTGAAGCACTACAGGATACCATTTTGGTTTAATGACACAATCTTTAAGAATATTTAACGATTTATTGAAATACACTTTTCAAATTTTGGACCTTTTTATTCTCTTTGTTTACACTTTTATTGCTTTTGAACAAAATGTCTCGCTTGTCATCACAATCGCCCTTATTCATCTCGGTCATGACTGCTGATGTTGGGTTATGCCCAAGGCTGCGAGCATGTAATGTCACACAAACAGGTTAACATGTAGAGCTATTTCAGGGAGTGTTGTGCAGACTTTAACCAGGTTTACACTTTCAACCCTGGAGCTGAGGTGTAAGAAGAAAATTGGTCACGTTACATTCACCACACCACCTCTTCTGGCTTAACACAATAAAAGAAGATCATAACAGGAGGTTGTTGTCGCTAGTTAGACCAACTCTGAAGGACATTTATTGACTGTGTACCCTACAGTCTGGGAAGTTCTGCATTGCTTTATGAGTCTCATTTATACTTCCACCCCATACTGATTCCTTATTTGTATTATGAATGCTAAAGATTACTATTGCCCCTTACAACCCAACAGACAGACACTCAGGACACCAGGTAAAAGCACAAACAAGATTCTTTTTAATTATTTTCTTCTTTAAAGGCAAGTAAATCACAAAGCACAATAATAAACTATTCCTCCACACCTCCCAGCAAGCATTGCCCAACTCCTCCCAACTCTTCAGCAGTCCTTTAAATAGTCCTCGACCCAGAAGTGCTTCTGTTCATCCTCTCATGTGACTTGCTAGCACTTCCGGGTCAGAAGGAGATCTTAAGTTCTTTAATCAGCCCTGAAGTATTTCGGGGCTTCCGTCCTCATGACTTCGTACTTCCGAGCTATGGGAAAGTTATGACTCCCCAGTTTCTCTCGCAGCGTCCCCGGTGGCACCCATGGTACCCAACAGGGCTGTGATATTAAACTACATGTCCCATGGTGCCCTGCGTGAAGCCAGGGCACCACTACAATGCAGGGAAGCTGCCATCTAACCTCTTGGTGGATGTAGTGTTCCAAAGAGGTTGCCTTCACCCATTCTTCCACTCTGTGGGCTTCCCGGCCAGGTTGAGCTGCCGGCTATCTATCACAGTATGCAGAGCAGCTGGGATGGCCACTGCTCCCTGCACTGGCCCTGAACTGGATAAGTGGGTAAAATAGAAATGGATGAATTAAGAGATAATTAGTCCCTGCATGTGATGAGCTATATTCTTGTAAGAGTATCCTGCTTCCAATTCCATTGTGGGACTACGAAATCAGAGTTAATGGAAGATCAGTCTTTCATTGGTTAGCTTTGACAGCACATCCATTTTCATATGCTTAAAAGAGCGGTCTCTGTCAGGAGCCCTGTCCCCGTGTCACTAAGATCCCAAAATGTTCAGATGAGAGGAGCATATTGTTCCTTTAGGAGAGTTTTGGTTTCTTAAGGAGATTTATGTGCAGACACAAATCTTTTGTGATCAATTATTTAGTGAACATTTATCATACATATGAAATAATACCATCTGGCTGTAGAGATACAGCACAACCCACAGTCTTCACAGAATCCACGCAACTCCCATCACATCATGGAAAGGAAATTGAGTGCCTATGAATTTATCAGAAGGGGGAACACTGACCTAACTTTTACAAAAAATGAGAGAAGACAGAAAGGGACAGCAGACATCCAGGATTTAAAGCGTTGAACAGATGGAGTCCAGGTCCCAATGGCCTTAATGGATGACTGGGGATGATGAGTTAAACAGCTGCTTTTAATTTTGCATACAGTTTCAAGAAATTGATGTTAAAATATATTTTGCATGCAATGAGAAACCCAACAAAATTCACTTTTTATATATATATATTTTTTTTTTGCTCCCTAATGCCTCATTCACAGCTTTGCTTGTGCCTGCATTTTTTTCTTTTTTTTCATTGCTGCATAATCGATTTAATCTGCAGCACTCCAGGAAATCAATTTGGGTCTATGGCTCTTGTTCAGATCATCACAGACAAGGACAGTGTATTTTTTTAAATGTAACTTGTTCTTTAATTGATAAGATGTACCAAAAATGCACCATAATGCACATCACTACATTTTCTCAGTAGAAAAATGCACTACACAGAGAGCCCCCTTACTGTACCATATGGCATCTATTGTTTCCTTATTTTGGATTCCTGCCGATAAGGCTGAGGATAAGCCAACTCCAAGCACCATGGGGCAATGTAACAAGTGTATCGTGTGTGTCTGTGTTGCATGTTTAACAGCTCGGGATCCCGGCTGGCAACCCTGCAGGCATATAGACAGTCCAGTCCCACCCTCTGGAAATGACCCTCTATTTGCCACAGCTGGGTATTATGTGGGTGACCCTGTGGCCTGGTCTAGACACAGGTCCTCAACAATGAGGATGGATCATCCTCGGGGGATCGTGCCGTAACTGATGCACCCTCACGATGCAGGTCATGTGTCTTATTCGGGACTTTGTGAGAAACTGCTCATTCAGCACAAAGTCAAACCAGCAATACTTAAGGATTCACTAAAGAGACACAGAACTGAAGGAGTCCAGTCTTCATCTCAGGTCACTGGATAGTGGCCATGTCTTGCAATCATATAGCAAGACAGGAAGCTCCAGAACTGTAAAGACTTGGACCTTTGTCCTTTTGCAAAGATATCGGGAGCACCACACACCCCTTTCCAGCGACCTCATGACCTCACATGTTCTCTCAATCCGTCTACTGACTTCACCAGAGACATGAATGTCGCTGAGGAAAGTAAACCTCTCGATGCAGCTGACATTCTCTCCACAGACAGACCCACTGCTGATGGCTGTGCCTAAGAGGTCATTAAAGTGCTGGGTCTTGGTTTTTATTAGGACACGCACAAGCCCAGACAAACAGACTCCTCGCTCAGTCTCTCAAGAGCCCCGATCAGTAGTGGCATTGCTGGGAGGGGGTAAGGGGGGACATCTGTCCCCTGGCGCAGCATCCAAGGGGCGCCAAATTGATGTTACAAAATTTTAGAATGAAATGTTTTCCATTCTTAAATGCACTAAAAAGTAAATAAAAAACATTTGAATACTCAGTCCATCACTCCTTCAGTATGAGGATATCTTTTTCCTATGTTTTTTGTCTCTTTCTGATTTCGAAACACGTATTAGTTCTATATACCCAATAGACAATAATTTATCTCCTCCACTACTCTAATATGCTTGACTCCCACCTAGAAACATTTTTGACATTATTAAACAGGTCGCGCGACTGACATGAGGCATTAGTTTATCATTGTCTAAGTTGTTGCCAGCACCATTTCTGTGTGCCAAGTGATTTGTGTTTATGTGTTTGATAGAAAATTGATTGGGCTCTGGTGAAGTACTTTAGTAGATGGCTGCATAAGTCTAGACATTATCCCATCATATTTTCGTACAAATAAATTGTAAGTAATGCAGTTTTTATAAATATATAATTATTTTTCCTTTATAATTTGCTATATACTTTCTTTAAAATCATTTTTAAATGCGGAAAACTAATTTTTTCTTACAAAAACTAATGACGGATTTAGATTTTAAAGAACACGAGGCGATGTTATCATTTTCGGAGACTTATATGAAATTTTTTTCTTAAAATACTATTATTTTAAATACATTTTTAAAAATTTTCTTTCCCTTCCCCATTGCATTTTGGCAAACAGGAGGGAGCGCAAAATCTTCAGTTGTCCCCGGACGCTGTAAACTCTAGATATGCCTCTGCCAATCGGGGCCTATTGTTTCCTTATTTTGGATTCCTGCCGATGAGACTGAGGATAAGCCAACTTGAAGCACCATGTGGCAATGTAACAAGTGTATCATGTGTGTCTGTGTTGCATGTTTAACACTGTGACACCAAGAATGTCATCAAAATAGCCAAAGAGCGCACTGTACTGCCAGAATAGACACTACATATGTCAATGAAACGTATGCATGTTCACCAGAGAATTACACTAAATGATCTGGTACTCAGATTCTCACTGTTAAAGAATCTGTGATTTATTATTTTTTTTTATTTGGGGACACCTGGACCACACCAAGCTTTGATCGTACCACACACACTCACATGAAGAGACAAGAAGAATGAGTATTAAATAAAAACAAACACTGCAAATGTATAATCCTCCCCTAATGAACCCTGACGACAACAAATAATTAGAAAAACATTTTTTTCTACAAACATATCTATAAATATATATATATATATATATATATATATATATATATATATATATA
>JANRMT010062791.1:154130687-154162015 GCA_026402145.1 Polypterus bichir lapradei | reverse complement strand
TATATATATATATATATATATATATATATATATATATATATATATCTTCTTATATAATACGCTACCATGGCTGTTCAGTTGTCTTTGCAGGATTTAAAATTACCTGTAGCTCACAAACCATTTGACCTATTGACCTGAATCTTGGTACACATATACTATGTGACGTCTACTTCTATTCTATTCCTCTTTTTATTTTTATCTTATTTTATTGTAGAATCAACCCTCGGCAGCGGCCAGCAGGACGGCCCACATGCGTACGGGCGCTATTCTCATCCCTACCACCATCACCGTCACTTCCTCTACCTCTTCATATCTTAAATCATTCTTGAGACAGACTGAACACTTAAGTGCCAGCTTAAGTGAAAAATTAAGGAAAACGCAGTAATTAATTGGAACACAAACACTACCTTAATCAGTTTTAACGTGAAAAGATGCCAATGGAAGAAGAGAAGAAGTAGACCACTAGGGTGGAGAAAAGATGAGCTGCTCAGAAAACAGCAAGCGAAATATATATATATATATTTTTTTTTTCTAAGAGAGAATTTGATTTTTTCCAGTTTCAAATAGTATATATTATCAGTTACCCACTGACTTAAAATAGGAGAGTTAGGATTCTTCCAGCTGAGCAAGATAAGTCTACGTGCTAATAGTGTAGTAAAGGCGATCACAGTTTGTTTGTCATTCACCACTTTAAGCCCATCTAGGAGCCCACCAAACACAGCTATTAATGAATTAGGAGTGATTGTAACAAGAAGGCAGTCTGATAGGCATTCAGATTTTTTGGTCCAGAATGATTTTAATTTGGTGCAGGCCCAAAACATGTGACCTAGTGAGGCTGGAGCTCGATTGTAACGTTCACAGGTTGGATTTTGCCCTGGAAACATTTTAGACAATATTTACAAATAATCCCGCCCCGAAGCTCACAATATGAACAAACTGAACAATTTAACACTCCCAGTCCACAACGCAGTCTATAAGATAGTCCAGTTTAACAAATGTAACAGATGAGGAAGAATGGAACGTCCCCAGTGAACAGGCTACTGAAAGAGATGTAAAGTTTGCCTCAGCATGATGCTGAATTATGTCTTGTAGGTTTTTTTGTTTGTTTGTTTTTTTTTTTTCACAAAACTAGTGTTGTTTGCTTTTATGTACCAAGCTGGAGTGGTGCTTGTAATTTTTTACAATGACAATAAAGGCTTTGTACTGTATTCTATTCTATTGAATGTCTAATGCTGATTTGTAATGGATATAGCATGCTCTGTGAACAAAGACTCACAAACCAGGTGAGACCATGCAAACAAGCCAGGCGTACAACACAGAAACACAAATCCAGAAAAAACTTTAATCCTTAAGGCCGCTGGTCATTAGAACAATCCAGACGAGAACAGTCCATTTAGCCCAACAAAGCTCTCCAGGCTTACGATCCACTTACTTCTTCCAAAATAACATCAAGTCAAGTTCTGAAGGTCCGTAAAGTCCTGCTGTCTACTACATGACTTAGTGACTTATTCCATGTATCTGTGCTTCTCTGATAGATATAAATATCTAGCTAAGTTTTGAAAGTCCAACCTTCTACTGTCTACTTGGTAGCTTATTCCATGTGTCTTTGGTTTTCTGCAATGTAGTGAAAGAGCTCACTGCAGCTGTGGAAGAGATGTAGCAGCAAACTCAAATGCAATTCTCTTCAGCCTCTTATCTCCTACTTTTTAAATCCTGTGTCTTGTCTTCATCTTCCTCCTCCCAGCAGCCTCAGAGTGAACAGCACAAGCAGCCAAGTGGCACAGTGAACCAGAGGCTGCTGGGAATTGAAGTCCCTTCATGTAGGACTGCTGCAACATTCAGACACATGCAAAATTCACACACGAAAACACTGTGAGTCAGGAACTTAATGACAATCTTCCTATGTTTTTCATTGATTAACTGTTAAGGTGTTGTGCCATCCGGCTAAAAACAGGGGTCTGTCAGGAGTACAGTCAATTGCTACCTTGACCCAGCACTCTCCAGCTTTTCAGCACTATAACCCTAGCCTCCCCAGCAATTTTCATCTATTTGGAAAACCAAATATTTTGATTTATGAAAGTAAAAGGTTGTTATATAATGATAATATGATAAGCCACACTGTCATCATAAGAGATTGATACTGTAGAGTAAGCCGTATCACTTTCAGTCTCCGAGTTTTCGTCATTTTTTACCATTCATTGTAAAGCCCAAACACCAAAATTGCACCTTTGAGTGATGTGCTTCCAAACAGATTTTGGTGCTAGAAGCAATGCACAAGAACACTTCACATGACTTGCACTGCCCTCCGATCAATTGCCACACGTCTCCCCTTCCCCATGGGACTCTTGCTTCTGTTGTCAAGCACTGAACTTCCTCAGGCAGAGATGAGTAAAGTCCATAGTGTTTGCTTCGCCTCAAGTTCAGGAAAATCATGGAAGTGGTCGCGAATATTGCCAAACTCAGCGAAATGCATTGAAGTCAATGGGGAAGGACTAACTTTAAGATTTGACTGGTTTATAATGGTGCAATTGTCTTTAAAGCGGCCCTGAGGGGTTGGGAAACGTCTGCCAACTATACTAGACCGATTATTGTGGCCAAAAAGGTGACCTGAGCTGTGTGGCAGCAGGGTCAACCACTGCACCACAAAAAGAAAGAACGCAGTCAGAGACGCAGAATCATGTATTTTGTCAAAACAAAGCAGAAATGCCAAAATCGTAGTCAAAAGTCAGAAAAAATACGCAGAAAAGCAAAAAATTCAAACTGACACATCATGATTGAAGCCGCTGGCTCATTCTGTTTTCTGAAGTCGCACTGAAGTCTCCCCAAACTGTCTGTGGTGATGCTTTGCACCTTTTCATCTATCAAAAAGATAGAACTATTTTGTAAATAGTAATAAATCTGTCGTTATCATTATTATTATTTTATAGTGTCTCCTGTGTTTGGTGTTTGTCAGGCTCCTTCAAGGCTTGTTTATTATCTCCACGTGGCTAATTATGCATGCATAAGGCACGCACCTCATTCTCTTATACTGACATGGATCTCGAAGATCAATCAGCACATTTGATGACAAGCTGAGATAACTTGTTATTAATGCTGTATTTGTTTAAAAAAAAGAAAATTTTGAGAACCTGTATTATTTATTTATCTGTTCCACCACTAAATAAGTCCCAAAGAGTCTGTAATGCAAATAATCAGCATCACACACCTGGGATGGGTGGTCCCATTGAATGTTGGCTGTTAAAGTTACAGGGGATGTCGCACTGGCCTCGCAAAGCATTATGAGTTGCTGGGGAAAAATGTTCTCCAAAACTGCCCTAATTATCAGTAAAAATTTCAATGAACAAGAGAGAACGTAGCCAATTTGCTGCAAATAATGCTTTGGTGAAATTTGCCGATCAACACTAGTGGGGACTTTGACTGTGGCGTTATACGTGTCACACAGTAATGCAAATGTCCTAAAGTGAGCTCAGGGAGGTAAAAATCTCCCATGGAGCACAAGGGCAAAAGCTCTCTGTGCCTGCTTGTACTTCTCAGTGCACACTAAATCTGTTCTTTTGAATTGTTCCCATGCTAAAATACAACTGAAATCCTTTGAATTTTATTATTGAAATCAACAAGAAAAAACAAAACTGAGCTACAGCTAAAAAAACAACAGAGTAACTTGTGTAGGTAGCATATTAATGTAACTAGACAGTGGTAAACTATGTGTGTAGACTAACATAGCGAAGGCCAGTATTCTGGCCAGCCGGGTTATGACAGCAGAGAGGTGTAGCAGCCTTTCGGGAATATGTCTGTACAGCAGGGGCTGCAAGAGTTAGAGATTAGAACAGCCCATGAGTAGCATGGCCTAATAGATATGTGTAGGCTGTTATTGAGGAAAGCACAGATATGACAATAGGTAGGTGGGCTGTTATACCAGCCATTCAGTTATGTACCACTATGCAGCTGGCCCAAGAACCAGCCTGCTGGATTCAAAGGGTTTTAAGATTTGAAAATGTAGAAAGTATGCAGGCAGATAATAATAATAATAATAATAATAATAATAATAATAATAATAATACCCTGATAAAGCCAGTACTTTATTATTTCGTTCTCCACACCAACACAATACTTGATAAATAAAGTTTCTTTTTGATTCATCGTGCCAGCCTAACAGTGAAGCCTGCTGCTTCACCAAAAAATTGAGAGAAGTCTCCCCTCGACTTTCTCGTATACTCAGATATGGGGATGGATATTTGAGGAGTAAACTGCAAGACAATTATTTTATTTTTATATTATGTACATTAAACAACCATCAACAACAAATCAAATTCATAATATATTGAACAATTATATAAAAGTAAAGTTTAATAAGCTGCATGAATAAAAGGTAAAGTACCACTTCAGGTTAACGGAAATAGCCCAAAAGTTGATAGAAATCTACGTTTTGTACCTAATACTTGTATGCAAAACACACAGACCACACAGACATAATTCCAAAAATTGTATTTTATGACACCGGGAGGTCTAAAACATCAAGATTCATCAAAATCTCGAAATGGAAATTTTGGAGGATTCCAATACTTTCCCTATACTTCATATACGAGAAAGTCAGGGAGGTCTAAAATGTAGAGATTCATCAAAATCTCAACATCGAATCTTTGGACGATTCAAATAGTTTCTCTATACTTTGTATATAAAAAAAGTAAAAAAGAAGGCAAAGACCAAGACAGATAAATCCAGAGGAAGAGAAAAAGGGATCAGAGCCAGAACATATGAATAAAAGTGATAGGGCATAGTGGATTAGGGTTAATGGGCAACCATATTATCCCGAAACCAATATGGGACTGGACGGTGATAGGTTGATTGAAATATAATGATTCAAATTTTGCATATTTTCAAAACTCTGTATTACGATGAGATTTGGCTAAACATCAAGAAGACGGAATACATGTAATGCGGCGTGCATGCAAATGTGTGCAACATACGAGAGACACTAAATGAAAAGGCCACAACAAAGCCCTCAGTGATTTCAAATACCTGGGCTCACTCGTCTGATTCAACAGTGATACCTTCCCTTACACTCGAACAGGAGTCAATATGATGTGGCTGAAATGGTACCATGCAGCTGGAGTCCACTGTGACCACATAATGTCAAGTTACCGCTAGGTGAATATTTACAAGACAATTGTCTGACCAGTCACCCTGTGTTGGTATGGTGTGTTGGCCAGAGAGCACAGAACACAAACATGCATTCCATGTTATAAAAATGCAGTTTTTTTTACACTTGGCCTGATTTGGCTTGACCTCAGGATGAATAAAAATGTACAGAAAATCGTGGAAGCAGCACTTATTATCGAGAAGGTGTGCAAAGGTGGCCTCCAATTGTATGGGCATGTGGTCCGTAGCAACGACCACACTGTGACAAAGACAGCCCAAGGCAGAAAAGACTGCAAGGATGGCCCATTAAATTCTGGCTCAATCAACTTTGAGAAGATATTCAACAAGTGAATGGCACCCCTGAAGATATCCTCGACCTGAGCAAGCGGAGAGCGACATGCCAAAAAGCTGACCCTGTGCAGAGGGACAAACTCTAAGCAACAAGAAACTCTCTAATACAATTCCAGTATTAGAGTGTGCCCTTATTTTTCACATTTTTCACACATGGAACAGATTCCTTGAAATAGAAAGATGTTTTAAACAGGCTATTCTAATATATTGGTTAAGTTATTAGTGCATAATGAACATTGCTTCATGTATGCACAACAACAACAACAAACCTGTCAGAAATGTTAACTGATGACTGCGATATAATGTACAAAACCAGAATTTGAGATTTCTTTTTGTACTTGGGAATGTCTGGGTGAAGAGGTGCTTTGTAAAGGACATGAAGATGATTAGGCCAAGAAGAAGGCTGAAGAAAAGGAGGTGGTTGAAGGTGAATAACATGAGAACAATAACTGAACAGAATGGAGGAAAACGATTAGTTTAAGGGGGTAACTATACAGTCTGGTTAAATGCCTGTTAATCTGGTGATGAGGTTGATTAGATGGACAATGTTGGGCTGATCATCTTCTGTCTGAGGACTATATTTTAGGCTTTTGTCTGAGGCTTTTGTCTAGAGTTTTGGTCATTCAGTGTATTTTTAACTTCACAGGCTACCCTCACCTTCAAAGGTGAACTCTTCAGCTAGTGAATCCTTCAACATGGGCTTGGACTTTGTAGTCAGTAGACATTTGGTTGGTCAGATTTTTTGTCTGTTTTAAAAAGAACACGTGTTATGTTAATCCTCCTGACCTACCTGAACCAGGAAGAAAGGATTTGAAGCAGTAGAGACAGGAGTCAACTATTCAGAAAAATGTGACCAAAATCAGTAAGAAGTAAAAATCTATGACTAGCAGCAGTGAAGTGTGCAGTTCTGCTTCCTTCAGAGGTTCACCACACTGGGTTCAAATCCAGTGTCCAGTCATGGTCTGGGTGAAGTTGTCATGTTGTCCCTGTGCCGAGTGCACCACGGGTTTAGTGAGAAGATTATTTTTGTAGCTTGTTTTTATTTTTAAAGAAGTGTATGCAGCTGTGGAAGTTTGACTCTACAAGTCTCATTTTAATAATGGTAATAATAATAATACATTTCATTTAATTTAGGCAAACGGTGATTACCAGTTAACAGTCTGCAGGTAGAACCAGTAGGAGTAACAAGAAGGAAAACATTGAGAAGGTCATGAGGTGGGATGTTTGAAGATACACCGGGAATATGACAAGCAGGACGTGAGGTAAGACTGGTCACAGAGAGTTGGTAGTGGCAGCCAATGGCTGCTAGGATTACCTCTTGGCGGTACAGTGTGGCGAGGACCTCTACTTCCACAGAGTCAGAGGTGATGAACTCTGCGGGGAATAACTTGGGGTCCGTGGAAGTTACACAGAGCCGACTAACTCAGGGAAGGACACTTACCTTTAATAATGACATGTGAACTGGGCCCTAGCGAGTGTTGGCACAGTCTACACAGCAAAGGTGGTAGTCGACTAGATTACTGTAACGCACTCCTCTAAAGACCACCCAAAAAAAGACATCAATCAGTTGCAACGAGTGCAGAATGCAGCTGCTAGAATCCTAACTAGGAAAAGGAAATCTGAGCACATTTCTCCAGTTTTGATGTCACTACACTGGTTACCTGTGTCATTTAGAATTGACTTTAAAATACTGCTTATGTTTTAAGCCTTAAATAATCTGCTCCATCTTATATTTCAGAATGCCTTACACTCCAAATCGTAACCTCAGATCTTCAAACGAGTGTCTGCTTAGAATTCCAAGAGCTAAACTTAAAAGAAGTGGTGAGACGGCCTTCTGCTGTTATGCACCTAAAATCTGAAATAGCTTACCGTTAGAAATTCGCCAGATTAATACAGTGAAGCACTTTAAAAAACTGCTAAAAACTCATTATTTTAACATGGCTTTCTCAGAGCTTCATTTTAGTGTAACCCTGATATTCTGTATATGCATTTAATTATCATGATTATTCATGGTGGCTCCACTATCCATACTATCCCCTACTTTCTCTGCCGTTCTTTTTCCGGTTTTCTGTGGTGGCTATTGGGCCACCACCAGCCAATCAAAGCACCGTGATGTCCCTACATTGATGGATTGAAGGCCAGAGGTCCACATGACTTTCATCATCTAATTCCTTCAAACCTGAGGACTGATTGAGGTCATTTATGGTAGGTAGAATGCCTAGAGGTGGCTGGTGGTCTCATGGCCTCAAACTCCTGCAGATTTCGTTTTTTTTCTCCAGCCCTCTGGAATTTTTATTTTGTTGCTGTCCTCCTGGCCATCGAACCTTACTTTATTCTTTGTTACTTAGTATCGGCTAATCTTATTTTTATATTATTTTTACTTTTTTAATAAATATCTTCATCTTGTAAAACACTTTGAGCTACATCATTTGTATGAAAACGCGCCATAGGAATAAATGTTGTTGTTTTACTCTCCTGGGATTGTTTGGTTCATTTTAAAGAAGTCGTTTTAAGGATGATTTGTGTTTTTACCACTTTCCTGTATTTTACCCATTTTATTCTTTGCACTGACTGTAACATTTAAAATAATTTATTATCTATCCATCCATTATCCAACCCGCTATATCCTAACTACAGGGTCACGGGGCCTGCTGGAGCCAATCCCAGCCAACACAGGGCACAAGGCAGGAAACAAACCCCGGGCAGGGCGTTTAGGAAACACTAATATTACATTGCTTTGTCTAAGTTACAAATAAAGACATAGAAAATATTTATCAAATTATATACAAAATTTCACACCACAAGACTGAGGTATCTTATGAAGCAATGAAACACACCTGAGGAATCACAAACACCACCCATCCATCCATTATCCTACACGCTATATCCTAAGTACAGGGTCAAGGGGGTCTGCTGGAGCCAATCCCAGCCAGCACAGGGTGCAAGGCAGGAAACAAACCTCAAGCAGGGAGCTAGCCCACTGCAGGGCACACACACACACACACACACACACACACTAGGGGCAATTTAGAATCACCAATGCACTTAACCTGCATGTCTTTGGACTGAGGGAGGAAACCGGAGCACCCGGAGGAAACCCACGCAGACACGGGGAGAACAATAATTTATTATCTTGCATAATTTGTGCAATAATCATTATGCCTTGTACAAAAAAGACTTATTCTATGTCTCCCACTCGCTGCCGTGTCCAGCTCAGTTTATGGACTACTAGGCGGTGAACTTAACACCAGTGTCAGGTTTAGTTTGGCATGGTGACCTCTGACGGTCCCAATGTCTGTTGTCCTAATACTTTGCTTTTCACTGTGCTGTTCTATCATTAGTTAATTTATCATTAATTAATTACTACTGTGAATAACCATTGAACCGACCTTCACTGTTATAATAAACTCTCATTCTTCTATTACTTTAAAGCCACTTACACTAGGCACTTTATCAAAAGAAGTCTGATTATCTAATAAGGATCCTACAGAGCAGTGCTATTAAAAAGTAGCACTTTGTATTAAACAAAGAAATATAGCGATGCATTGAATATAAGAAGTAAGGTGCGTGCAGAAAAGGGTGTCCAGTGTAGCAAAATGACAAAGCTGAACTTGTTCGTTCTAATTTATTTTCAGTAACAGGACATGTTATTTTCTTGGAGAGTTGCCTGCTTCGCTTTTTCAAATGACTTCATCTTGGCGTCCTTCCTGCTCTTTCTCTCTCTCTCATTCTTTTCTCACCCCACTGGTTTTAAAAGCTCCATGTGTTATAAGCCCCCTGATTCACACTGCATTTCAATTTCAGCACACACCCCTCGACGTTCCTTTATCACAGTTTGCCAGACTTTGACAGTCAGTGTGTGTGTGCGTGTGTGTGAGTGTTTACGCGTGCATGTTTTCAGGAATCAATTCACTTTCAGACAAATTGATCATGCACTCCTTGGCAGGGACATGACATTGAAAGATGCTTCCGATTGTGCAAGTCTGCAGTGGTCCTGTAGTTTGTGTCATGCCGTACAAGACAGCCCACCAAACAGAGCCACAGATGACTGCTAGAACAACGCCTGCCCCCACCCTGAGACATCACCACTTCTATTTCACATTAACTAAGTGATCTGTCTGTTAAAGTGAATACATTTAATCTACTCAGCGAGCGACGGCGCTTGTCATAATTTAAAAGGACTGGTCACATGTTTCTGGGTAATTAGGCAAAGACTTTCTGTACAATCTGGATCAATGGGCTTACTTCTTTTCAAATTATCACACATTAAGAAATGACATGGAGTGGCGAGAAAAAAATGAATATTGACTCTGCACTTGTACATTGCCCACCATAGTGTTTGATTTAATCCTCTGCTCCACAGTTTAAAATTACAAATCAAACAATTCAGACATTGTGATTAAAGTGCACGTTGCAGACTTTCATTTAAGGGGATTCGCATACATTTGGGTCACAGCGTGTAGAAATGACAACATTTCAGGGCACAATAACATTGGGGACAATTGGAGTGACAGGTGTTTGTGATGGGAGGCACGGTGGCGCAGTGGGTAGTGCTGCTGCCTCGCAGTAAGGAGACCTGGGTTTGCTTCCCGGGTCCTCCCTGCATGGAGTTTGCATGTTCTCCCCGTGTCTGCGTGGGTTTCCTCCGTGTGCTCTGGTTTCCTCCCACAGTCCAAAGACATGCAGGTTAGGTGCATTGGCGATTCTAAATTGTCCCGTGTGTGTGTGTGTTCGTGCCCTGCAGTGGGCTAGCGCCCTGCCTGAGGTTTGTTTTCTGCCTTGCGCCCTGTGCTGGCTGGGATTGGCTCCAGCAGACCCCCTTGACCCTGTACTTAGGATATAGCGTGTTGGATAATGGATGGATGGGTGGTGTTTGTGATTCCTCAGGTGTGTTTCATTGCTTCATAAGATACCTCAGTCTTGTGGTGTGGAATTTTGTATATAATTTGATAAATATTTTCTGTCTTTTTTTGTAACTTAGACAAAGCAATGTAATATTAGTGTTTCATTGATGAGAAGCGTTCATGTTTAATGAAAATTCCCACCCCCCAAATGTTTAGGACTGACTGAGGAATTATATGACTGGGTTGGGGAAATGCCTAAAACCAGTTTGGCAAATTATACTCTGCAGGACATTCTCTCTCAATCAGCCCTCACAGGAAAGCCAAATTACCTGGCTGGCAAGCTTCACTCAACAAATGTTTTTTGAGGGGCAGGTGTGAAAATAAGCCAGTAACTGGGGGACGTGTCGCACCAGAATTCTATTGGTGTAAAGTTGGCTGTTTGGGATTGGTTTGAATCAGAAGCCATTTAGTACCACGACACCCTATTGGCTGTAAAATTTCAACAGAAAAATATATCAATTTGCTTGCTTTACCCGCTGTTCTGAAGAAGGCTGACTAAGAATGATGACCTGACCAGAGAAATTAGAGTAACTAACAAGTCTGCATGCTTAAACTACACATCAGCATTTATCAGGTTGTGTGGTTGCCAATATTCTCATGTTCTTTGCTTATTGTTATTATTGTATTAATATTATCGATAATACATTATTTAAAGTTATAACTTAACTCCTGCTGGTCTTTTACTCTATAGAATTACCTGAGGTTACAGATTGTAAAAGATAGCCCGGCCACAGACAGACACGACGCCAGACAGTGGTGTGACCAGAACATCATGTGTGGATGGCATTTGGCTTGTCTGGGGGGGCAAAAAATATCCATCCATCCATCCCCATTTTTGTAGGGGGGTCAAATAATAATAACAACATAGTTTTATATAACATATAAAAGCAAAGATTGTGGCATAAATCATAACCTATTGTTCAATAAAATTAACAAAGGCAATAGAACTTGTATTATTATTTTTTGTGAACAAATATAGAATTACATCTACAAGGTAAATATCAATAAAGTCAAATGTATACAACATATGAGAGCAAGAACAGAAACGTGGCTCATTGTAGTCATTAGGAAGGCTATAGGATATCAGTTTTCAGTGTTTAACCTGGATATTATCTACAGGACCAGTCTGCGGTTACTCTTGGCAAATTCTGAAATAAATTCATTCATGTCTAGATTTTCTGTGATGTTTTTCTCATGTGTCAGAATGACTAAATTTCTCTTTCTTGAATGCAGCATTGTTCGGCGGAGTGGAGTGAGAATGCTGTTCAAAGTAGAGAAAGAGCTTTCGCATGCAGCTGAAGACACACCAATGATGAGTGCTGTGACACACAGCGAATGCAACATAGGGAAGGCCTCTTTGTACTGCTGAATGAGTTTGCATGCTTCAGAGAGATTAGCATCAGCTGGCAGTTTATTGATCAACATTGCTTTTGCCATAGCCATTTCATTTTGCAAGCTCATGCTGTTTTGCTCTGTCCCTGCAAGTGCCTGAAGAGGTTTCTGGAGAGAATGATCAAGAAATAATTCTGATTTTGGCAGAAGAAGCGATGTGGCCCTCAATAATTCAACATTTCTCTGAGAGAATCTTGTCTCCATTTCCACAATAGCTCTATCAAGAATGCTGAACATAGCCCTTTTAAAAGTCTGCTTAGGAGCAATTTGTTCATCAGAGTCACCATGCCCAAGCGTAGACACGACAATACTATCATCAAGCTGTGAGTTAACTTTCCGTTTCCTTTTGAGCGAATTGGTAGGCCTACTTTCACACTGAGGGAAATGCTCCTCCCAGAATGAGTCGCATCTCATCTCCTTCAGTGTGGCCAGTGAAGCTGTCACCACCTCCACAGCAGTGCACAAATCCACTGCATGCGCCTGTAGAATTGCATTGGCTGGTTTCAGCACACCAATCACATGAAGGAGGAATTTTCCTGTATTGAAGAAATTCTGTTTTTTTCATTGGGTCAAAAGACCACATGCTTCTATGCAAATGTCAAAAGGGGCAGTGTCAGCCTATGCTACCTCTGAGAGAAGCCCCCTTATAGCTTCCTCATTGTTGACAATGGACTTTGTGACATCATAATGACTGGTCCATCGTATTTCTAGAAGTCATTTCAGTGTGGGTGCATTGTATGTGTGTGAAACATAATTTCTGTGAAAAAATCTGTTCAATGAATTTGACCAGTCAAAGAACTTCTTAGCCAGAGGTTCTGATTCCATTGCATGTATCACTGCTGGTGGTTGTAGCAGTGTACATATGAAATGTACTTACCAACTTTGTTTTGTAACAAAGCCTGGACACCACACCTTGCCCCAGACACGACATCAAAACACTGACACACTAAATTGTCTGGGCTGTAACCTAGCTCAGAGAGATGTGACTGAATTTGGATACAAATATATTCAGCATCAAGCTGATTCAGTTCAATTAAGCCAATCAGGTGTTCTTCAGGGATGGAGATCTGGACAAATCTAATCACTACAGACACAATCTCAATGTTACAGTGATCCCTGGTACCATCATTTTTAATACAAAGTCCAGGAGAGTCAGCTTTTTCATATTTGGTCCTGATATCTTTTACCACCATTTTGGCAAGAGCCTCAATTATTTCATTTTGAATTACATTGGATGTGTATTTTGCATTGTCTGGGATGTATTTTACAATTTCTGCAAGTTTGGCATCTTTTTTGATTGTGTAATCAAAGAACTTAAGGAAAAGTCCCTCCTCCCTTCCTTCGTGATTGTGACCACGCAGAGCCAGTTCACTGACTGCAAGGAAGTGAACGGCCTCCCCAATGCTTTTCACATATCTATTCTTTTCTATCTGGGTTGGACCCAGAAGTTGAACTATGCTTTCACCCGTCTCTGCCCGGCGCCGATACTCTTGCCATGCAGACATGGCTCTGACCTGCGGGATACTAGACGCGTGTTTGTGGAAGCCACCACCGTCTCTTTCTAGAGCTTTTTTCCAATTAGTGTAGCCGTGTTTGGTGAATATGTCCTCGCGGTCTGAATTGGAAATACTAAATTTGCGGCAGGCAAAGCAAAAGCTGGCATCACAGACAACAGAATATTCAAGCCATGGTCGAGACTGATACCAGCTTGCACTAAAACATATGAGTGTCTTTCCAAATGCGCAATTGGGATAATTAATTAAAATGGGCTGGGATGGGCTATCCATATTTATGTCAGGAAGACCGGACTGTATATTTTGTTGAAGGCAGAGGTTTGGAGTACCCGACATGGGTGCAGAGCTGGAGGATTGTGTAGGCTTATCTACATCTTTTGGAGTTTCAGTTCCCGACGTGGGTGCGCTGTGCTCCGTATTGGTAGCAGCGGTGCTGGGCTCAACCGTGGAGCCAGCAGCATGCGGAGGGACAAAGGTTGAAGATGTCTACTTTTAAATAAGCCACCTATGCATAGACTTTGGTGTTACCAACCAGAAAATAAAAGAAGAATGGATCATATACGCTGTTTTAATTAAAAAAAATGGTCAACAGGTTCAAAACGTGCCACAAAGTGAACTTTGAAAATAAAATGTTATTCTTCTCCAGAGTTTTCATTGGACAGACAGAGCATTTCGCAGGGTGGGCACGGCTTGTCTCTGGGGGGGCAGTGCCCACCCCAGCCCCTCCCCCTTGGTCACGCCTCCGACACCAGATGTCCACAACACACATGGTTTACTTAAAATTTATAATGTGCAATCCAGTCCCCACTAATCCACACAACTACTCAGTCCTTGTCCTTCAGCTGCCTCCACTCCTCTCTCACAGCCTCAACCTCGTCCTCCTCCTCCCGACTGGATCTCCGAATGGAGTGTGGTTGCCCCTTTTATAGCACACCCGGATGTGCTCCAGGTGCTCCCGATGATCTCCCTGCAGCATCTCCTCGTGTGGTGGAAGTGCTGCATGGGCACCCGGAAGCACTCCAGGTGCACCTACTTCCTGGTTTGGCAGCACTTCCTGGTGTGGCGGAAGTGCTGTCCTTCAGGGCTTCAGGACCGTCCAGGTGCCCCCCGGTGGTAGCTACGGGTCCCGACAGGGTTGACCTCCCCAGCTCCTTCTCCGTGGCCCTGATGGAATCCAAGGGGGCTGCCCTCCTACACCCTGGGCAAAACAGTGCCTCTCCCGTGGTCCGACTCTCTTCCAGGCATTGATGGTGGGGCAAGATCCCTGGTCATCTGCCACAAGATGTAGAAGGGAAGGTGAGGAGATGTTATAAAATACAATACCTTATAAATATTGGTAAGTCAATGGGATAAAACATTTTTGGATTCAAAATTAACCTGAATAAAAGTGTGCTTTTCCCAGTGAACTCTCCAACACATCATTCCAATTTGGATCCCCATGTATTCACAATATCAAAACATTGAAAAAATCTGAGGATAAAAATTACAAGTAAATGTAAAGATCTTTTCAAATATACTGTATATATGTTGTTTTTGCTTGCATGTTTCTTCTTTTTCTGTTTTCGTTTAGGTAGGCCTTGAATCCTTTTTTGCCCTTTTTTTCTTTTGTTTTCCCTGTATTGGAAGGGAGGATCATGGTTTGGATCGAGAAAGAACAATTCTGATTTTGTCCTGGTTGTGGAAGAGTGGACCAATATTTTACCCTCACAAGGATTCTGAAGGGTTCAAGAGAATAAGCCCGACCAGTTTGTATGTGTTTTGTTTGCTTGGAAGAAAAGCATTCCTTGGGGTATCCTGTGAGGTGGGAGGTGCTTTGATAGTATGGAGTACCAGACCTGCTGTTGTGGGCTATTCAGGGCCTATACAACAAGATAGAAAGCTAGGTTCGCATTGCTGGCAACAAGTCAAACTTATTCCCAGTAGGTTTGGGACTCTAGTTGGGATAACTTTATCACCAATTTGGTTCACAATATTTATGGCCAAAATTACTAGGCACATCCAAGAGGTGGAAGGTGTCCATTTTGGAGATCCCAGGGTCATAGCTCTGCTTTTTGCAGATGATGTAATCCTGCTGGCTTCATCAGTCTGTGACCTGAAACACACATGGGGGTACTTTTCAGCCGAGTGTGAGGTGGCCAGAATGAGGACCAGCACCTTCAAGTCTGAGATCATGATATTCATGTCAAAAAAAGTGTGGAGTGGCCTCTCCGGGTTGGAGATGAGGAGTTAAAATATCTCAGGGTTTTGTTCACAAGTAGCAGAAGAAGGGAATAGGAGATCAACAGGTGGATTGGCGCAGATGCAGTTATGTGGACCTTGTACCAGTTTGTCATGGCAAAGATGTAAAGACAAAACTCTTGACTTACTGGTTACTCAACTATGGTCACAAGCTCTGGGTAGCGACTGAAAGAACTAGATTGTGGATACAAGCAGTGGAAATGAGCTTCCTTCACAGGGTCTCTGAGCTCAGCCTTAGAGATAATGTGGTAAGCACAGACATTCAGGAGAACCGTAAAGTAGAACCACTGTTACTCTGCATTGAAAGGAACCAGTTGAGGAGGTTTGGGAATCTGAGTAGGATGTCTCCCTTTGGGAGGTGTTTCAGGCATGTTCAACAGGGACAATGAGACTGTGGGACAGACCCAGGACACACTGGAGAGATTATATCTCTTGAATCACCTGGGAATGCCTTGGTATCCCCCCAAAGGAGATGGAGAAGGTGGCAGGGAAGAAGGAACAACAGCAACTCAGTCCAAAATCACACAAGGGATGCATCAATGGGCTTTATCAGGCCCTGTTTTTTGCTAGACCCCCTGCCTTGACTCTCTAAGGAACATCTCGGCATCTCTGCTTAGACTGCTGCTATTGCAACTTGAACAGGATAAGTGGTTGAAAATGGATGGATAGAGTTCTCTGTTTTGATTTTGAAGTAACTGTTATGTTATTATTTGTTTGATTGAGTTGCATGCCATTATAACACTGTAGTTTAAAAAATAAAATAAAAAAAGTTTTTGCAGTTATTGTATTTGTTATTTTCATTCTCCAAAACCTTGGCTATGAAAGGCACTATATAAAATCAAGACTTGCTGTTTAGGTTGCATGTGTCTGTCAGGACTGTTCTAAACATATAACTCTATGGCTTGTCCTTTAAAATGACTACAAATATTTCTGAGTCTGCACAACTCCTTCATGTGAGGTGCAATTTAATATTAAGTTTGGTTAAAGTTGCATACTTCTTTATTAGTTGTGGTGATTGTACTTCAGAGCCTTATGATATTTTATGTGGTGTATCACAAGGATCTATTCTGGATTCACTGTTTTTCTCAGTCTCTATGCTTCCATTAGGTACAATTATCTCAAAACACAAGGTGAGCTACCACAGCTATGCAGATAGTGCTGGATGGCCGTGACGCTCTTGGCTCTCTGATCCAATGTCTTAGTAGTATTTCAGATTGGAGGAGGAGAAACTTTCTAAAAAACAGTAGTTTTCGTGATTGGCAAATATGGAATAGTTAAGGCATTTCTTGTATATTTCTCTTTGTCATTTTGTAAAGCACTTTGAGCTGCATTGTTTGTATGAAAATGTGCTATAAAAATAAATGTTCTTCTTGTTGTTATTTGTGACTCAGCACTGCTCTTCAGAAATCTACATTATTTATCCATTTACATTTCTCCTGTCTCCCTGGCCTGCTCATTTTCAGGGACTGAAAGTGACTATCTGCCATCAATCTGTTCGTCTCAACTCGCTCCTTTGCCTTTTAACAAATCCTGGGCCTTTGGGGGCTGATGGCTGCAGGGCTGCCAAACTCATTTGGAAAATGTTAGATCTTCTCTTATACATAAGGCATACATTTACAATGTGAAAGTAAGATTAAACTAAATTGGCAGACTGCCAGCCTCACTCAAATCAACCCGAGAAAGCCTAATCCGATTGTATCAGAGTGACAAACGAGCCGCGTGTCCTCCTCCTTACTACAGGTCCAGCACAGGGGGAGCTGGAAGACATTGGCTCTGTCTATTAAGGTGGATGATGACGGTAATTTTATATTTTTCTTTTATTTGTTAATTTATTACACACAAGTGGATAGAAGATTGTGCATCCCCATCACCTTCATATTCAAAGAACACACTGAACTCATTTTGTCAAATACAGCCGGAGTCTTGGAGGAGTCCAAATCAGGAATTTATCTCAAAGACAGAGGATTTGCCCCACCTTTCGTTTAGAACCGCAATGTAAAGCCCCTATGATTCACAGCACCCCAAAAATCAAAGTTAGATTGGACCATTAGATTAGTCCTTTCATTAACTGATTATACAGTTTCACACACGTGCGCCTTGGGGACAGCTTAAAGGCTGTGGTAGTGGTAATACCACACTGATCCATAAGGTGGCGCTGTTTAAGAATGCCTCTTCTTTTCCTTCCTCTGCAGAATGGATGATTGACAGCTTTAGCACTTCTGATGTCACTTCCTGTGTCTGTCCCCCTAAACCCACTCTTCCTGTCTAAGCTGTACTTAACCGGAAGTAATGGCGCTTTTCCACTGCATAGTACGGCACGACACGGTTCAGTTCAGCTCACTTTTGGGGGGTTTTCCACTGGGAACAGTACCTGGTACCTGGTCCTTTTTTTAGTACCACCTCAGCCGAGGTTTCAAGCGCGCCGAACCGTTGCCAAAACGTGACGTGTAAACTCTGCTGGTCACTGATTGGCCGGAGAAAATCGTCATTACTGCGTCACTGAACTTGCGACACGAGACACAACAGACCCGCTAGATTTTTAGCACAGCCAGCGAAGGTTCGGACGCACCATTTTGTTTTAACCAAAAATGGCTGTTTCATGGTCTATTGAGGAAGTAGAGACGTTCCTCTCGTTGGTAGCCGAGGAGCAGATCCAGCGAGAGCTGGATGGGGCGACGCGGAATGAAAAAGTTTTTCAGGAGGTCGCTAAGCTCTTGGGCGCACACGGCTACCATCGTCGATATGCTCCATTGTTGTGTGTTTGTTTGTGGCGCATTTACGATGATGTCACGGCAGTAGAGGTGGCGCAACTATAACGACACGTGAATAATCCCGCCCATTCTAAAGCAGTACTAAACTGCAGTCGAAACGCAAACCGAGCCGAACTGAGCCGAACCAAGGTGAGCTGTACTGAACCATGCTGTGCCGTACTATGCAGTGGAAAAGCGCCATAAGTGTCGCCATATTGGGGCAGTCACTTTGAAACTTTATACATATGAGTTTCTACATTGCAGTTATTTTCATTTATGCGGGTTCCCCATATCTTTATGCTTGTCTGTGTGTTTCATTACAATTGCTAAATGCATTGTAGTGGATTCTGAAAGTATTTAGACCCCCTCACCTTCTGCATACTTTATTGTGTTGTAGATTTCATTTTAAATGGACGAGTTTGCCATAGTTGCCCATAAATCTACACTCAGTAACACATAATGACAAAGTGGAAACATATTTTCAGCAAATGTATTAAAAATCAAGTTAATGCTTTAATTCCGGTATGGCAGAAATGCATCAATTGCTCCTCTACTATAAGGTAACTATTAAGATTTTTTGGGCCTTCATAAAGCTTACAAAACATCAGTAGGTTGGTTATTCATCTCTGAGATGTGTGGCATATTGACATGATGGTAAAATGACTTGTTAATGTGAGTGATTCACAGGTCTTGTACTAAATATGTGACACCACCTCAGTAAAGCCACCTCAGACCACTCCAAAGTTAACGTTTTGTTAGAAGGTCACATTGCAGAGATCAACAAACACTTCACTGATGCTTTCTAAGTGTTATGAAGACCCAAACAAGTATATGTTAGGATCTTGTTACATAATTCTAGACAAGTACCTAAACTAAAGTGTTACTAAAATCACTAACTGAAATCAGTAATTCATAGAAGTATTCAGACTCTTTGCCGTGGCACTCCAAATAGTGGTCAGCTGCTTACTGTTTCCTTTAATTCTCCTTGAGATGTGTCTAGAACTTGATTGGAGTCCACCTGTGGCAAACCAAATCAATTGGACATCATTTAGAAAGGCACACCCCGTGTATGAAAGGTCACACAACTCACACTTCACTTCACGACAAAAAATGAACAAAGGAACTCTCTGTAGACCGTCGTGATCGAATTGTATTGAGGCATAGATCAGGGCAAGGGAATTTAAACCACTTCTAAAACTTCAAGTGTCCCCAGGCCTTAATAACTATGAAAAGGAAGAAGTCTGAATCCATATGGACTCTTCCATACTGAGTAACCAGGCAAGAAGGGTTTTGGTCAGCACGGTGACCAAGAACCCAATGGTCACTCTAGTAGAGCTGCAGAAGTCTTCTGCTTAGATGTGTGAAACTGTTGAAAGGATGACCATCTCAGAAGCACGTCATCAATCAGACATTTATGATAGAGTGGCTAGAAGGATGGTATATGACAGTTTAAAGGACTCTGAGAGCCTAAGGAGAAAGATCCTTTGGTGAGATGAAACAGAAATTGAACTCCTTGAGTAAAAGGGATAAAGTAGATCAGAACTGAAACTCTTTGGGCAGAACTCTATATCTGGGGAAGACTGCTCATCACCTGCCTACTTCCATCCCTATGGGGTACTTTTCAGTGGCAGGGACAGAGAAACTGACCAGAACTGAATGATGAATGCAGCCAAATACAGAGAGGTCCTTGAAACAAACCTGCTCCAGGGTGCACATGACATAAAAGAGAGAGCTGACAGTTCACCTTTCAGCATGACAATGACCCAAAGCATACAGCTAAGACAATGCTGAGGTGACTTCAAAACAAGTCTGAGACTGTCCTTTAGTGGTCCAGCAAAACCCCCAGCCTTAAACTCCATAGAACATCTGTGGAGAGATCAGAAGATGCCAGCTAGCAGGCACTTCCCATCCAATCTAACGGAGCTTGAGATTGGGACAAACTGCCCAAATGCACGTGTGCAAAACTTGCACAGACTTACTGAGAAGACTTGTAACTGGAATTGCTGCCAAACAAATAGCTGCTTCTACAAAGTACTGAATTAAGGGGCTGAGTGAAAATTAGCTGAATGCTAATTCGTAGATCTTTCTGAAAACTTTTGCATTTTGTTATTATGGTTTATTGAGTACAGATTGATGGTCAAAAATGGTAAATTCATCCATTTAAATTTAAATCTACAACACAATACAGTGAAGGGGTCTGAATACTTTCTGAATCCGTTGTAATTAATGATTTGTAATTTATGGAAGAACTTCTCACTGCAGTCTGAACCTGCACTCATTGAAGAGTGCTATGAAAAAAATTATGTTAAGTGAATTGATTCATATTTCATTGACACAGTTTACAAGTATATGTGCTTTACATATACATCAACTTATTGCAGTATTAATGTTTGTGAGACACTAATAATAATTCTTTGCATTTATATAGTGCTTTTCTCACTACTCAAAGCGCTCAGCAATTGCAGGTTAAGGGCCTTGCTCAAGGGCCCAACAGTGCAGAGTCCCCTTTGGGATTTATGGGATTCGAACCGGCAACCTTCCGATTGCCAGTGCAGATCGCTAGCCTGAGAGCCACCACTCCGCCTGCTAGGCAATGAAGTGGGCTGGCAAGCAGTAATTTAACCCGAAGGACCTCAGTATACTTGCTGACATTTCTTGTCAAATCTAGTTAAGCCAAGTTTATTGTCATGTGTAATGAAATGCGTACTTGCGTGTCTCCCATCACAATAATACATTTTAAAAAATGTATGCTTAGCATGTAACACATACCTACACAGAGAATTCACATCTTTGGGCTTTTTTGACACTGATCAACAGATAAATACTCTTTATTGTCAAAGTGAAAACAGTGCTATAAATTAATTACAAATATAAAACACAAAATAATCGATTGTATAAATATTAATACGACACCCCTAAATTCCCATTGGTGCAATTGGCTTTAGAAGTCCCAGAATTTGTTCAATGGGAGAGGTCACCTTCCTGGGGTCTGATTGTCGTCTAAATGCACCTGCAGTATGGTGGGCTAACCATCACAATGAAGACACTCAGAGTCCCAGCCTTTAAATCCCGGCTGAAGACTCACTACTTCAGTTTAGCATATCCTGACTAGAGCTGCTGATTAACTATACAGACTGCATCTCTGTTGTTAGTCATTAACACTAAAACATAAGTAACATGATTGTTATAATTTGTTACTAACCCTCACCTATTCTGTTTCTGTTCTTGGTACTCAAATGTGGCAATTGGTGCCACGGCCCACCTGCCAAGTTGTTTGCCTGCCTATGGTAAAGTCATCCCTGATGGAGGATCACAGGAATCATGGGAAAAAGGGGTCCTTTCATCGGATTGTCTGGCCGAGCAACGTTTCAGCCGTGGAATGGCCAAATAGGGAGGCAGCTTCACGGATGAGGTCTCCAGGACTCTAAAAATATCCAAATCTTATTATGTGATATCATCTATTGTTAAATTCTGCTCTGTACTTCTAAAATTTTTATTATTATGCTGTATTAAGGATTTGTTCTGTTCTGTGTATTGTATTGTATTGTATTGTATTGTATTGACCCCCTTCTTTTGACACCCACTGCACGCCCAACCTACCTGGAAAGGGGTCTCTCTTTGAACTGCCTTTCCCAAGGTTTCTTCCATTTTTCCCTACAAGGTTTTTTTGGGAGTTTTTTCTTGTCTTCTTAGAGAGTCAAGGCTGGGGGGCTGTCAAGAGGCAGGGCCTGTTAAAGCCCATTGCGGCACTTCCTGTGTGATTTTGGGCTATACAAAAATAAACTGTATTGTATTGCATTGTATTGTATAATTGCTTTTTTTATTATGAGCTGTGCTCAAACACCAATAAGAGAGCCATTTTAAAGTGAAGTGATTTTGTTATGCTCAGGAACATGGACCTGCTTGTTTCACACAAGCTCCCAATATTAATAAAGATGCTGGCTATCCCAACAACTCAATCATTGCAGAGATTTGTATCTTTTAGTAATCTTCTATAGTTGCTTTAATTGTGAAAAGACCTGCTTGAAACTGTACGTGCTATCAAACAATGCACACAGCAAGCTTGGAAACAAATCCTGAGTTATGTACTTTCTGAGAACTTTCCTGAGATTTATATTTCTGTAGAAATCAAGCAAAGAAATTTATTTTAAGCTCATAACTGCACGGCTTCTGACACATTGTCCACAATTAACAGCAAAAAGGGGATGACAAAATTACAAAACCTCTCTGGCAGCATATAAAGTGCTGACAATGAGATTCATAATCACAACGAAGGATGGCAACCTGAGCTGCATGTGCATCAAAGTCCTCACATCTGCCTGAACACTGATCCATAAAATTGGGAACTTGAGCAGGTTTTGCTTGTTGTCATTGACTCAGCTTATCCTAAAGTTTAAAGAATGACAAAACAGATAAAATGAACAGCTGTGTACCAAATCTGAAATGAGCTAACCTAGATGGGGGCCTAAAACTTCCCAGGATTGGTCAATAGCAGGAGAGTAGGGTGCAGTTAAAGAATATGCCGCTAGGTATTGTAAATGCCACACGGGATGGATGGACAGGTTCCATGCCCGGATGGGAAACCTTAGGTGGATGGACAGGCATCCCGACCAAGAGAGAGAAAGGTTCCTTACCCAGACAGGAGGCCCCAGGTGGATGGATGGAGAGAAGAAGGTTCCTTGCCTGGAAGGAAAACCCCAAACGGATGGACAGGCATCCCAACCGGATATACTCATAACACCATCCCTGGCCAGGATAAAAGGGAAGGACAGGGAAGAACTGTCTCAAAGGGCTGTTTATTCCCCTCCTAAGCTAGATGGCAGCAGCCCTGCATGATGATATGATGATGCCTGTTTGGACACCAGCAGAGAATGACAGGAATTGTAGCCCAGTAACAAATCCCCACTGGGGTCTGCAGTTGCTGCAAGAGAGTGCTGCAGGGAGTTACACTCCCTACTATTTGAGACTTCTGTATGACCTGGAATGAGGAAGACGTGGCAATGGAAGCAGCCCCAGATCCTTGTCCAGCCAAGTCAGAGCTGGGAGGAAGGAAGGTAACTCTCAAATGGAGGAGAGCAGTGTGGTAGAGAGGGGAGAAAAAGACAAAAGACAACTTGTGCTTGTGTATATGAGGTAATTGTAATAAAATACCCACTATTTGAACCTGGGACTATGTTGGTGTGTTCGTGTTTTGGGGTTTGGAGCTCACTGGCACCCCCTAGCCTTCACAGTATCACAGTCTGGTTAATGAGTACTCTGAGCAGCACTGTGCCATTGAACGATTATGTATTTCTGGCGTGCAGCTGAAGTGGACAATTTCTTTTCTCCAAGTCACTATGGCAGATTTTTAAGAGACAATGATGACTGCGCTTTTCAGCATTGACTGACTTTTAGAACTTCTGAGCAATCTGGATGAGAACAGGCCATTCAGCTCAACCAAGCTCACCAGGCCTATCCACTTTCTTCTTCTAAAATAACATCAAGTCAAGTTTTGAAGGTTCCCAAAGTCCTGCTGTCTGCCACACTACTTGGTGACTTATTCCACGTGTCTGTGCTTCTCTGATAGATATTTTTACAAGAAGTCCATGGGTCACACATACAAGTGCCACAAACTGTGGGCTATAGCTTGCCCAGCCTTGCGCTAAACTAACTCATGGAACTGGTGACTACACACCTTTAATGTTATATGAAAAATACTGCTTCCGATTAAATAATAACTTTCTGGTAAAACTAAGGAGATCTGTAATGGCACAAGGGCTTTACATAGTTTCAGGTGGCATTGTAGCTAAGGTCAAATACTGTAAGGCAAGATATCATTCATCACATAAGAGGGAGCGGATTGCATCAGCAGTCAGGAGCAATTCCAATCTACATTTTCATTTACATTTATTTGCATAGCAGATGCTTTTATCCAAAGCAACTTACAAAAGACGTCAATATAATTGAGTAAACATCAGCCTGAGGACTGTTTGGGAACAAAGGATTACAGGACGAGATTACAAAATTGATCACACAAGGGAAGAGCTCAGATACAAAATGCAAGTGAGTTAAAATTCCTGTGTAGGTTGCGACACACAACAGCCATTATCAGTTAGACAAAAATTCACCAAACAAGAGTGCCTTCAAGAGCTTCTTAAACACATTGAGGGAGTCAGAATTTTAGATGGAGGTGGGCAGCTCATTCCACCAGTCAGGCGCTGCACATGAAAAGAATCTGCACTGAAATTTACTGCCACACAAAGGTGGCATGACCAGATGCTGTTCATCTGCAGACCTGAGTGTGTGAGAAGGAGCACTGGACCTCAGAAGTGTCTCCATATATATAGGTGCTGACCCACTGACTACTCTGTAGGCAGGCAAGAAGAACTTGAACTTAATACATGCCTGTACAGGGACAAGTGTAGTGATCTGAAAAGAAGAGTGTCATGTGCCCTCCTCAGCTGGTTGAGCACCAGATGTGTCCCTGCATTTTGCATCATCTGTACTAGCTTGGTGATGCATGCTGGTACTCCTGCCAGCAGAGAGTCGCAGTAGTCCAGATGTGACAGGACCAAAGCTGGAACCAGGAGGTGTGCTTAATACTCCATCGATATGGTCTGATCTTGCAGATCCTGTATAGAGTGAATCTGCAAGACCAAGAGAACATAACAACATGGTCCCTAATGGAGAGCTGGTCATCAGTCGCCACCCAAGGTTGGCAGCAACAATTTGAGGCAGTGATCCAAGCTGAATGAATATGGGGTGCTGAATAGATGGATAAATTGGGATGTCAAGAAGGTCCATGTTTGCCTGGTTGAGCTGGAGATGGTGGTTTTTTTTTAGCAAGACAAGCAGAGACTCTGACCTCTGCATATAATCGGCCTAGCACTGAGAAGAAAAATCATGGGACATGATGAAGGAACAATACTTATTTTCTGTATAGTGCTCATCCCTGAGTGCAGGTGCAGAGCACTATGAACAATTCTTAGACAAATCTAATGACCAAATGAGAAGGTGTAAAGATTGAAGAGGAGAGGACCAAGCACCAGAAGAGGGGGCCCTCCATTTACCTAACCAAACTGGTGAATCCATGCTTTCCATTACACAGATGAGAGGAGATTCAGTCTGTCAATATCTAGCCATAGATTAAATGCTAGTCCATCACATGACACATTCACGCTGGCCACCAATTATCATAACTTGCCAACTGAACTCAGGCAAACTCCACACAGCCAGTGTACTGGTCAGGATTTGAAACTGGGTCTCTGGAAATTTTGCATGTTAGTGCTAACCAGTGCACCATTGCGCCACCCTGCTCTAAACTCACTTTTCTTTTCCGTTAAATGCAATAGTGATTTCGTTATTGTCTTCCTAAACTTTTTAAAAACAATAAAAGTGCTCTGTGAAGAAGGCAATCGGGTGTCGTCTTCTCACATCTACAGGACCTTTTGAGGGCCTGTGGCAAACTTAAAGCACTTTCTCTCATTAGTGACATTCATAAATCTCCACACATTGTGTATGCATATTGGGTGCGCCATCCTAGTCAAACTCAATTCATAACACTGGAAGTACAACTCACCCTGACATCGATAAACCAAATGGCAATGTTGTATTTGTTTTTCATTAAAAGCAAGACAATAAATCAAGTGAGCAGTGACGGATATGGGACAAGACAATATTCCAGTATAGTCGCTTGCTGGCCTCCTCTCAATGACTTTCCATTTTCTTTCTTCCTTCTTTCTTTGATAATTAATTACACACACTCAGATGTATACACCAGATCCACTTCTTTTGTTAATTCTGAGTCACTCTCTTATTTCAAGAGCCAATTCCCCTTCAACAATGACAAATATCCCACCTCTCAGGACAACAATGACTCTTTAAACAAGCATTTATTTAAATCAGCCAGTCTGCATAGGTAGCCACCGACACGTAAAGAAAACTGGGGCCTCTCACTTGAGTCAAAAGTCTTCCTCTTAAGGCCTGGAGGCCTGAAGAATTATTATAACCAGTTTTGCCTTACTCTTCAACTGACCCACCAGTGTTGCTACTAATTATATAATACATGTGGACAAACATCTTTGGGCAGTTTTCCCATGTGTTCTGACATCTGTTTATTTATATAGCACAACTAGGGGGACAACCCCCAGTTGCGGCCAGAATATCAGTAAAATCTGTAAATGTAGGAAAGAAAAATGATTATTTATTGGAGTCAAAATCACGAAATTCATGGGAGCAGCCGAAAGATGAAGAAGAAGACTAGCCATCCGTTGCCTAATATCGTTTAGGCAGTCGAACAGGCATTTCAGTGCATCTGGGCTGCCAGATCTCAAAGAGAGGTGTAACTGTGTATCATCAGGATAACAGTGGTAGGACACTCCATGCCTTTTTATAATGTGGCTTAGAGGTAACATGTACAATGAAAATAAAATACAGCTAAACACTGATCCCTGTGGTACCCCATACAGGAGGGGGGCAGGATCAGATGATGATCCATTAAAAGAAACTGAAAATGTTCTCTTTTCCAAAAAAAAGTAAACCATTTGAGAGCGGAGCCTGAAATTTTCCAGGCGCTCTAAAAGAATGTGGTGATCTACAGTGTCAAAATTAATTAAAATTAAAATTAATGACTAAATGATAAATGAACAGAATAAAATGAACATAAATAGTCATAATATATAATCAAAACTGAAAAATGAACAAAAAAGACAAAAGATAGGAATATAAACAGGGGAAGAACCCTGGCTAAAACACAGCATACAGTATCAGTGCAGTATGACACCCTGAAGAATGGATTCAGAGAAACAAGTTGTATTTTTTTCATGTAGCAATTTTGAATGAATTTAAAAACAAAGGCAAAGTAGTGGCTCTAAGGCTAGGGATCTGCACTGGTAATCGGAAGGTTCGAATCCTGTAAATGCCAAAAGTGACTCTACTTCGTTGGGCACTTGAGCAAGGCCCTTAACCTGCAATTGCTCCGTCCTGGGTATGACGTTAATCTGCATCCAGCCCTGCATGTAGGCCATCCAACCTGGGGGCTGATGGGAGAATTGGCTCTCCAGCCACCATACAATCCTCACACTGTTCTATCCCATCTGAACTAGTGTGGTGCTATGGTGTAGCGGGTCCACAGCTCATGTTCAAAGGCCACTTTTTAAAATAAATAATTGCCGCGCTCGCAGCTTAGCGAGGGGGCGTGGTGTGTGTGGCCGAGCGGTTCTCGGGGAATTCGTGATGCAGGCGGTTCTCGCTTAAGTGCACAGGTGAGGAGTCGTCCGCATCCGTAATTGTTCCCAGGAGCTGCTGATTGCCACAGCTGATCCACGTCCCCGTGTTAAATAGAAGTGCGAGGAGGCTAGCAGGGAAGAAAAAAAAAGAAGAAGAAAGGAAAAAAAAAACGGGCGGAGGTTGCAGGAGAGGAAGGTGGCTGGAAGCAGGTAGAGGAAAGCTGGTGCAGGATAGAAGGAGAGCTCACGCTGTATGCAGGCAGCTGGAAGAGGTGAGCCTGAGTGGGGTGTTTGGCCGACAGTAGGGGTCGCTCCTGCTGAGCGCTTCTTGGGAGCAGGACTGACCAGGAGCAGGTTAGCTCACCACAGCGAAGGCAGCGGGAGTCGGAGATTTGGAGTAGAATCCCCAGTGTGAGTATCCTGGCCGTTGGGGGAAGCCAAGTCTCGGTCTGGGAAGGGCTAAACAAAGCCAGGCATCGGGAGGCCACCAGACCAGTCGAGCAGAAGAAGGTGCATGTAGGGTGACTCCCCTGGTGCACAGCCTGGATGGGAGAAGCAGGGGAGTCACCAGTAAAAGAAGGAACCGTGCTTTGTGTTTTTAAAGAGACTGCTTCTAGCCATTGTTTTAACCTCGTTGTTTTTTTTAAAGGTTTTTTTTCTAATGGATTTTAACCTCCACGATTTCACCTATTTTAATGGATTATTTATTTAATGACTTATTTTGAAGCACTGCACCTTAATTGAACACCTTGTTTTGTTTGTTGTTGTTTTAATAAAAGCACTTGGCACTTTTGCACCATCCCCTTACTTTGTTGTGCCTCACTGCCTAGCTCATTGGTGACATTACCGACGGTGTCGGGTTCAAGAGCTCCTGGAAGGAAGATGGGAGCATGGAGCGAACCTGCATCGTCACAGGTGCTGAGGTGTCACCCGTTGTATGGCTGCAATCAGGTCCTAATCTGTGATCCTGAGTTGGTTTGTCAAAAAATAAATTAAAAAGATAAACATGCATTAAAATCACAAACTCATTGCACAAAGCAAGGACATATCAAGAATTAGTAGCTGCTGGTGGACGTTCTTTAGTATTTCTTAAGAAATACCATATAGTGAATGCTTCTTCTGCCACATTGCGAGCAATTTTTCCTCCTTCTCATGCTTTCATAAACATTTTGCAATCGTGCTTGAAAAAGACTAAACACAGAGTTGCTTCCTAATTGGTCAATCGGAATTAACGGGAATCAAAATACTTATAAAAGATGCATTTATTAATAATATAATCACAAGGAAGAATAAAGTGACAAATCTAAACAGATTACAGACAACCCTGGCTGCCCCACAGGAGGTGGCTAATGCAGGATTGGCACCATCTCTCCATATGGTGGGGTGTCTTATACACCTGTCCACTTACAATGCTTATCAAAAATATTCTCCCCCAAGAATTTTACTCATTTTATTGTCATACAACATTGAGTCGCGGTGGATTTAATTTAACTGGTTTGATCAACACAAAAAGGACTCTTTAACCTCAAAGTAAAAACAGATCTCTGAAAAGTGGTCTAAACTAATTACAAATGTAAAACACAACATAATTCATTTCATAAGTATCCCCTCCTAATATGGAGGTGCACCCAGTTGGCTTTAGAAGTCCCAGAATCAGTTCAATGGAGGTCAGCTGTCTGGAGCTTCAGCTGATTGTTGTCTAAATGCACCTGAATTTGACTTGTGGTGAGTCAGTATGGTGGGTTAACCTACACAATGAAGACAAAAGAACACACCAATCAACTTTATGACAAGGGATTAAAAAGCACAGGTCAGGGGATGAAGATAAGAAAACAGTCAAATATTCAGTCACTAAATATTCAATGAAAACAATCACAAAGTATTTGAAAGAGCTGTAAGTCTGTCAGAGCAGGCCATCCATTGAACTCCTGCAGACTGGCACTAAACTGCAGCTTATGAAAATGACGACAATGTCATCAGACCTTCTTCTAATGCAAGGATTCTCAGGTTTCATTTCTGATTCCTCCCTTTCTTATTCCGCACATATAAACCACATTATGAAACTTTCCTACTTTCACCACCATAACATATCCCATGTTCACTCATTCCTCTCCTTTTCTAATGCTGGGAAATGCGTCCGTGCTTTTATCACAACCAACATTGACTACTCTATTGGCATGCGTCCCTTCTGATATTATATCAGATCTCCATTTGATTCAAAACTCTGCTGCAAGAGTCCTTACATGGACCAGCAGCAGCAAGAACATAATACCCATCCTACTTCGCCTCCACTGGCTCCCAGTGTCTTACAGGATTGAATATAAAATTCTACTGCTAGCCTACAAAGCTTTAAATGGCTTTGCACTGGACTACATTAGTGCCCTTCTCTATTGCTATGCTCTCATTTGCCTACTAAGGTCCTCTGATTCTGGCCATCTACACTAACCAGCACTCTATGGGTGATGGGGCCTTCAGCTGTATAGCACCCAGACTTATGAATGACCTCCCGAAATTAATGAGATCAGCTGACTCCATTCATTCTGTTAAAAAAACAACTGCAAACTCATCTGTTCAGAAAGGTGTTTAACTTAACCTGACAGTCTGCTCTTTCTCTGTCCAGTTGGGCAGGATAATTTGTGTGTGTGTTGTATCACAGCCAGTCAGTCATTCTCCAACATCCGCTATATCCTAACACAGGGTCACAAGGCAGGAACAAACCCCAGGCACGGCACCAGCCCACCGCAGGGCACACACACCAGGGACAATTTAGAATCGCCAAAGCACCTAACCTGCATGTCTTTGGACTGTGGGAGGAAACCCACACAGACACGGGGAGAACATGCAAACTCCACGCAGGGAGGACCCGGGAAGTGAACCCAGGTCTCCCTACTGCGAGGCCACTGCGCCACCGTGCCACCCATGTTGTATCACAAATTAGGTTATCTTTTCCATCTTCTCTTTTAGTATTGAATTTAGTATTTGACTCTGGTTTATTGTCTTTTATTCTGTTTAATGCTTTGTTTACCCTGTATTTAGCTGTTTTAATGTTCTATGCAGAAAACATTTGTATCCAATGTTAAACATACCTGCTGTTCTTTATGAGAATCTGAAGCACTTTGTGCATGGGAAAGGCACTATATAAATATACTAGCAAATCGTACTTGCGACAAGTTCGCAAGAATAAAAGCGTTAATGAAATGATGATGAGGGAGAGAAGAACATCACACATTATAGTAAGAAAGGAAATTATTTTAATAAGTAGTGACTTGTGAAAGGACTCAATATTAGAATCGTCACATGATTATTATGGGATGTTATTACAGTGACTTACAACAGCATGAATATTTACAATACAAAGTGCAACATGAACAGATTAACAGAACATATTGGATAAGAAGGGAAATGCAGGGCACATGTAAGTCAGTATGTGTGAAGTGTGGCCGTCAGTATATCAACGTCTATAATAATTGTCAGAAAATGCAATTTGTTGCATAAACGTTATTGTCAGCAAAAATATTTCCTGTGTGTAACCCGCAAGTACCTGTGTGTTTAACCCAGGTTTCGATGTAACTCTGGAAAATGTAGTGTTCAACTGGCCATGGGTAAAGACAAGGCATGGCAAGTAAAATCTGGCGTTATTAAATGTTTGTCTTTGTGACTTGGTGATAGTCATACAATATGCTAAATGAATGGGGAATTGTCTACGCCGTAATATGAAGGGAATATCTTGTTTTGAGTTGTCAGTGTTAAGGAATCCCTGTAGTTTTTCCGTTGTAATGTTTCTTGTTAGATAGATAGATAGATAGATAGATAGATAGATAGATAGATAGATAG
>JANRMT010062791.1:154108935-154130587 GCA_026402145.1 Polypterus bichir lapradei | reverse complement strand
AAATATATATATATATATATATATTAAATTAACTAATAATAAAAATGCATGTAAAAGCAGACAATAGCTTTATAACTTTGAATAATAAAGCAGACAATAACTTTGAGCAATGTTAGCATTTACTCCCGCGGGTGGAATTGAAGAGTCGCATAGTGTGGGGGTTTGCCACTGCTCTTCAGAAAGGTTGTGTGTGTAATTCATTTTTCGTTCACTGTTTATGTGCAAGACTTGCTGCCGCTGATCTTTAGATAATGTCGCTCTGTGATTTGTCATATATTATCTTTGTTGCTCTAAGGCATCTTGCCTGTGCTGGTTGGTCTGGTGTGATGTTGATGTTTCTGCTTCCGTGCGTCAGTGTGAGTATGTTGGCCGGCGAGACTGTTTCTGTTGGTCGCAGCTCAGCTGTATGTGCCTTTTCATTTTATCGGGAGGCTTACGTTGAAGTGAAGGAAAGAGGAGGGGTATATTGGTAGTGTCATAATGCAGTTTTGGTCAGTAACAAAGTATGCACCGAATAAACAGTCAAATACCACAGTCGATAATTGGTCTCATTGAAGCACTGAAGACTTTTATTGTTGTGGATGGATATAGTAGTTGTGGCAACTGCTGTTTATATTGAGCACGGATGGACACAAGCGAAATAATAGTATTATTATTATTATTACATTGGCTGTGTGGCCATAGTGTCACTTGTGATAGCTGCTTTACTACACACAAGCTGGAACAGTAGCTACTCAAGAGAATGCTAATACTGCTTGGCACTAGGGTTTGTGTCTAGGGTCCTCTCTGTGTGGAGTTTGCATGTTCTCCCCGTATCTGCCTCAGTTTTCTCTGGGTGCTCCAGTTTCCTCGCACTGTCCAAAGACATGCAGGTTAGCTGAACTGGTGGTTCTAAATTGGCCTTAGTGTCGGCTTGGTGTGTGTGTGTGTGTGTGCGCTCGCGAGTCACTGCCTTATCCAAGCCTGTTGTAGCTGGGCACAATTGTAGCTGTGCAGAGGTGTGTGTGACTATGGATGAGTGAGTGTGCCTGAGAGAGATGTGGAAGTAAGTGTTACGTTCAAGGAAGCTGCGTGATATACAGGTACCGGTCATAAAATTAGAATATCATGAGAAAGTTGATTTATTTCAGTAATTCCATTTAAAAAGTGAAACTTGTATATTAGACTCATTCATTACACACAGAGTGATGTATTTCAAATCCCCTAACCCTAACCCTAACCCTAATTTCTTTTAATTTTGATGATTATAACTGACAACTAATGAAAGTCCCAAATTCAGTATCTCGGAAAATTAGAATATTGTGAAAAGGTTCAATATTGAAGACACCTGGTGCCACACTCAAATCATCTAATTAACTCAAAACACCTGCAAAAGCCTTGAAATGGTCCCTCAGTCTAGTTCTGTAGGCTACACAATCATGGGGAAGACTGCTGACTTGACAGTTGTCCAAAAGACGACCATTGACACCTTGCACAAAAGGTCATTGCTAAAGAGGCTGGCTGTTCACAGAGCTCTGTGTCCAAGCACATTAATAGAGAGGCGAAGGGAAGGACAAGATGTGGTAGAAAAAAAGTGTGCAAGCAATAGGGATAACCGCACCCTGGAGAGGATTGTGAAACAAAACCCATTCAAAACTGTGGGGGGGATTCACAAAGAGTGGACTGCTGCTGGAGTCAATGCTTCAAGAACCACCACGCACAGACGTATGCAAGACATGGGTTTCAGCTGTCGCTTTACTTGTGTCAAGCCACTCTTGAACAAGAGACAGCGTCAGAAGCGTCTCACCTGGGCTAAAGACAAAAAGGACTGGACTGCTGCTGAGTGGTCCAAAGTTATGTTCTCTGATGAAAGGAAATTTTGCATTTCCTTTGGAAATCAAGGTCCCAGAGTCTGGAGAAAGAGAGGAGAGGCACAGAATCCACGTTGCTTGAGGTCCAGTGTAAAGTTTCCACATTCAGTGATGGTTTGGGTGCCATGTCATCTGCTGGTGTTGGTCCATTGTGTTTTCTGAGGTCCGAGGTCAACGCAGCCGTCTACCAGGAAGTTTTAGAGCACTTCATGCTTCCTGCTGCTGACAAACTTTATGGAGATGCAGATTTCATTTTCCAACAGGACCTGGCACCTGCACACAGTGCCAAAGCTACCAGTACTTGGTTTAAGGACCATGGTATCCCTGTTCTTGATTGGCCAGCAAACTCGCCTGAGCTTAACCCCATAGAAAATCTATGGGGTATTGTGAAGAGGAAGATGCAATACGCCAGACCCAAGAATTCAGAAGAGCTGAAGGCCACTATCAGAGCAACATGGGCTCTCATAACACCTGAGCAGTGCCATAGACTGATCGACTCCATGCCACGCCGCATTGCTGCAGTAATCCAGGCCAAAGGAGCCCCAACTAAATATTGAGTGCTGTACATGCTCATACTTTTCATGTTCATACCTTTCACTTGGCCAACATTTCTAAAAATTCTTTTTTTGCATTGGTCTTAATTGATATTCTAATTTTCCGAGATACTGAATTTGGGACTTTCATTAGTTGTCAGTTATGATCAGCAAAATTAAAAGAAATAAACATTTGAAATACATCAGTCTGTGTGTAATGAACGAATCTAATATACAAGTTTCACTTTTTGAATGGAATTACCGAAATAAATCAACTTTGTCATGATATTCTAATTTTATGACCGGCAACTGTATGTGGACCAAAATGAGACAGGAAGACTCAATTAAAAGCTGCATTAAAATAGATATAATTTTTAACAATAAAAGTTTATCTGTAATGAGAGAGGAAGTGAAAATTCTCCACAGAGATAGCAATGATATTGCTTGTGCACGTGTGCTGGTAACTGTCTTATGTGTACCTACTGTATGTACTTTATAGCTGAAGCTACTGTATGTTTCATTGTATGCACTGTACACCAATCAGCAACAACATTAAAACCACGTTCTGGTGAAGTGAGTCATATTGATTATCTTGTTTCAATGGCACCTGTCAAGGGGTGGGATACATTAGGCAGCAAGTGAACAGTCAGTTCTTAAAGTTGATGAGCTAGAAGCAGGAAAAATGGCCAAGCATGAGTATTTGAGCAATTTTGACAAGCTGTGATGGGTAGACAACTGGGCCAGAACATCTTCAAAATGGAAGATCTTGTGGTAAGTTCCCGGTATGCGTTGGTTAGTACCTACCAAAAGTGATCCACGAAAGGACAACTGGTGAACTACTGGCAGGGTAATGGGTGCCCAGGACTCAATAATGCAAGTTGGGAGTGAAGGCTAGCCAGTCTGGTCTGATCGCAAAGAAGATCTGCTGTAGCACAAACTGCTGAAAAACATAATGGCGACCATGAGAGAAATGTGTCAGAACACACAGTGCATAGCAGCTTGCTGTGTAGCCGCAGACCAGTCAGAGTGCTCATGTTGACCCCTCTCCACCACTGAAAGTGCCTACAATTGACACATCAGCATCAGAACTGGACCATGGAGTAATAGAAGAAGGTGGTCTGCTCTGATAAATCACATTTTCTTTTAGATTTTGTGGACGTCTGGGTGCGTGTGTGCCATTTACCTGGGGAAGAGATGGAGGCAGGGTGCAGTTTGGGAAGAAGGAAGGCCAGTGGAGGCAGTGTGATACTGTGGGCAGTCTTCTGCTGGGAAGCCTTGGGTCTCGGCATTGTGTTACTTTGACACATACCACCTACCTAAAGATTGTTTCAGAGCATATACACTGCTTCATGACAATGGCATTCTCTGATGGCAATGGCCTCTTTCAGCAGGATAATGTGCCCAGCCACACTACAAAAATTGTTCAGGGATGGTCTGAGGAACATGAAACAGAGTACAAGGTGATGACTTGGCATCCATATTCTGCAGATCACAATCCAACTGAGCACCTGTGGGCTGTGCTGGGCAAACAATTCAGAGAGGCATCAATTCGCAACTTACAGGACTTAAAGGATCTGCTGCTAATGTCTTGGTGCAGATACCACAGGACACCTTCACAGGTCTTGTAGAGTCCATGCCTTGATGGGTCAGAGTGGTATCTAGGATATGTTATTTACATGGCTTGTTGAAATAAACTGAACATTTGTTAAGGTTTTTTTGTAATAAATGGTTATTTCATTGTTGGTAGGGTTATTTCAAAATCCGAATAATGCTCTGGGGTCCATCAGACCCACAATAACACAAATGAAACAAATATTGAAAAGGCCAAATTAAATCTAGTGTGATTTAATGTTATGTCACAATAAAATGTGAAAATGTCCATTGAGGTGACAAATTTTTATAGGCACTGCATAATAAGCCAAATACTGTAGCTATCTTCTGTACCTTTTAAACTTTCTGGCCTCTCTTCCTCCTTCCTTCATGCAGCCCCCTGAAAGCAGGCATTTAAACTACTTGATCTGAACTGGACTGAAGATTTATCATCAATGAAAGCCATATTATGTTTTGCCAGAATTCAACATACAGCAGGGAGAAATGCTGGACAGGTTGTCAGTCCATCACCACTCAGCTACACTTGTCCACTTTAGAACTTTAGGCATCCTAACCTGTATACCTTTTTGATAAAAAAAAAACATCCAGGAATATACAAAAAAGAACCACACTAACAATGGGAATATGTACAAAAGTCCACATAGACACCAGAAATGGGATTCACATCTATGAGGCCAGGAAACAATTCAAGACTCTTTCTATTAATTTAATGGTAAGACTTGGAACTGGAAAGAGCAGGTTTGAGGAACTCATGGAAGGCTTCCTTCATTATTTAATATGGTTTTGCTCTAATGGCTTCAAATGGAATTGCATTAGCCAATACAAAACTGGCATTCAACATTCCCTTAAAAGCAACTATTTCATGTTATGATTAAAATTTTAATTCAGTATATTAAAATTCAACTAAATTACTTTAAATAGCTTCCATATCTTTCTACATAAAAAAGCACTTGCTTAAGATGACTCATGTGACAAGATTTTTCCACTACCCAGTATTATATGGCTTTGTACCACTTTACCCACAAAAGTACATCCATCCATTATCCAACCGGCTATATCCTAACTACAGAGTCACGGGGGTCTGCTGGAGCCAATCCCAGCCAACACATTGCACGAGGCAGCAAACAAACCCTGGGCAGGTTGCCAGCCCACTGCAGGGCACACACACACACCCACCCACACACCAAGCACACACTAAGGACAATATGGAATCACCAATCCACCTAACCTGCATGTCTTTGGACTGTGGGAGGAAACCAGAGTACCTGGAGGAAACCCACACAGACACGGGGAGAACATGCAAACTCCACGCAGGGAGGACCCAGGAGGTGAACCCAGGTCTCCTAACTGTGAGGCAGCAGCGCTACCTACTGTGCCACCATGCCGCCCCACAAAGGTGCATTTTAGGCAAAATAGTTTATGCATCCACCCCACTCCTACTTTACCTCTCTGTGAAGTTCTAAAACAACAACCCTTCAGTTTTATAACGCTTCTGTCAAGGCACTCCACCATAAACGTCTGATTGATGGACTGTTGCTGAGATGGTTATCTTCATGACAGGTTCTCCTATCTCAGCTGAGGACTTCTGAAGCTTTATTAGAGTGACCATTGGTTCTTGCTCACCTCCCTGACCAAGGTACTTCTTGCCCAGTTACTCAAGTTTGGCTAAACGGCCAGCTCTAGGAAAAGTCTTGGTGGTTTCAAACTTCTTCCATTTAGAAGAAGTGAATGCCCAAAACTCTGATTTATGCCTCACCACAGTTTGATCGTGGAGGTTTACGGAGAGTCCCTTGGTCTTCATGGTTTATTTTTTGTCCCAACATGCAGTGGGAACTGTGTACCTTATATACACAGGTACTGTACATGTGTGCTGTTCTAAACAATGACCAATCAGTTCAATGTGCCACAGGTGGACTACCATCAAGTTCTTGACACATCTCAAGAAGAGTTAAAGCAAATATGAGCACAGTTTGGCGTGCCACAGCTAAGAGCCTCAGTACTTCTAGGAATGATAGATTTCAGCTTTGAGTTTTAATAAATGCGCAAAACTTTTCTGAAAACTTGTTTTCTTAGTCATGGAAAAGTCTGAAGTCTATGCAGATAGAATCAAAGCGAAAAAAGGATGGATGAGGTGCTAGTTCATCATTTGTGCATACTTATGCATAAACCCATACTGACAACAGACCAATTTAGAACTATTAATTATTATTAATAAATTCTTTATTATTATTATTATTATTATTATTATTATTATTATTATTATTATTATTATTGTTATTATTATTATTATTATATTCTCAAACCTGCTTTATCGAATTAAGATCCCAAAGAGCTAAACTCTGTAGATAGATAGATAGATAGATAGATAGATAGATAGATAGATAGATAGATAGATAGATAGATAGCACTTTATTTGTCCCCAAGGAGAAATTTGGCTTTTTACAGAAGCTTTTTAAATAAATAAATAAATACAGTACATGAATAGGTAGATAGGTAAGGGAACAAATAAAGAAAGAAAGGAAGAAAGACACAAACACTTTGGTCTGAACATAGAAGAAATTTAAAAAAAGAAAAGCTATACAGGCGTATTGCTGTTGATATAAAGGAGCCCTCCGGTTGTGTTTCTTGACACACTTCTGCTGTGTGATTTGTTGGCTGAAAGTCCTCAGTGTTGGTGTGTCACAGAGAGAATGTGTAGCTTTGTTCATAATGACACTCAGTTTTGTTTTAATTATCTCCTTTACTAAAAGTTCAGTTAGTCATTAGATCTATGCCTTAGAAATGTTTTATTTTAATTTTAATTATAATGCATTCGTTGTGATTATATGCTTGCAAATTTAAATTTGAAATAAAAATGTAAAAAATTAATTTTGATGTCTTGTTCATTTATTCGACGCCCCCTTGTACAGCTTCAGGGGGCACGCCACACAGTTTGAGAACCACTGACATAGAGGCTCTTTGGTGTGGTGAAAGTCAATAACCAGTTCCTTAGTTTTGCTGATGTTAAGATGCAGATGATTCTCTTTGCATCAAGAAACAAACCTCCACCTGACTCATCTCCTTTGTTTCCTCCGCCCTTTCAAATACATTGCATAAGTGAAGCATCATCTGGGAATGTCCACAAGTGACCTCACCTGGTGTTATATTTACAGTCTGAGGTGTACAGTGGAGAAGGAGGAGGAGGAGGAGGAGGAGGTTAGGAGCATGCACTGATACAAAGTGAAGAGGAAAGGAGACAGGCGTGTTCCTTGTGATGCTCCAGCGTTGCTCACATCCATATCAGAGACACAGGCCTTGAGTCTCACAAACTGGTCTGCCTGTCAGGTTCAAGAAAAATGGTAACCCTGGATGTGATCGCTTCTGTAAACCTGCCTACTTCAGGTCATACACAGTGTCCACATGGGGTCAGTTTAGAACTACCAATGAATCTAACGAATCAAGCAAAATGACACATTTTTTGGCTAACTGAATAGATTACAATATGGAAACTTTTGAGGCAACTCAGACCCCTTCTTCATGTAAGATGTAATACAGAGACTGGATTTCCCTGTGTTCATATAGTCACTAGGACAGAGACAGTCTTGGAAAACCTTTAAGTGGGTCATCTTAAATGTAAATAATTAATAGCCTAGAGAACACATGAAGTCCACAAAGACAGCAGCCAATCACAGGGTTTAAACTCGGAATGAAGGAACTGCAGGGCAGCAGTGCCAAACTTTATGCTACCATGCTGCAAATCAAAATTTAAACAAAACTGTTAACAACAACACATTTATTTCATGTATAGCCCAAAATCACACAAGGAGTACTGCAATGGGCCCTGTTTTTGACAGCCTCCCAGCCTTGACTCCATGAGAAGACAAGGAAAAGACTAACCAAAAAAAAGACGCTTGTAAGGAGGAGAGGAGAGAGATTGGGAGCATAAAGTGATACAGCACATTGCTGCACCCACCACACGACAGACCACCTGGATTGGGACCCGAGTGCAACTGAACAACAGGTGACAGGGAAAAATAAAATGCTGACAAAATCTTGGGAAAGGCAATTCAGACTAAGATCCCCTTTCCAGGTAGACTGGGTGTGCAATGGGTGTTAAAAAATAGGGTCAATACAATACACAAAGCAGAAAGCAGGTAATCGTCTTCACAGAGCTTGATGGCCAATCTATCATGGCCACCTCAGGAATACAATACAACAGTACAAAGTACAAGGCAAAATGCACAAATAGATTATACAACTCACTAAATGCACAACTGTCACATATTAGATTTGTTCAGAGTCCTGGAGACTCTTTTTTACATTTTTATTTTAAATTTAAATTTGCAAGCATATAATCACAACTAAAATTAAAATAAAATATTTCTAAGGCATAGATCTAATGACTAACTGACAAGCCATCTGCCTCCTACTGGCCATTTCACCAATGAGTCAATGCAGGGCCAGCCAATCTGATAAAAGGACTCTTCTATCCCATGATTCCAGTGCTCCTTTATATGTTACCTGGGCTCAGGTCAAAGTTTAAATTGTGGCCTATATGTATGGAATGTTACTTGCTTTTAATAAATTAAAAAAAAAAAGTTAAACAAGTAAATAAAAATTGTTATTTGATATATCAGAATTCTCTCTGTGCAGTGCGGTTCAGCTCATTATACTGTTCATTTGCTGGGTGTGATGAGCTGCCATCCTGAATATGGATTCTTCATTTTGCTGAATTTGGGAAGTCTCATCATAACATAAATAGGAAGGGCAAAAATTGAAATCTGTGCCCCAATGAACAGCCACTGTTACCTAAATCTGCACAGATTTGCATGTTGACTTGAAGCCAAGTTTGAAATGGCCAGCATCGAAACAGATTAATTAGCAGAACTAAATGGAGTTGCAGCGCATGATAGACAGGGTCAGCTGGGAAGATTAGCACATCAGTGGGAGCAGAGATTTTTAACAATGTGAGAAGGAAGGGGGGGGGGTCCAGTAATGGAGGGGTTGGGGGTCATGTCCACAAAGCGGCTTATAATAAAAGCCACACTCAAGTGACATAATTGAATGCAGATGACTGGACAGGTGCAAATCCGTAACCCCCTTCACCAACACGAGAGCATCAGAAACAGAAGAGAGTCACAATAACCGCAGCTGCACTGTTAAGAGCCGCTTTAAGCTGCAGTGGCGCCTTAACTCTTGCGTTCTCTCTACTCCAAAAGCAGAACTGAAGTGAGGTCCCAAAAGAACAATGCACCTGCGCTATGCTCTCCAGACCACCTGTTCTTGCATTGAATTCCCAAGCTGCGTTTCTTTTTTGTCTTCTTCTTCTTCTTACTTATTCTCTCTTCACAGCGCATTGATAAATATGCATTGCCTGGTGCCAGGCGTGAGCTCCAAGCATTTAAACGGTGCTCAGGGATGATTTTACATACTTTTTAGCACCAAGCTGTTATCCCCAGGCAGTCTTCAGAGTCCAGTGAACACAATGCTGTGTAATTTACTTAGATGTCTGCTCTACTGTGGCTTTATTCTCAGTTTTACAAAGTATGTCAGGATGGCACTATGTTTAGCACTGGGTTTGAATCCACTGTTTGTGTGGAATATTCACATTCTCCCAGTGTCTGAGTGGGATCTTCTATGAGCAGTTAAGCCATTCCAAAATTCTAAAGACATGCTGGTTAGATTAACTGGTAACTCTTAATTGGCACAGTTTGGGTGTCTTTGCGTGTGTAAGGCCCCATCCAGGACTGGTTCCTGCTTTGCACCTGATGCTATAACAGGATGGGCTCCAACCCCACCATGACCCAAAACTGGAGCAAGCCAGTTTGAGACTATTATGCTATCAGATCAGGTTGGGGAGCTTGCACTGGCACGGCGTGTTGCCGTGCCCACCACATGACAAAACAGCTCAGGATCCCAGTTGGCAACCCATCAGGTAGACACGTGGTCCAGTTCCACACTCTGAAAATGACCATGTGTGCTATGTGTGTGTATAATTTTATAGGTGGGTTCAGTCCTGTCACATGGAGTCATTATAAACCTCCCCACTGACTCACAACAAAGACACAACAACATTAAGATGGCTTGAAACACGTTACACATCACTGTTGTACTTTCTTAAAGGTTTTGTTTTCTTCAAAATATAAATTGCCCTGATAAGTTTATATAAGGATTAACTTAAAAATTATCTACAATGTATTTGTAAAAATAAGTTAAAAAAGACACACTGACTTTATTTGAGCATCATTTTTTGACATAGTCCACCAGTCAAATGCCTGCTGGTCATTACCTTGTTGTCATACTTGACTGGCGTGAGGCAGAAAAATAATATAGAAAGGATCAGGAGATGTAATATAAGTCTTTAGAACATGAGAACAATCTGGATGAGAGCAGGCCATTCAGCCCAACAAAGCTCACCTGTCCTATCCACTTAGCTCCTCCAAAATAACATCAAGTCGAGTTTTGAAAATCCTTAAAGTTCTACTGTCTACCAAACTACTTGGAACTTATTCCATGTGTCTGTGGTTCTCTGTGTGAAGAAAAAGTTAAGAATGTTTGTATGAAATGTACCCTTATCAGGTTTCCAGCTGTGTCCCCGTGTTCTTGATGAACTCATTTTTAAATAACAGTCTCGATCCACTGGACTAATTTCCTCATTTATTTTAAACACTTCAGTCATGTCTCCTCTTAATCTTCTTTTTCTTAAACTGTAAAGGCTCAGCTCTTTTAATCTTTCCTCATAATTCATCCCCTGTAGTCCTGGAATCAGCCTAGTCGCTCTTCTTTGGACCTTTGCTGCTATGTCCTTTTTGTAGCCTGGAGACCAAAACTGCACCCAGTACTCCAGATGAGGCCTCACCAGTGTGTTATAAAGGTTGAGCAGGACCTCCTTGGACTTGTACTCCACACATCAAGGCCGCTACATAACCTGACATTCTGTTTGCCTTCTTAATGGCTTCTGAACACTGTTTGGCAGCTGATAGAGTAGAGTGCACTACGACTTCTAATTCCTTCTCATAAGGTGGACTTTGATTTTCAGACCTCCCATTGTGTATTCAAATCTCCAACTGAGTATTCAAATGGTGCAAAAGTCGATAACTCTGTTACCAAAGCCCCAGCTCATAGTCTAAATAGAGAACTGCAAACAGTCGTAACCAAACACACACCTTAATTGCACAAATACCTTTCATTTAGTTTGTATCCACAATCTCAGTTGCATAAGACAACTTGACATTGGCTATTTAAAAAAGCGTCACACTGGTGATGTCATATTGTGCAACCCCTGGAACCACGCCCCTAGCAACCATGCAATATGTTATAGCAACACTCACAGAAAAAACGAAATGGTAAAATAAGAAAAATAATCAAAAAATATCTTCTTATATAATACGTTACCGTGGCTGTCCGTTTATCTGTCCAGGATTTTATTGCACCTGTACCTCACAAACCGTTTGACCTATTGACCTGAAATTTGGTACACATATACATCCACTGTTCGCTTTCGGGGTGATGACTTTTATTACTCTTTTTATTTTATTTTATTGTTGAATCAACTCTCAGCAGTACGCTCCAGGGTGCTCATGCGGCGCATGCATATGGGCGCCGTTCTCATCACTATCACCTTCGCCTACCTTTTCATATCTTAAATTATTCTTCAGGCAGATTGAAGACTTAAGTGCCAGCATAAGTGAAAAATTAAGAAAAACATACTAAGTAATTGCAACACAAAAACTGACTTAATCAGTTTTAACGTGAAAAGATGCCGACAAAAGAAGAGAAGAAGCAGGCTGCTAGGGTGCAGAAAAGTATAGCTGCTCAGGAAGCAGCAAGCGCCTCAACCTCTGAGTAAATGAATGCTAAGCGTACAGAGAAAGAGAATGAAAACTATGAATGCTCAAGTCAAGTGTATTCACTTCACGTTATCATATCATGTAGTGCGCAGTTACTGGTATTCTTATAATTCGTAACAGCACAAATATAACCATATCCAAATGATTTCCAATGAAGAAACCAATCAAAAGTAATAATAAAAATGTGTCCAAACCAAAAAAAATGTACAAAGTATCATCAATCACATGTCATGGGCACATTCTTATTTACAAGAGCTGTTACATTTATTTTTGGATTTTTAGAGTTTTTCACTATGTTAAAATCAAATTTCTTTTCTTGCGGTGCCAGTCTGTTTTTTGAGATGGGTGCCAACATTGTGAGCTCTTTGTCTGTTGCTGGGTGAGGTCAATAGGAAATGTGCAATGCATAGAATCACAGGGTCATAGCTCTAAATGTCGGCATTGTACGCTTTGTGCTTTGTCCCGGTTAGGGAATATTGTGGCTACTCTTTGCGATCATTTTGTCTGGCTAAGGGTGTTCAGTTCTTTTCTTTGACTTTGATTTCTGTATTCCAGATTAATTTGTTTTTTAGCTAAACTTTGTTTTGACTGTATTTCATTTCCAGGTCCTTCTATTAATCGTCTGCATCCCTTGGTGGCATCAGAAAACAGCGTACCCTGTGATGGACGAGTGCACCCTGCAATGAACTGGTGTTCAAGTTAGGCTTGATTGTTGCCTTTCTGCTAATACTGCTGGGATAGACCATCAGGCCCTGTGATCCTGAATTGGACAAAGTGCATGCAGATAATGGGAGGATGAATACCTTTATCATGACTCGCCATTAACTTTGTACCCTAAAGCCATAGCCAGCTTCTGCTATATCCCTCTCCTTCTACACAGCATTGGACAGCTGCATGATTATATTGTAGTGGCCAACTTGAGCTTGTACCCTACCATTCCTTATGTTCTGGACTGGCTGGGCAACACGTACATTTTCTAAGAACCACTAACCCAATCGTTGTCTGTTTTCCTTTAGAAATGTTGCTGATTTGAGTTTTTCTTTTTCTCTTTAAAATTAGCAACTTTTGTCAACCTAATTTTCCTATAATTCCTAACGTTTATTTCAGTTATTAAATTGGAATTTCCTAAAGTTCATCTTTAGGGTAACTGTAAGGAAATTACATGGATTGTTTTATTATTTTATTATTGTGAATTGAAAAAGCAATAAGTGTATATAAAGCAGATTCATAAAGTATTCAGACCCCATCACTTTCTGCACATATTATTGTGCTGCACATTTAATTTTAAACGAATAGATTTGTTTTTGCCTACCTATCTACACTACATAACCCATAATGACAAAGCGAAAACAAGTTTTCAGAAAGCTTTACAAATTTCTTAAAACTCAAAAATTTAACTCTGACCCTCTTGTGGGGCCATCCAAATTGTGCTTGGGTGCATTGTGTTTGCATTAATTGTCCTTCAGATGTGTCTTGAACTTAAATGGAGATCACCTGTGGCACACTGAATTGACTGGGCATTATTTAGAAAGGCACATACCTACCTGTGTATATAAGGTCCACAATTCACACTGCATGTCTGGACAAAAACCAAGGCATGAAGTCCGAGGAGCTCTCTGTAGACCTCCAAGATCAGATTGGCATGACTTGTGTAACAGGAGAGTGTTGTACCGTGTTGTTACACCTTGCCTGATGAAGGGGCCTTAGCTGCCTCGAAAGCTTGCATTTGTAATCTATTTAGTTAGCCAAGGAAAGGTGTCATTTCACCCAACTTTCTCTTGTACAACAGGATCCTTATATATAATTTGATACTATCCATATGTATGGTGTTTGCGTCAATACCCCGTATGTATGGTGTTAGCGTCAATGCCTCGACTCAATACAAGTTAGAACCATGCAATGGGACTCTGCCTCTGTAGTTAGAACATAACGTGGCATGATTGGCTAAGAATGTTCAAATGCTTCAGTGACGCCGCTGGACGGCCGAGTATAGTAAGTTGGTGTTGGTTCGAGCAGATAACAGTAAGTTCGGTTGCTTTTTGGAACATTGGTTTGGTGGGGCGTACTTTCCAGGGCTAACATCGTTGACTGACTTAAACCCTTCGACAGCTCCGGAACCGTAAGTAATTTAGAACGTATCGCCATTTGCTTGGTACGTCGAAATCTATCTTTGGGCAGTTCAGTTTTGGCATCCGTCCTTCTGACATCTATTGGCAAACTGAGTAATGATGGCTGGGTATTAACAACGGTCATTGTTTAAATTTTAGCTTATCTCAGATCTAAAATGACCACATCAACATAAATATTACAACGACTCTGATCAGAGTCGTAAAATATGGTTTGTTTTGAAAATTAGTTTGCAGGAAAAAATCAAATGAGGTGCGCTGAAGAGCTGAGTTCACGTCTCGCAGTCCCGTTTAAACAGGAAGCTCTTCATTACATCGGCCGAAAAGGTCTATTTTAAGCACAAATGAGTGCCATGATAACAAAATCATTTCAAGGACTTAAAAAAACAAATAATTCTTTGCTGAGAAAGTATGGATTTCACAAACGTAGAATTTGTAGCCCGATTTGATCGGCTTCCAGTCGCTAGTAAAACCATTTTTAAAACTTTGAGTATTCCCAGGAACACAGTGGCCTCGATTATTGTTAAGTTTGGAACCACCAGGACTCTTTCTAGAGTTGACCATCTGCCAAAGTGACTAACTGGGCAGGAAGTGGCTTGGTCAGGGAAGTGACCAAAGATCCAATGGTCACTTTAACTATTAAAACCAGGAACAAAGAAGACAAGGACATGGGTGATGATCTCAAAGACAATACCTGAAGGTATCAAGAGCTTTACCAAAAACTGTGCATTACCTCACTACCACTCTCTTCCACCACCAATACAGACGAGAATCCCCCAGTTCTTAACTCAGAACTCGTCTCTCCCACATAACATGACCCTGACTTCCAGGACAGGCTCTGGGCCCCTCCAAACCCTAACCTGGATTAGGCAGGGTTCACTAATGAACTAACATTACACCTTCATTTCAATTCAAGTTATTTTTACAAAGTGCACCACGTAAGGTACATGATATAACAAATATAGTATTGAAAATAATTTAAAATGAAGACATGAAACAAAAAAAAACAAACAAACAGGATGTCGCTGACAAAAAAATCTGTAAGCCCAATATGAACTTAGCCTGTCTTCATTGAACATCAGTACATCAAAATAATTGGAATGTAAGTGAATTGATTAATGGTTCAAGGAAAAGGAGGATTATGAGAAACTTCTGCTGTCTTTCTGGATCAACCCTACATATTATAGTATTGTAAGTTTTATGTTCAAATAATAAAAAGAAAATGTCAAAGGTCCTAACCACAGGACATTTATTTTTCTGCCCATATCCCCTCCAGGACTCTATACTAATTCACTTCCATATATATAATTTATGTTCCTGAAGGACACAAAAATCTTCATTTGTCATTTCCACTGGGGACTTCTGTCATACACATAAGATACTAGCTACTCCTCTCTTTGCATTTCAACACATAATTGGATTCTTGTTGAATACTAATATTGTATTTTATGTTGGAAAGAAGAATATAGAATCGAGATTGACTTGTACAAATGGTACATAATGAGGTAAATAAAAGTTCACTTGTACAAAACAGAAAGTAATTTTAGTGATCATGAAAGTGTGTAAGTCATAAGAATGATGGAGTAGGCGTTCAGAATGAGATGATCACGTTTCCACTTTCGGAATATGTCCACATGAAGTGCCTGCTGTTTGATTTTATGTTGCAATAATTTTCACTCTCATGGTCATGATTTATTATCTCACACATATGACATGATCATTACGTTGGAAAATGGCAGGTGTCCTGGAGTGTAAAATCTTCAATTTGTGAAACCGGAGACTATGGTTTTAATTATTTTGTTCAACTGAATTCACAGGACTTTAATTACAGGTATTGCAAGCGTCCATTCTTGTACATTCTTCCTGTATTTCACAAGTCAATTATAACCTCAGTGCATCTGTGTTAATGGTGGAGAGAAAAGAAGGCAAGTACACACCACAGAGCCACTGAACCAGTTCTCATTTAGTTTATAACCTGGGAACTGATGAACGCTGCAGGACTAGAAGTTACAGAAATAGTTTCTAGCTTGAGAATCGAAGCAGAACGGATGTTCTTAAAAGATCACACAGTCTGCTCAGTCATTCATTATAAGGACAGGATAGCCAATCAAATGTCTACTATGTTACATGTCCTGGATTTTCATGTGTGCATTTTAATATAAATTTGGCTCGTCTGAGGGACCAAAGGGGAGACAACAGTGGAAGGAACATCAGAGATTGAGATACGTGTGAACGTAATCTATGAATAAAGTCAAAAGCTGCCCAGGACAACATCCACTCCCTGACATTTCTGATTTTCAATAAGCTTTTCTCAGACTGATGCTATCCAGATTTTGCTATCTATTTAATTTTCTATTATATTTTTCTTCGATTTGGTATTGTCATATGTTAATAAATACCACATTGCTTTTATATTTTCTACGCTTTGTCTTTTACCTAGAGCAGTGATTCTTAACCTTCTTCAAGTCCTGGACCCCTTTAAGAATCTGATGAAAGCTATGGACCCCCTTCCCCAGAAATATTCACATAAACACAACTTTGCATGCAGTGAATATAATGTACTTTATGTATCGCGATTTGATCGTCTCATACATATAGGACATACACAAAGTATTATTAAACTTTAAAGTAAACTATCTAAAAACAAAAAAACTCCTTTTTTATGCAAAAAGTAATGGCCACTCATTATAATTATGAAATACAATCCTCTTGTATCTACTAGATCTCTAGATCTACTACTACTAAGTTTTCTACTACATTACTACTACTACATCAACTGTAAATCAACACTACCAGGCTGTATAGTGAATATAAGTGTTCATTTTTACCTGACCCTCACAGACCCTCTGAACCCCATCCATGGACCCCCTAGGGGTCCACGGACCTCAGGTTAAGAACCCCTGATCTAGAGTGATTGTAGTGGTAGGGAGTTGTACTGTATTAGTCATTGCCCATGCAAGGAGAAGTCAAGCAAAATGACACCTTTTATTGGATAACTAAAAAGATTACAGCATGCAAGCTTTCGAGGCGACTCTTGTATGTTGTAATTGTTTTAGTTAGCTAATAAAAGGTGTCATTTAGCTTCACGTCTCATTGCCTCTAGAGCAGAGGTTCCCAAACTCAGTCCTGGGGACTCGCTGTGGTTGCAGGTTTTTGTTCCAAAGAGATTCACAATCGGTGATAGTAATCGATAACAACTGATGTTATTTAATTAGCTTGTCATTTTTACTCTTCTCTTATTCTGCATTCAGATAAATACAATGGTATGGTTTTTATATTTATAAGATATTTAGAAATAATTCTATTTTTTTTTTCTAAAACTATAAATGCTTAACCTGTGGTGGGCTGTTGCCCTGCCTGGGGTTTGTTTCCTGCCTTGCGCCCTGTGTTGGCTGGGATTGAATCCAGCAGCCCCCCGTGATCCTGTAGTTAGGACATAGTGGGTTGGATAATGGATGGATGGATGGATGGATGGATAAATGCTTATCTCTCTGTTGTTGCTTTCCTACTATTTTCCCCTTCTCGTGTGTAGTTTGCTCCCTTCATTTAACCCTAATAGTGACAATTAACAACCAGCACAGCAAACACCCAGGATAATGAAAGTACCAACGACTTCAATGTCAGACTGGCTAATTAGTAAATAATCAGTTAAATAATCTAAACACCTGGAAAAGCAGAATGAAGATTAGGTTGAAAATACTGTTAATGACTTAAAAAAACTATATACTGTATTCCCCATATAACTGCTTATTACATTTTAATAAAAATCTACCAAACTTAGTCTTTAATTTCTACATTGACTCCAAAACACAGAAACTTGGAAATAACAGCTCACTTAATTAAGCTGGGTGGGAACAAAAACCAGTGGGTCCTCAGGACCAAGTTTGGGAAGCACTGCTCTAGAGCCGGGGTGGGCAGTGTCGGTCCTGGAGGGCCGCAGTGGCTGCAGGTTTTTGTTCCCACCCAATTTCCTAACTGTAAGTCAATTATTGCTGATGAAGCCCTTATTGCTCAAGTGACATTTTGATGCTTCATTTTGGTGGTCTCGCTTGTTAAGGTTCCCCACCCTCGATTGCTTATTTCAATCTTAAACAGCTACATTCAGTGTTTTAATGGCTCCTTATTAGCAATAAAATGTACATGACAAAGCAGCCAGCAGTTCACCATCTAGCTTGTTTTCATTTACATCTGTGTGCGTATTCATCATGCACTGTTTGATTTAATAAAACATGTAACAGAAAATGTGACAGACTGAAAGTTATCTGTTTTGGGCTTCAAATCATTTGGATGATATCCTTGGAGAGTAAAAAATCTACGATATAAGAACCTTACATTGCAGACTAACAAGCCATAAAATTAAATAAGGTTCAGGACTGGTAGGGATTGATTTCTAATTAAGCTGTGGGGTTGGAATGAAAACCTGCAGCCACAGTAGGTCTCAGGGCCGAGTTTGGGAACAACCGCTGTAGAGTGATTGAAATAATAAAAAGGCACCAAGTGTGAGTTAGAGTGCTACTTTCTCATTCTCAGGGTTTATCGAGGCTATTAAGGTCGCTCGTCAATAATTAGAACAACTGTGGTAAAAGTGAGACATACTGTAATTTGGTTGGTAAGTGTCATATAACTAAAAGAGCCGAGCTCTTATGCGTGTCACGAGGACCCCAGGAAGTTTGTCAGAGTTGGTGATGGTGAGTCTTTCTGTAAAGAATCGTATGTGGAATATTACGGGGTGACTGGCAATAGGCCTCACCCGAGACTTTGTCTGGCTAGGATTTCATTATGTTTGTGTTTGAGGGAATCCTATGGGGAATAATGTGGGGTGACTGGGAATTGACATCACCTGAGACTTTGTCTAGATAGGATCTATGTGTGTGTTTGTGTGTGTGTGTGGTATTGTTAATTCTGAGGTGTAGGAGTAGACCGAACCGGAGGACAAACCTGGTAAGCCTTACAAATTCCATGATAAGACAGCAATAGAGACACAACTTCACAGTTTATTGATTATGTGAATGAAATGAATATTTGGCAGCCACAGTTTGCAAAAGCACCTCATGGTGCTCGCTAGAGGTGGGTGGTATGGCTAAAATCCATATCACAGCAGATACCAGAATGACAGTGGATTCAGAAAGTACTCAGACTCCTTCACTTTTTTACACATTTTCATATGTGGCAGCCTTGTTGTAAAATCATTAAATTAATTTTTCCCTCAACAAGCAACACTCTGAATGACAAAAGCAATCCCAGGGCTCAAGGCAGGAACAAATCTCTGGACAGGGCGCCAGCCCACGGCCGGGCACACACACACATCACGGACAATTTAGGATCGCCAATGCACCTAACCTGCATGTCTGTGGACAGTGGGAGGAAACCCACACAGACATGGGGAGAACATGCAAACTCCACACAGGGAGGACCCAGGAAGCGAACCCAGGTCTCCTTACTGTGAGGTGGCAGCACTACCACTGCGCCACCGTGCCGCCACAGCTTTTGTACATTGTTATTAAGAATATTAAATATCCCATTGACACAAATATTCAGACCCGTGGCTATGACTCTTGACATCTGGTTCAGGTGCATCCCATTCTGTTAATCATCATTGAGATGTTTCTACACCTTGGTTGGAATGCAGCTATGGTCAGTTAGGTTGACTGCACATGGTGAGGAAAGGCACCCACCTGTATATAGAAGGTCCCACAGTTGAGCCTGCAGAGCTCAGAGACAGGATTGTGTTGAACTACACATTTGGGGAGGACTACAAAACAATTTCTGCAGCAATGAAGTCTCCAAAAAGCACAGATCTCCATAATTCTTAAACAGAATAAGGTTGGAACAACCACAACTCATCCTAGAGCAGCCTACCCAGCCAAATCAAGCAGCTGAGGGAGAAGGAGAAATTGAGGGAGACGGGGCCGAGAACCTGAAGGCCACTCTAGCTGATCATCAGAGAACCTTTGAGAAAATGGGAGAAGCTCCTAGAAGGACAGTCCCAGCTGTGACCCTCCATCAATCTGGGCTTTATGACAGAGTTGCCAGACAGAAGCCTCACCTCAGTAAAAGACACATGGACAGACTTGAGTTTGCCAAAAGGCACCTAAAGGACTCCCAGACAGTGAGAAACCAAATTTTCTTGTCTAATAAATTCATGTCTGGAGAATATCAGGCACAACTCATCTTCTATGCAACATTACTCCAACAGTAACGTATGGTGGTCGCAGCATCATGTTGTGGGGTTGGGGACTAGGAAAGTAGACATGGTTGAAGGAAAGCTAATAAGGGTAAATTACGGAGAGATCCTTAATGAAACCCTGCTCCAGAGTGCTCATGAGCTCAAAGTCAAAGAGGCTTAGGGTCAACTCCGTGAATGCCCTTGAGTTGACCAACCAGCACCCAAATCTTGAATCCAACCAAATGTGTCTGGAGAGACCCAGTAATAGCTGTCCATGATGGTCTCCATCTAACCTCACAGAGCCTGAGAAGATCTGCAGAGGGAAAAAAATAGCAGAAAATCCCCAAGTCCAGTTGTGTGAAGCTGAGCACTGAGTAAAAAGTTTGAATACCTGTGTCAGTGTGATATTTCAGTTTTTTATTTTTAATAGATTTGCAAAAATGTGTAAAGTCGTGTTTTCACTTTGTCATTCTTGGATATTGAGTGTTGCCTGATGTGGGAAAAAAAAATGAAATGACTTTAGCACAAGGCTTAACTAAATGTGAAGAAGATGAAACCACTGTATATACTTCTCTGACAGAAACATATTTTCAGAAAATAAAACAAATGAATTAATGATTAATTGTACATACAGGCACACCTTTTATCCACTGAAACACTTCTTAACACCCTGCTGTTAAATCCGATTTGATCACAAGTATTCACCTCTTGTACTGAACTGCACTGGATGGCAGGACATGCAGTTTAAGTAGGAATCCAGAGGCAGACTGTGGCCAGGGCTAAATTTACCAAAGTCATAAATGAGAGAGAAAGAAGCAATTTAACAAATCCCTGGACATGAAATGGAGTTGGCAGTGGTTGGGATTTTTTTAAACATGCAAAATAACAAAAAGGAGTGCAGGCTTTAAGATATCAAAAATCGAACTGGTATTCGGTAGACCTGCAACCCAAAAGCAGGCTTCACCTCAGGCAGCTAAACCCCAAACTCGACATTTACATTTATATTTACATTTACTTATTTGGCTGACGCCTTTATCCAAGGCTACTTCAGGCTTTACAAGTTCAAAAAATACTTTTAAATGTTCTAAAAAAAACTTCAAAGGAGAGGAAGCCATAAAACCTCTGGGTTGAAAAGGCAAAGGCAACCAAAAATCTTTATTAAATCAAAGATGTATTTATATTAAGAGAAGGAAGAGCAAAAAGACAAGAAAAGGAAAAAAGCAAAAAAAAAAAAAAAAAAAAAGGAAAAAGAGTAACCGTATATGGCAATGCCAAGGCAAACAAGACCCAAAACAAAAAACAAAAGAAAAATACACACACAAAGAAAAATCAATAAAACCAAAAAATCCCCAAAACTCAATGCTGATCTGGCTGGCCTGACCCTCAGCCTCAATAAGTATAGCAGCAATACATCATGGTGGCCCTGGCCCCTGAGGCGCTAAACATGTGACAAACAGAACTAAGGCACTATATGATAGATAGATAGATAGATAGATAGATAGATAGATAGATAGATAGATAGATAGATAGATAGATA
>JANRMT010062791.1:154084533-154104337 GCA_026402145.1 Polypterus bichir lapradei | reverse complement strand
TATATATATGACAGCAACACTCATCACTCACAACAGTGACAAAACAATTACATTGACAATCATGTTACGTTATTTTCAAAATGTTTCCTTTTCTTTTTCATTGCTTCTTTAACACACTACTTCTCCGCTGCGAAGCGCGGGTATTTTGCTAGTAATCTAATAAAACCAGCAGTGAAAATGTGGAGGTTAAAAAAACACTAGAGAAAAGTCTTCTTAAACACAACGAGTTTAAAATAGCACAGGAAAACAGCCTTTTAAAAACAACAAAAGTCTGGTGTCTTCTTTTTACTTGCGGCACCCCTGCTTCTACCGTGTGGGCTTCTCAACAGGGGAGTCGCCCTACATGCAGCTGACCTTCACCCTGCCTACTTCGGCTGTTCAGTTCACCTCTCCAATCCCTGGCTCTGGTAGGTTCCTCCTGACAGCAACTTGGGATCCAAAGTGACCAGGGCGCCCACACTGAGGGATACCCGTCCCAAGTCCTGACTCCCGCTGCCTTCCGTGGCCTTATGTGGAGAGTCACCCGCCTTCCGGTCAATCCCGCTCCAAGCTCACTCAGTGGGGGTGACCACTACTACTATTCCCTGGGTGTTAGCCCAACACCCAGGCTCACAATTCAGCTGCAACGCGAGCTTGCATTTGCTCACTCGCTCTCCTGCACCGGCTCTCTCTCGTCACTGTTTCCTCCTTTCTCCTGCAACCTCCCGTTCGCTCTTTCTCTCTTTTTACCTCCTTACCCGTCACAGGCTTCTCTTTATAATGGACGTGGCAGCTGTGGCAATCAACAGTTCCCGGGAACAATTATGGAGTGGACCGTCTCTCACCTGTGCACTTAGGTGAGAAACGTCTGCAGGACGAATCCACCCGGGAACCGCTTCAGCCACACTACCACGACCCCTCGCTAAGCCGCGAGCACGGTGATTATTTATTTAAAAGTATGCAGCATGTCAGATTTTTATAAAAACATGCTGCACTCCTTCATGATAACAAGAATGGGGTGTGTAGATAGAATACATTTTACTGGTGTGTGAAAAACTCCATGTATTGTTAGCTGCAGGAAAGGCACAGCTAAACACGAAATGGTACATAAGGCTTTATTTTTTGATTGTTTGATTTGAGATACTTTGTTAATCCCCAAAAGGAAATTATCTTTTCGCATTGTGATGGACGGCCAGCGTTTCAGTCCGGCCGGGACATCCCTCAACAAAAGAAGACAGCCTTTTTTAGAGCACTACATCCCCCGGGACGCTAGATGGCAGTTCCCCTGGATTGAAATGGTTCCTCGGATTCCCACAGGGCAGCATGGGACACTGAGTCCACTCTTCAGCCTTGTTGGGTGCTATGGGTGCTGCCAGGGGGAGCACACCAAGAACCCGGGGACTTTTAAGATTACGCCACACTGGAAGTACTTGGGGGTCACGAGGACGGAAGCCCGCAGTACTTCCGGACACTTGATGAAGAAAGATGGGGGTGTTGACCCAGAGAAGAAATACTTCCAGGTCATGGACTTTAAAAGGACTTTGGGAAACCCCAGCAGACTGAGTCAGAGTTGGGTGGTAGAGGATGGAGCTGCTGGGAGTGGAGAATTGTGTGTGATTATTGTTATTGTATTGTTATTGATTAATTGAGAATTGTGGAGAGTGTGGTGCTTTGTGGACTATATTTGAAGAATATTATAATTAAAATCTTCTTGTGCTTTTACACGTGTGTCTGGGACATCTGTCTGGTGGGTTCAACGGAGCAACAGCACCTTTAGCGTCCACAGCATGAATTTTTGGAGTCAGAGCATAAGGTCAGCCTTTGTACAGAACCCCTGGAGCAATTTTCAGATTAAGGTTCGGGTTAAGTAGAATCCTTTCTGGCAGTAACGGGATTTGAACCGGAAACCTTCCAGAGACTAGTGCAGATCCTGGAGAAATACTTTTTGTTTTCCACCTCAAAAACTCTTTGATACCTCAAAAAAAAAAAAAACTCTTGGGCAATGCATGACAACAGCAAACACAGTAAAATGTCCATGAAGAAAATCTCAGGTTCCTCAGGTCACAAAATCCGAATGTCTGTTATCCAGACGAAAGAATATATTGTTATTGTAAGACGGGTTAAAATCTAAGTAATCAAGAGCTGAGTCTTTTCAGTTTAAGTAAAAGATTAAGAATTGACATGATCGAAGTGTTTATAATTATGAAGGGAGTTAGTCCAGTGGATCGAGAGTGTGACTTCAAAATGAGTTCATCAAGAACACGGGAACACAGTTGAAAGCTTGTTAAGGGTAAGTTTCACACAAACATTAGGAATATTTCTTTACACAGAATAAGTGACCAAGTAGTGTGGTAGACAGTAGGACTATATGGACTTTCAATACTCAACTTGATGTTATTTTAGAAGAATTAGGTGGATAGTACTGGTGAGCTTTGTTGATCTCAATGGCCTGCTCTCATCCAGATTGTTCTAATGTACACCTCGGTACACCATGCACTGTTATTTGCCATTTGGTATGGGATTCATAAAAGCAATGTTAATGTTTGTGATGTGCCATCTGTTGGAGTGACAAATGAAATACATTTTATTACTACAAATGTTTGTGATGCATCCTCTTTTGGAATGACAGAGACATAGCAACCAGATGGACACACAGACACAAATCCTTTTATTAAGGGGGATGAATTGTTGTATCCAAGTGTAACCGACTCAATCTGCCTTTCTCTGCATTGTGTAAATGATTGTCACGTAGGCATGTAGGGTTAAAACACAAGCTTTTATTTTCCTCTTCAAGAAACTCTTTTCAAAAAAAAAGGAAAAAAAATGGATAGGGCGTCACATAAACGTCTTCTCCCCTATGCCCCACAACATCCACCGCACTTCTCCGCTTTTTATTTATACAAACACATTGCATATAAAACCATTTACAAAAAAATTACTCAAATTTTCCAAACAGAACTATTTACAATACACATGGTTTATACAAAAAAAAAAATCCTAATTTTATAACTACATATTCTTAACAAAAAGAAAAAGAAAAGAAAAATATATATAGCATACCTTTTCAAAACAAAAGGAAAAAAATGGGCAGGGCGTCACATACACGTCTTCTCCCCTATGCCTGTTAAATAATAAATTAAATAGATTACAAATTATTAATACAAAATAAGTGAAATAAAAATCGGGAAAAACTTAGGACATCATTTCCAGTATGATCTCAGCATTCCCACCCTTTTCGCCCCAGGAGCAACTTAAATCTCGAAGCCACCCCATTTGGATTACGCTTAGCATCAACAACTTTGCGACAAAGAAGCCTTTCTATAATTTGTTGACTGGTATGGACCTGAGATTCTTTTTGATTTCCTTTACAAAATGGTAATAATAATCTTTATGTTATTCTGTTCCCTTATTTCAACAAAATTACTAAATGTATCTGGAATATGAGAGTAGTGAAGGAAAGAGATGCGTTTTCAAGGAGGTTCAAGCTATTGAAGTGAAGATGCAATTCTCTGGTCAAAAACCCTGTTTCATTCAAGAACCCTGGTTCATTGGTCAAGAACCCTGTGTCTTCAATTCAAAACCTCAAATGTGCAAAATTCATGTAGACACAGGAAACACATAGAAACTCCACTTAAACTCCACTTGGTATCACTTTGGTCAGAACAACATTTTCATAAAAGAGTATTATTTTATCATTACAAAATAATAATGCATAAAATGAGAGTTACAGTGCGTATGAACGGAAACAGTTCCATACAGTACATATCGAGTGCCTGATTTTTATACTCTTTAAAAATTGTTGGAAATATTTTCATTTTAAAAGTGTAAAATATCTCAGAACTGTAATTTTCACCATTTTGCTGCAGTGTAAGCTTCCAAGTATCAAAATGCGCTTTTTCATTTACTGATATTGGCATTCATTTCTCTCATTTTCGAAATATTGCATTGTGCATACTTTGATTGTCATTTTAAAAGGTTGTTAATTTCTGTGATGTTATTAAGGTGTCAGTCACAGGTACAATGTCTGCTAACTGTTTCGTTTGCACTACGTGTGTTTAGTGAAAAAGGTAAAGTATTTAGAGAAGTATGTGGGATGAGCGAAACAGCCGAGTTTTAATTTACACTCAATTCCACAATTGTGTTATTCAAAAAACCATATAAGAATTTACACATTGTCATGCATGTGCATTGGAAGATCTCCTTATAGACTCTGTCAAGGGCCAAGAGGCGATGCTATCAGTAACACTGTTCTCGCTTTTCTCCATCTCTCCCGCAGCTCCAAGAAACCGCCCAGTGAGGGCACCTGACTCCGCCCCTTTTAGTACCCCAGCCATAACAACCCCAGCATCCCAGAAGGTGGAGTGATTTTGGCAAGAGTGACCTGACGAATGGTGGTCCAAGCAAACTGACCCTAATCTCTGTACTTTTGTACTTTGAAGCCCAGAGACAAGGGCAGTAACACCTTAGGAGTGTTTCCTTTTGTTTAGACGAACCCGTTGGCCCCTTAAATTTTCTTCCAGCAGGTTGTTAATACTGTGTCCTGCCACAACATGTGTACATTTTAATGCATGCTTTGTGCATTTTATTGATTTTAAGCTTATCCTTTTCAAAATATTACTTATTATTTCAAGGATGTACTACATAATGAGAGTGTTCTATTATATAGACTCTGTTGCAATGTGAAATAATCTTATTTAAACTGCGTATTGAGGATATATATTGGGGGTAGTTGACCAGGGGGCAAATAATTCCTTAAACAGTATTATTTAACACACCAGCCCTGCCAGGCATGAAATTTAAGCACAGAACACTGAATGGTGAGGCAGCAGTACATCCCTCCCTGTTCTACTTACAGTATTGAACTATTAGTTTGATGAAACTGTGGTACGGCTAGAATTTGATGGACTCTTAGTAAAAAAAAAAATAAAATTAATCAGACCCCCCTCCTCACCTATTGAAGTTAAATTAAATCCAATTAACAAATGACTACCATCTATGGGACACATCAAGCATAATTGAATTTTATGGAGTTGTGGACATGATAACCACATTAACCAAGCATAAAAGAGGAGACCCACAAATTGCTGGAATTGTTAAAAAAACACTTTATTATAAAACTTACAGCAATTCCCTTTTAGTCGCCTTCAAAATACTCTCCTTGAGCTGCAGTATACTTGTCCCGGCACTATTCCCATTCCTGAGAACATTTCATTCACTCATCTTCTGTAATCGTGTCTGAAGCCTTCTGCGTTATTTATTGGATTTTTTTCATGGTAGCAAATCGTCTGCCCTTCAAGTCTCAGTTTTAAATTTGTAAATGAGAAGAAGTCACAGGGACTAAGATCTGGTGGATACCTTTGGGTGTGTGAAGCAACAGTTCCATTGTTTTTGGTCAAAACCTCTTTGACTGACAATGTGTTGCGTGTGCATGTGAGGTGTTATGATCCAAAATACAGTTTTGAGTATGTTACTGCTCCGAATGTTTTTTCCGTGATGTTTTCCCACAGATGCTTCTGTACTGCACTGTGAACAAGTCCATCACATTCTCCTCAAAAGACAGGAGAGTTTTTCCTAACAGGACTTGGAAAAAGCTGTAAATCAGAGATACACAATGATCGAAAACCAGGAATCAAACAGATCTTTCATCAAAATAAGGGTAAAACAAGAACCATATTTGAGAGTTCAGAAAAATATCATTTAAACCAGAAAACACTAAGAAGTGATCACAGGTGTTTTTCACAAATTTATTCAGATTCAACGTGAAGGACACTGCGATATTTATATTTATGCAATCAATGATGTCATGTATAGTGCATTCTGGAATTCTGTGTACCATCGGCCTGGCAACCTTTAATGTCGTTGCCATAACAGGGTGATGTCCACCAGTCAAACAAAATGACATTGTGTCATAATGATGAAAAATAACTTTCTCGGGAGGTCTTGGATCACAAAATAAATTTAAAAACCACAATTTCTTGGGTATTAAAACCCCATTAAGAATATGAAAAAAGAACCACTAGATAAATGAAACAAAGAGATAAATCGAAAAACATCAAAGTTGAAAAAACAAGATCATCTTTGTCTCATGAAAATCTGTCATGGTGACTTATCGAAAAAAAAATAATTCAAATCACCTGCAAGATTGTCGAATAAGTGCCAGAAGTACGCACTCGATCAACTCAGTACAATGCTACTCGGCGGACTGATTAACCAGACTGTTGGCATATGATAGAACTACACCCTGCTCCCTCACTTCTGATTGTGGAACTGTGTTTGTTGAAGGTTTCCAAATAGTATAAATTCAACTGCCAGAAAGTAGTATGACTCATTGTACAATAAATAAATGAATAAATAAAACTCCACAGTGCAAGTGTCTTTATTTTAAAGGTTTTAGTGAAATTCAAAGCAAACAGTTCATACCAAAAAATAAGGAAAAGGGTTGATAAGGGTTATTTGGACAGTGACACAATTTTCATAATTTGGCTCTGTACGCCACCACAATGGGCATGAAATGGATAAACTATTATGTGATTGAAGTGTAGACTTTCATCTTTAATTTAAAGGGTTTACCAAAAATATTGTATGAGCCGTCTAAAAGCCGTTTATAATTGGCAGCCATTTTTATAAATGGTCCCCCTATTTTCAGGGACTCAAAAGTATTTGGACATTTGACTGACAAGCTGTTCCATAGCCAGGTGGGAGTAGGTCTTTCATTATTTTATTAACTATTAAGCAGGTTGAAGGTCTGCAGTTGATTCCAAGTTTGGAATTTGCATTTGGAAGCTATCACTGTGAACTCTCAACATGAGGCCCAAAGAGCTGTCCATGCAAGTAAAAACAGCCCATCATTAGACAGAGAAAACATAGCAAACCTATCAGAGAGAAAGCAGAAACACCAGGAATGGTGAAATTATATTCTTAAGGAGAAGGAGCACACTGATGAGCTCACCAAAACCTGGAAGCCTGGACAACCATGGAAGACAACTGTGCTGGATGACTGCAGAATTCATTCCTTGGTGAAGAACAAACAATTTAAAACATTTAGTCAAACCAAGAACACTCTCTGGGAAGGTAGACCTATCATCACAAGGAGCAAACCACCGGTAAACCTCAACCATAGGAAGAACAGATTAGAATCTGTTTTAAAAACCAGTCCAGTTTTGGAAGAGTTTTCTTTGGATGAATGAAACTAGGGTTAATATGAAACAGAGTGATGGATACAGAAGAGTTTGGAGGAAAGAAGGAACAGCTCTCTATAGCATATACTACATCATCTGTGCAACATTATGGAGGCAGTTTTGTATATAATCATGCATGGCTGCCAATAGAAGTCGGTCACTGGTGTTTATTGATGATGCGACTGCTGGCAGAAGTACCAGGATGATTTTTGAAGAGTACAGGGCTGTACCATCTGCTGACACTCTGTGCTGCACGCTGCAAAACTAATAGAACGACTCTCCATGGTACAGATGGACAATGAGCCAAGGGCTTTTCAATGCTGGTAGTGGAATATTCTTCAATGGCCAAGTCAATCAACTGACCTCAACCCAACTGGACATGCATTTCACTTTCTGGAGACAAAACTGATGGCAGAAAGTCCAAAGAACAAGCAGCACCTGACGACAGCTGAGTAAAGGCCTGGCAAAGCAACAGTAGGGAGGAAACCCGGCACTTGGAGATGACCAGGGGTTCCAAACTTCAGGCAGTCATTGACTGGAAAGGACTTTCAACCAAGTATTGAAAATGATGACTATATTTATGATTATGTTAGTTTGTTCAAATTCTTTTTAGCTCAGAAAATGGGAGGACTGTGTATAAAAATTGTCTAAAAATGTCTAAAAATAAACTGCAAGTCTACACTTCAATCACATAATGATTGCTGCATTTCAAATCCATTGTGGTGTCGCACAAAGACAAAATGATGAAAATTGTCTCACTGTCCAAATACTTATAGACGTAACTGTATATTAAACCCACATTATTTTTAAATTCAAACTAAGCAAAAACTATGGTAAATAAACCCTTAACATTAACTTTAATGGATTTGGCTGGTATGGATTGATTCTGTAAATTTTCAGGTCCCCACTCATACAGTGTGTTAATAATAAAGCCTTGCAAAGCAACGGCCATGCACACACCGTGGGCACCCATGCCCCACTAGCACCAGTGCAGCTGTCCTTCCCAATATCATAAAGGTGCGCTTTGTGCTTTAGAGTTTACCAATAACACCATTTTCATTTACCTTTCCATACTTTTGAAAAGCCTTGTTTAAGGATTTGATTATTTTTATAGATTCATAATTTTACGATTGAACATCAGTAGTAGGTAAGACTATTTGATTAACTGATGTATCAATTTGTAAACCTACATTTTTGAGGGTCTGGATGGTGTGTCTACTAGCAGCACCTGGTCAAGGCTGGAGGAAACTTTACTGTGCATACTCTACTTACACACACACACACTCCACCAGACTGCGTCTCCTTGTTGGACTGGCGGAGGAACTGTAACTGCTTATTTAAAGTGTTATTGTTGCTGCCCGCACTTAGGGCATTTGTCATTGCTGAAGGTGAATTGGCTATCAAAAGCAAATACAAGAGCAATAAAGCAAACATCTGCATGAAAGTTCCAACTGTTTGGATCAAAAAAGAAACAAATCTGGCAAAACAAGGTGTGACTATAATAATATATAATATTTCCAACAACAGGATACAATAAACAGAATGCATTGTGACTGTTACCTCTTTGTTAGCTTGCTAGTTTTATTGAAAACAAAAGACCTTTGTGTTATATTACCCAGTATGTGAGCTATTGCTTTTAAATGAGTTCTTTAACATTGTATAATTTATTGTCAAAAGTGCTGTAAAAAACCCCAACAGCTGCACTTTTACAGAGTTTGAGCAGTTTACTATTAAAATGCTAAAATGTCATATTGTATTTTCTAACTTCTAATGTTATTTGTGTTTTTAATATTATGGTTTAAGTTCCATTGATTGTGCTGTAACTGCAAATGACCTCAGATGATTTTGGATGTCATAAAAATTTTTTACAATTTGATGGATTACCTGAGATTGAAAAGGCAATCATGTGTATGAGGCTCCCCACATCCCCTCTTTGAACCCTTAACACTGCTACTTAGGGGATAAGAAGCAGGAAACACAGATGAGTGAGGGAGGACTTCCCAGTGGGCTACGATTCCCCCTGAACCCCTAAATGAAGTTTTCAGGCTCCATCAATCAGCTCTACATGGAGACACGTTAGCTTTTGTTAGTGGTGCGGCAGTCAGCAGCCCTGCTTAGTACCCCTGGGGATGTGAGTTCAGCTCTCTTCTCGCGCCTTGTCTACGTGTAGACTCAGTGTTTTCCCCATTTTTATGTGCATTTTCTCTGAGTACTTCAGTTTTCTTGAACATCCCAAAAATGTGCAGCCTAAGTTATAGCTGCCAGCATTTAATTGCCCCATTGTGAGTGTATGTGGCCTGTGAAGGATGGCGTCCAGTTCATTGTGCTTAGTGCTGCAAGGAGATCTTGTAATGGAGAAAAAGGCTGGGAAAATAGACAAAGGGTGATGCTGAGGTTTTCTAAGGGAAATTATTAAATATTAATAACTATAAAACTATTAAGAAAGATGGAATCTGAAAGAGTCATCTATGGCTAATTTGTACATAATGATAATAGAGTAATTTGTGTGTAATATTAATACAGAGGTTAATAAGGAACAGGGAAAGGGAAAGTGAAAGTATGAATGTATGCTAATTTAAATTAATATTGCCTAAATTAATAAGGAACACAAAATAAATAAGTTAAATAATAAGGAATACAAAACATAAAAATCTGACCCAACACCAGCTTGCATTAATGACATTTAAATTAAATAACTGGAAATACAAAAGTGTGGCCAGACACGAAATTGCACTGATGCCACTTAAAGGAATAAGAAATACAGAATAACGATATGTGAGCTCATTTGCATTAATAACATTTAAATGAATAAGGAATACAAAGCATGACATCCTGGGTGCCTAATAATTAAATGAAGAAGGAATAGGAAGCATGAATCTTGTGCTAAATGCTTTCCCAAATTAATAAGGAACTTGATGTATAAAAGTGTAACCTTAAAAAAAAAATGTATTGTTAAGGAAAATGAAAAATGAAAATAAGTCCCTCTGTTGATGTTTATTAATAATGAATACAAATGGGTTACAATACAAAATAAAGTTGTATGATCTTGTGAAACATTAATGACATTTAAATTAGTGAACACTATAATAGATAGATATGAAAAACACTATGATAGATAGATAGATAGATAGATAGATAGATAGATAGATAGATAGATAGATAGATAGATAGATAGATAGATAGATAGATAGATAGATAGCACTTTATTTGTCCCCAAGGAGAAATTTGGCTTTTTAGAGAAGCTTGTTAAATAAATAAATAAATAAATACAGTAAATGAATAGGTAGATATGTAAGGGAACAAATAAAGAAAGACATATATACACAAACACTTTGGTCTGAACAAAGAAGAAATTTAAAAAAAGAAAAGCTATACAGGCGTATTGCTGTTGATATAAAGGAGCCCTCCGGTTGTGTTTCTTGACACACTTCTGCTGTGTGATTTGTTGGCTGAAAGCCCTCAGTGTTGGTGTGTCACAGAGAGAATGTGCAGCTTTGTTCATAATGACACTCAGTTTTGTTTTATTTATCTCCTTTACTAAAAGCTTCTGGGGATCTAGAGTGCATCTTTTAAATAGATAGATAAATAAGAAAGGCACTATGTAATAGATGTTGCTATACATGTGAAAAACATTAAATAACAGATAAATAATGTAGGTATGAAAGGCACTATATAACAGGAATATTATGAAAGGTATTACATAATATATATATATATTGTAAGTGTGAAAAGCACTATATAATAGAAAGGGGAAATTAAAATTTTACAGAAGCACAAAAAATTACATTCTATGCTGGTTTGTGTGCATAATATCTACATTATTATTTATTAAAGAAGAATAATTTCATTATTTACAAGAATGACATTTAAATGAATAAGAATGCAGAGAAAATAAACATGCTGTAGGGATACATAAAGATTTTTTTAAAAAAAAATGTTATATCCATAACTATTTAACTAATAAGGAGGATAAATTATGAATGTGTCATGTTATGCTCATTTGTATCCATAATGCAGAGATTAATAACGAACGTGAAATGTGAAAGTGTGAATGTGTGCTAATTTGTACTAATAAGGAATACAGATTAATGAACTAAAAAGGAATACAAAATATGATTGCATGTTCCGGTGAAAATTTTCATTAATGACATTTAAATGAATAAGGAATGTAGATAGATGGATAAATGGTACTTTATTGGTCCCTAAGGGGAAATTAGAATTTTACAGGAGCTCAAAAAAATGACATCCTATACTAATTTGTGTGCATAATACCTAAATAAATAAGAAATGCAAAATATGAGATACGTTCCATTCTACTTAAATAAATAAAGATTGTAACACTAAAATGTTTGATTAAATGCAAACTTATCCAGTGTGCCTAAATTAATAAGGAACTGGTAAAATAAAAGTGTGGCCCTATAATAATTTGTGTAAGTAAAGAATATGGAAGTGTGTTCTTATACCAGTTTGCATGGGTGAGGAACATGAAATGTGGAAATGTGCTGCTGTGCTGAACTGCGATTATGCCATTTAAATTAATCAGGAATATAACACTTGATCCTAGGATAATTGGCATCCTTCATATTTAAAATGAATAAGGACTCCATCCTTATGGATCTTATGCTAATGTGTATGCATTATACTAAAACTAACACAAAACAGAAAATATTAAAGTGTGATCCCATGTAATTTGTTTCCTTTGCTTTTAAATTAATAAGGAACATGGAATACAAAAATGTGATCCCATGCTAAGAAATACAAAATTAGAAACAGGAATTCTATGCCAACTTGTACGTGTAACATTTAAGTTAATCTGAAAATGAAACTGATTATCCAGATTTGGATGTAGAGTGAGATATCTGGGGTGCTTAGTGAGCACTACGCTGAAATGAACAAGCTGCTGTTTATTCTGTTAAGTGTATTAATATTATAACGGTAAAAAGCAGAAGCTGTAGCCTTTTCAGTGTCCTGTTTTCCCAGAAGGAGGCGTCTATGCCCAGCAGCATGGTGGATGGGATGCCAGTCCATCATAGGGCACGCTCTCTGAGTCACCATGAATATTTTAGAACTGTTCAGATTGTGCCTAATACTCCACTATCAGACCTTTTCCAGGTGTTTCTATTAATATTTACAGTACTGTTTTAAATTTCAATATACTTATGATTTTAATTGCATATTACAGTTTTATTAGCTGTATAAACCACCTTGATGTAAATGAAAGTATATAAATTAAAGTCTGAGTGCTGAAAGAGTGCAGCACAAGGGCACAGTGGTAAGCCCTGCTTGTTCCCAGCTCTGAAGACGTACGTTTGATTTCTTTCCGCACGTTGAATTTCTTTCCGCAAGGTTTGATGTTCTTCCATCTTGTGTCCCACATGCCAAAGTCATGCAAGTTAGGATGGCCCATTTAATGGGCTGTGGATGTGTGTGTGAGTGTGCTTTGTGATAAAGTGATGTCATATCCAGTATCGATTTCTATCTTGGCATGACCTGCTGATGTGATACATCCCAACTGCTTGTAACTCTGAAACTGGAAGAGTGGGACTGGGAAATAACTGGATGGATGTCAACCGAAGTGAAGACAGCACATTTGGTGAGGCTGATTTACGGTTCCATGACATTATCTACCAATTTAGGTGTGTGGTCTACATGGCGGGGTTTGTACCTTGTGGTAGCCCAATGTCCCAGATCTTAGCATGTTTTACTCACTGTAAACTGACCAAGTGTTGGTGTTTTTCTGTCCCTAAATGTGTGTCCTCTTCAGGGTTAGTTTAATTTGAAAATGAGTGATAAAGAAATAAAAGGATGGATGGCAATTAATATGAAGGCAGCACATTAAGGGTCTGCATAAATATGTCACGTGTCTTGAGGTAGTCCAATGTCCCACATCCTAAAATTGAGTCAACTGAGTAAGTGTTGGTCTGTCTTATCCCTCTGTGTGTGTGTGTCCACTTCAAGGTGAGATTCATTCTTTGAAGACTTTACACTTGCAATGATAAATAAATGAATTGATGGCTTTTGTGGAAATGAGGATGCAGCCCACATGAACACTGGGAGAACTTCACAATAAGGAACTGCCATTCTGGAACTAAACCAAAGGGTCCAAGCCAAATCACTCACTTTGACGCTAACAGCTCTTCCTGATTTGATCCACGTTTTTGGTAACTCCGAATGGAACTGAGAAGCTGATAGTCATTTTAACGCCATTTTTCTGATCTTTGACCTTTCTGGATTTGTTCAAATTGAATCAAAAGTGAACTTATAACTATTTTTTTGTTCTTTATCACAAAAGGTTTGAGGAGATGGGCTTCTCACTCACAAATTCACCTAGTGCCACGTGAATGGGTAATCCAGTCCTTTAATTTGGGAGCCCTCCTTGGTAAAATTACACCACTGTCTTCTTGTCCAGCCACTACTCACACTCAGTTATAGAATCGGTGAAGGTGATGGCTGCCAACTAGGAACTCCTGTTCTTGATGGCATGATAAACAAGGAGTGCCCATCATGTGTCAGACCAGCAAAGTGATTTTATACTGGCATAAGGATTTCACCATAGTGCCGTTCAACTCTCTGCATGGTTCATAAGAACTTACCTGCCCTGCCTTTTCTCTCCTCCAGGAGTCCTAAAGACTTCATGGCACTTGAGCAGACATCATTGGCTTAATTTCAGTTTGCTAATATCAGGTAGAACATAAAAAATCAAATGTAATATCTGGATTCTTTTAATCATTCTACATGCTGGTGAGGTGTAACAACGTAACACACAGACGTCAGGGTTACGAACTTTGGGTAATTTTACGATAGAATGCGAATGTCAGTTCTGTCTTTACTGACCCCGAAGAGTTTCCTAACTTGATCTGTAATGCACCATACTCAACTTTTTGGTTACAACGCTTATGCTCCTAATAATTCAAAACACCGGACATCACAAAAATTGCAGACTAAACATTTCATCGGTTTTTTTTTTGGCGTAGTACGGCGAAGCGGTACAGCTGCTTACCTGGCCGTTTCTCGAGTCTCCCTCTTCTCCCACCACACAGGCGGACCTTGGAGATGAGGATGAGGATCTGCTTCTGGCACAGTGATTTGTTGGTACGCGGGCACGCTTTCCGTTTGGTCGAGATGGGGCGGGTGGTTTGAGCTTCTTTAACCTCACGTTTCTGGCGAATCAAGGAGCTCGCCAAAGCTGCCATTTTTGACAGAGATGATGTTCTCTAACCCATCCAAAACAAATTTTCACAAAGTTCCAAAGTTCTTCACAATATGTTGGATGCCTTTATTCCGTAACTGGGTAAAATGTGCCTAGATTTTTTATACCCGATAAGTCTTGGACTTTTTTTCTTTTTTTTTTCGTTTTCTGGTAAATCTAAATTTTGAAAACCCATTTGATCTCCTTGAGCTCAGAAATTGTGCCAAGAAAGTTGAAAAGAAAGCATGAAATGAGTCGGAGTGAAAGAAATCCTGTTGTATCCATCAGAGATGATTAAAACCTTAAAAGGAAAGTTTCAGAAGAGACAAAAAGACAAATTGCCGCAAGAATTGATGTACAGTTGGAAAACTCTGAAGTAATAATCCCAATCATTTATAAACCGGAAACTAATGACAGAGGGATTCTCCCAATTTTGACCACTGGGAGTACACGTGAAGAAAAAAGGCTGACAAGTAACAATCTCAATAGAAAACTCCAAGGACCACCTCAGTTGTAAACATTTTTTGCAATGCTAATATTTTTATATGTTTTTGCCTATTAGTTCCCTTATCCAGCCTGCTCCGTAATGAACAGCTCCTGAGGATTCATTGAGAAGTGCCAAGAAAAGAGACACAGAAAAAAAGAAAGAGAGAAAGCAAATCCCACAGCTATTCCGGCAACATTGAATCAAGTGTCCTTCACCACTCTCCGGTCGTGCAGCCCCCAGAATGTTTTAGCACAGTTTTGATTGCTTCTCAATTCCTTGTTCAGATCCCAGTTTCTCTCTTTGTCACCGTCTCTCTCTCTCGTCCTCTCAGGCTGATGCATATATTAATTTATATTAGAATAAAGAGGTCTGAGTATTCTTATCAAATATTGCTCCTGCTTCCTTTTTGTGTTACAAATCCTAAAGCTTCATGAACACATTTACACTGAACCAGCATCGCCACCACTGGCATCTGTCCCTGAGAAGAATAAAACAGAGCTTGATTGCCTTGGTACAGCAGTGAAGCATGTGTGAGAGGGCTTTAAGAGCGGAGTCTCTCGCTTGCTCACTCGCTCTCTCTCTCTCTCTCTTTCACTCCCTCACTCGCCCTCTCTCTCTCTCTCTCTCTCTCTCTCTCTCTCCCTCTCCCTCCAGCGCAAGGTGCCTGCTTTGTAGATCACCTTAAACTTTCTGCTTGGTAACAAAAAAAAAAAATGAAAACTCACTGGCATCATTTCATTTGCCAATAAAATGACCCATTCAGATTTCTCCTCAACAAGATCAACACCAATTTTCAAAGCAGAAAATTAACACTGGGAAATAAATATTAACCCCAAACCTTATCATACCCAAAACTCAACCAAAGGGAGTAACCAAGAAATGCGTTTTGACAGATAAAAATGCCAGCCTCTCAATACATTTTGAAAAATGTTAACATTAAATAGAAATAATGTTGCACAGGGTTTTCCAACTTTACAAAGCCCACCCATACCTGAAATCCTGATTTTTTTTTTTATAATTGAAATTCATTTAAATGAAAAAATAATTTTAAATGTTCTCTGGTCCCCAAGCAGTACCACCCTTTTTCCTCAACTCACATCAAAATAATACAAATTGACAGCACTCATTTAATACCCGCTATAGTGATATGGGAATGGACTTGTGTGCTGTGATAGGCATACACCGATAAGCCAAGACATTCTGACCACTGCCCATCTGAAGTGTGTGGCATCAACTATCTTGTGACAGCGGTTTCAGTCTAGGTCAGAGACGTCTTAGATACTCAAAGTCAGAAGATATGTGCAAGTGTAAAGGACAGACTCTCCTTATTAAGGGCCAAATCATTTTAGCCAGACAACTGGGTCAGAACATTTCTGGAACAGCAAGGCTCATGGATGGCTGCTAACAGTAGTCCAAGGAGGGCAAAACCACTGACAAGGTGCTTAGGGCCAAGATCATTGATGTGAGTTGAACAGGACCTTGAAAAAAAAATGGAAGACATTCACCTGGTCTGATGATTACCATTTTCTCTTGTGTCAAGTGGACAACCGGCTATGTTGTGTGTTGGTTACGTGGGGAAGAGATGACACAAGGATGTACTATGGGAAGAAGAAGACAAGCTGGTGGAGATAGTCATGACGCTAACGTGGATAGTAATTTGATGCATACCACCTACCTAAGCATTGCTATGGACCAGGTACGCTCCCTTAAGGCAAGGGTGGCATCCACCATGCCAGTCTGTAAAGATTGTTTGGAAATGGTTTGAGGAATATGATCAAGAGTTCAAGGTGTTGCACTGGATTCTCAGTTCTCCAGATTTCAATCAAATTGAGCATTTGTGGAATGTGTTGGAAGAACAAGTCTGATGTGTGGTGGCTCCACCTCAACACTTTCAAGAATCTACATGATCTGCTGCTTATGTTTTGGTGTCAAGTCCATGTCTCAGTTGGATGGAGCTGCTTAGGTGGCAACATGGAGGAGCAGTAGCATAGTAGGCACATGGTCATAATGTTTTGACTCCTTGGAGTGTGTCTCAGTAGTGATAAAGAATGCATTAAAAAACTTTGTCATAATTGGTGCAGTTTGCTATGCTTGCTCTCCTGACCACAGAATCTTGACACCTCATGAGCTGGTACACTAGTACAGGCAGCAAGTGCAGAAAAGACAAGAGGCACTTTCTGCTTTATCCCAAGACAATTGATTAGTGTTTCTTAAAATATGGGTCTGAAATTGGGTCCTGATGAGTCGTGAATACCAATTGTACTTAATGAGGAACGGTCAGGAACAGTTTGTGGAATGCCTTGTGATACGGTGAACAGTGGTGATTCTCCAAGTGAGACCCCTCCCTCCATAGCAATCGATGACGATTCTCCAAGGGCCTCCCCCTGATTGATAGCTATTCTCTAAGGTGGATGGGCAATGATCAACTGATATTCAGAGGGAAATCTCCAAGCTGGAGGGATGATGATAGACCAGTGTTCTGCAGTGATTATAGGACATGAAGACACACAATAGCCAAAATTGGATCACGAGAAAAACAAAGTTTAAGAACCACTGCAATAGATAGGAGAGCCCTGATTAGTAGAAAGTACGACAGCATAGGTTGTGCCTAGAGTCACATGGGCAGAGCACAGGAAGGGAGTTGCCCCATAAACAGCACTCCATTGGTCCGAGAAATACATATAGAAGTGAAAGGCCACCTTAAATATGGGGGCACATCAGCAGTTACTTGTCTCTGACTTTCCACAAAACATCCATCCAGAGACCAGGCCGGATCAAAGACCTATCAGTGAAGAAGCACAACGGAAGAATAAAAGAGCCACCTGACATCCAGGCCCATAGGGTGCTTAAGCTGCTGTCTCTCCAGGTTGTATGGTAATGAATTGTCACATCCACTTGCTTTGCTTCTGCTCTTTGGCACATTAAGAACCATAGTTTAGAGAATGTCATTCAATTTTGAGGGAATAATTGTTTGAACCCCTTTCTCTGCTTCACTCTTTCTAATGAATCATCTGGAAAGGAGAAGGTATTTTAACCATAAACACAGTCAACCCAAGTTTACGATTAATGTCTTAGTTCGAAATTTTGCCTTCCCTTTCTGCTTTGCTACAATTTTCGCTACACATGTTAGACCTTGATTATTTGATTTTTGACTTCCTGTTGACAACTCTCTTCTTCATACTTTGATTGTGATTTATTACTTTTCTAGCTAAATTCTGCCACTGTTCCATGCAGTCAGTGCAGTGTGACGTTAATTCTATAGTCCGCATGCATTACTCGGCATCCACGATCAAAACTTTCTAAGAAGCTCTATTTAATATGTGTGTCTCTACTACTGCGTGTGATTTTGACATATTGCTATTTTTTGGCTATGGTCTATGGTTAGTTTTTTAACTTTTTGTAAAAAAAGATCTCTCTGACTTCACAGGTTTCACCCAATTGTGTCTTCTGACTATGTTTTAGCTTCATTTCCTGATCCCAGGTGTCAATCTGCTCAGTTCACTGACAGAACAATGTTGAGCAACCCAGTAAAACTCTCACACTGATTGTTACAGAGGGACCAGGCATGCATTTTAAACAATATCTCCCACAGAGGAATAGATTTTTTTTCTTAATTATTTTTACTTATAGCCAGTCACAATACCACATGCACTTCAGAAAAGATAATCGACATAAAATTAAGCATGTTCAGGCCCGGCCAGTAATTGGATAGGAGGCCATCTAGGAAAAGCTTGGGTTGCTCTTGGAAGAGGTGTTGGTAAAGCCAGCAGGGGGCACTTACCCTGTGGTCTGAACGTGGATGCCAAAGCCCCAGTGCAGTGACAGGGACACTGTGCAGTAAACATGGTGCTATCCTTCAGATGAGACGTAAAACCGAGGTCCTAACTCTCTGTAGTCATAAAAGATCCCTGGTCATCCTTCATATAAAGTAGCTTAATGTGCATCACAGGAAAATTAATGGAAGGAATTATTAAGGATAAGATTGAGCAACACATGGCAAGGACAGGAGTTATTCTGAACAGTCAGCATGGGTTCAGAAGAGGGAGGTCGTGTTTTACTAACATGCTGGAATTCTATGAGGAGGCAACAAAAGGATACGATCAAAGTGGAGCTTATGATATTATTTATCTGGACTTTCAGAAAGCATTTGATAAGGTGCCACATGAGAGGTTGGGCATCAAATTAAAAGAAGTGGGAGTTCAGGGTGATGTTTTTAGATGGGTGCAGAACTGGCACAGACACAGAAAGCAGAGGGTGATGGTGTGAGGAACCTCATCAGAACTGGCCGATGTTAAGAGTGGTGACCAGCAGGGGTCAGTGCTAGGGCCGCTGCTATTTTTAATACAGTATATATACATGATTTAGATAGGAAAATAAGTAACAAGCTGGTTAAGTTTGCAGATGATACCAAGATAGGTGGATTAGCAGATAATTTGGAATCCATTATATCATTACAGAAGGACTTGGATAGCATACAGGCTTGGGTAGATTTTTGGCAGATGAAATTTAATAGATAGATAGATAGATAGATAGATAGATAGATAGATAGATAGATAGATAGATAGATACTTTATTAATCCCAAGGGGAAATTCATATAATCCAGCAGCATCATACTGATACAAAACACAAAAAAACAATATTAAATTAAAGAGTAATAAAAATGCATGCAAAAACAGACAATAACTTTGAATAATGTTAGCATTTACTCCCACGGGTGGAATTGAAGAGTCGCATAGTGTGGGGGAGGAATGATCTCCTCAGTCTGTCAGTGGAGCAGGACAGTGACAAAAGTCTGTCACTGAAGCTACTCCTCTGCCTAGAGATGACACTGTTCAGTGAATGCAGTGGATTCTTCATGATTGACAGGAGTTTGCTTAGTGCCCGTCGCTCTGCCACAGATGTCAAACTGTCCAGCTTTATCTATCTATCTATCTATCTATCTATCTATCTATCTATCTATCTATCTATCT
>JANRMT010062791.1:154063139-154084523 GCA_026402145.1 Polypterus bichir lapradei | reverse complement strand
TCTATCTATCTATCTATCTATCTATCTATCTATCTATCTATCTATCTGTCTGTCTGTCTGTCTGTCTGTCTATCTATCTCTCTCACCATTTCACCACCTAACGGCTAATGTGTGGTGAACATACTGGTGGCTGAAGTGGCTCCATACTCATTGAAGTGTTTGAGTGATGAGAAAAACTTTATAAATGTAAATAATAATAATAATAATAATAATAATAATAATATAATAATAATAATAATAATAATAATAATGATTATTATTATTATTATTATTGCTGTCTCACAGGTAACATTGTGAGTTTGGCTCAATAGCACCCTATAGCACCCATATGTTCGTCTCTGAATGATATGATGGTGCCGGACATACTTACTTACCCACACAGTAAAATGGGTTGCATAAAGGAACAGATTGTTTCTTTTTTTTTTTAACTATTCACTAAGATATTCACTTTATTGTGATTTTAATTCTACTTTTCCGCTTGTTCTGATTGCTTAATCCATTATTCATTAATGCATTAATTGATCTGACACCAAAGTAGTCGCAGCCTTTCATTTACATTTATATTTATTTGCTTAGCAGATGCTTTTAAACAAAGTGACTTACAAGAAGGGTCAACATGCACCAGTTTGGGGGATTATTAAGGAAAGTGTGTTACAGGAGAAGGGTACATAATTGATCACCACAAAAAAAATAAAAAAAAATTTAGGACAGTTACAATTCCTAGGTTACTAAAAAAACAACACTTAATGTCAGTTAGACAGAAATTCACCAAACAAGAGTCTTTAAACGCTACTTAAACACACTGAGGGAGTCCAAATTTCGAAGGGAGGTGGGCAGTTCATTCCACCAGCTTGGAGTTACACAGTTACACATACAACGAGTTTGGATTGCGTGGCATTAGAAGATGCCATTCATCCATTGATAGACCTTTCAGCACTCAGTCGTGTTTGTCTGGGTATTTGCTCTGCTCGTTGTCAGTTGTCATTATTGGGGTAAAATTAAAGAGGCAAACTACGCAGAAAAAGGAAAAATTAATAGAAAAACAACAAAAGAGAGTTAAGCATTTAAAGCTGTAAAACAATAATATTAAAATCTCCAAATGTCTAAAACGCTGCAGCTATGTTGTGTCCCCATGGTTAAGTGTGCCTACACCTCAGGCTACTTTTTTAAAGTGGTGGTCTTTTTGATCTTTTCTAGTCTTCTCCAATTCTTTCACAATCTTTTTAGGAGCCATGATGCTCAAGATAATGCGAGAAGACATGTAAGTAACACACGTGACAAGCTGAAGGCACTTAGCTCTGAGAACCACCAAGATGTTATTGCATAGTGGTCAAGGGTTATTACTTTAAATTGAGTTCTTCAGCAAGAACCTGGGGACGCAGAGCGAAGCTTGTAAATGGTAGATTCTGCACATACATTAGAAAGTTTTTCTTTACACAAAGAACCACAAACATATGGAATAAACGGCCAAGCATTGTGTTGGAAAGTACAACTGTGGGCACCTTAAAACTTAACTAGTGTTATTTCTTGAAGAAATTAGGTGAATAAGATTGGGAAACCTTTGGGTTTGAACGACCTGTGTGTCCAAATGAAATGTTGGGGTCACCCGGTTTACTTCAGATAATAAGGTAGGCAAAATAACATGTGTTCGATGGCGGAGCAGTCAAGAAGCAAAAAGGTATGGTTAGTTGTTGGCTGGAGCTGATGCGCTCTACAGAGTGGTCAGGGTTCAGGATCGCAGCTCCATTCTCCAGATGGCTTATCTCCCAAATGAGATGCCCCCTCCAGGAAGCAACCTGCACTGGAAGGAGCAGAGTCAGCAATTGTGCTTCTTGGTGCCCTGGGCTGCTTGTGCCAAGCCTGGAAGGTAACCCTCTGATGCGCATGCGTGACAATATATCAAGACAGATTTCCCAGCCAATTCGCCACCTAGGATGGTGGCTCTACAGCTCTGTGATCCTACCACGTACCACCGGCTGCTGCGTGCTGATGTTCTTTTAGCTGCGGACTGGCTCTCTGTTAAACAGTTAACTAATGGCAAAGAAACACAGCTGCCCTTCGAAAAAACCCTCCTAAACACTCTTAACCGGCCTTTTGTGAGATCAGCTGCCGCTTTGCTCTTTTACCACATAACACGCACCTTGCACGAAGCTTAGAACATTTAAAAGACCGAGCAAAGGCCAGAGATTTTTTTTTGCTTTGCTCCCAGAATCTCTGCTCAACACTCCAGTTCAGTAATGCAACATATATGTTGGTCTGCCAACCACCATAAAAACCCAGAAGAAGAAGAAGAAGAAGCCCAATTGCTCACTCTTCTGTCTTCTTTTTTTAGACCGTGGCTGCCCCCAGTGAACGTGCTCGACTTCGTGTTCTTTTAAGGTGGGAGCTGTAGCGCGTCTTTTGCCAGTTACTACCTGTGCGCTCGTATGCCAAAAATAAACTCCTGTTGAATAAACTCTCAATGTTTGTTTCTGCCTGTTAAATAAAGTTGATATTCCTTGGAAACCCTGTCCCCTGTGCACCTCTACGTCCCAAGCGTTACAATATATAGTGACCAGTGGACAAGAATAGTTGGGGCGTCAGCAGAGCTACTCCGTTTAATCATCAGCATTTTGCAAAGAAAAAATCTAAACTAAAAGCACATTCAGCACTTCTGCATTTCCAAATTATTATCAAATTCAGAACCAGATTGGCCAGCGTTAGGATAATACACCACACGATGTGTTAAAGAGAGCTCTGTTTCTTCTGCTGTTTAATTTGAGAATGAGCCGTCATCCTCTGAGCGCAGCTCTCTTTTATACTGTCCGGACCAGAGGGGGCGGAGCCATCTCAGGGCAGAAGGCGGGTATTAAGCATCAGTCCTTGGCTGCCTGTCAGAACTGCAGCAGGGAAAGAAGACAGTGTTAGCAACTGCGCCTCCTCTCATTGCAGGGTGGTACTGCATACCTCGACAGCCAGGAAGATGATTCCCAGGAGCACACTGCTCAAAAAAAATAAAGGGAACACTTAATCATCCCAGTCTAACACCAAGTCGGTTCAACTTCAGGGATATCAGTCTGTCCAGGTAAGAAGCAGAAGCGATTGTGATTCAATTTCACCTGTGTAGGTGCAAATGAATGTGACAAGTGCACTGCAGAGGCAACAGCAAGACACCCCCCAAGAAAGGGAATGGCTTTTTCAGGTGGTACAATTGATCCCTACATATCCCTCCTGACTGATTCTTGTTTAGTTTTGCGCTTTGCTAGTGTTGTTGTCACTACAGGTAGCATGATGCCGTTACCAGCAATCGATTCAGGTAGTCCAGTTCTTCCAGGATGGAAAATCCATGCTTGGCGTCACAAGAAGGACTGCTGTGTAGCCCAGCACTGTCTCAAGAACACGGAGGAGATACTAGGAGACAGGCCATTATACGAGAAGCTCTAGACAGAGTCATAGAAGGGCATCAACCCAGCAGCAGGAGGGGTATCTGCTCCTTTGGGTGAGGAGGAAAAGGAGAAGCAGGATACCTCATTAAACTGAAGAACTGAGCACCAATTACAAAAGACACTCCATATAAAATATAAACAGAAAATGAACTCATGGATTTAACTGCATCTCCATCGTCATACAGCAACTTGATTAATCCAAAGCCCTGTGAACTCTTTAAAAAGAGATTTCTATTCATAGAAGAAAAGATCAAGCACAAGAAATGAACCCCATCTAATTGTAGCACAGTGGTTTTTATATAAGGAAAGCAATAAACACAAGGCATTAACTCTGTAAGGATCACCGCCGCCACCACGCCGCCACCCCGAGAAACTTAATTAAGCGAAACCTCTGTGTGATCAATATTATGAAAAGCGCTGTAGAAAGAACAGGAGATCACCTCAAGGAGGTAACAGCATCCTTGCCACCAAAAGCTAACTTCATTAAACTGAAGTGAGAGATGTTGAATCTGAAAGAGAAAATCACCTTGATGACTTAACCCTATCATTGCATCGTCATTAAACTGAAGGACTGAGGGATCGTTATGGAAGACGCTACACGCAGAACAAAAAATCAATTCATTGGATTAATGTGATTAACTCCATAATTTCATTGAACGAAAGCAGGTAATGTGCTGTATAAAATACAAAAGAAAAGTAAATCACTTTTAAGTGATTAACACCTTCAATGACATCAAGCTGTAGCTTCATTAACCTGAAGCACTGGATGAAGATTATGTAAGGTAAATAAAATATAATTGACACCATAGCTACACCCTGAGCTGCATCTTTATTAAACTAAAGAATTGATTGCCAATTTTAAAACGAGCAAAAGATCACCTTCATAAATTAACCCCCTCAGTTCCACAACAAAGACAAATAGTTTTTCAGATAAGCTGATTTTGGTTTTCTATTTATAAGGGATGGCCAGCAGCCCCACCCAGCCGGGACACCCAAAAGACAGTAAGATGGGGGAAGGAAGCTTCTTTAGGGCACTGCCTCCCCCAGAACATTAGATGGCAACTCCCCTGGGTTGCAGCGGTGCCCAGGATTACCACAGGGCATCATGGGACTTGGAGTTCTTTACCTCAGCCCTGTTGGGTACCATGGGTGCTGCAAATGGCATGGGGTTTCTGCCTTACCGAGAAGTGCTTACAGACCACGTGGGCAGAAGAGGAGAAGCATTTCCAGGTTGGTCAATATAAAAAGACTTGCCTGCCTCACAGAGACGAGCCAGAGTATCTCATTCTGCATCCTGAAAGAAGCCCCTTAAAATGTTTTCATTATAACTGTACAACTTTGAGAACACAGTGAGAGGTCTAAAACTTGAAGGTACATTGTCTTAGTGGACTCATCAATATCTAAATCCAGACCATGTACAGAAGAAGGCTAATAGCATATTGAGGGTCCCAGAAGGATAGAGTTATACTCAAGGGAGGTTATGCCAAAGTTATATAAAACACTAGTGAGGCCTCACCTGGAGGATTCTGTGCAGTTTTGGTCTCCATCTTACAAAAATGACATAGCGGCGCTAGAGAAAGTCCAGATTACGTTTAAAGGAATTTCAGTTTAAGCAAAAGGAGTTTAAGAGGTGACATGACTGAAGTGTATAAAATAATGACAGGAATTACTACAATGGATTCCGGATGTTACTTCAAAATTATCTATTATATAGTGCCTTTCACGGGCGGCACGGTGGCACAGTAGTAGCGCTGCTGCCTCGCAGTTAGTAGACCTGGGTTCGCTTCAGACACTCAGAAAAGTGCTTAGGGACGAAACCATTTGGTGTGCTAAAGGCAAATAATGGACTTTTACATCTGTCTTTTTTATGTTATATTAGAACATCACATTTTAAATCCTAATTAAGACAGTTTAGGGGAGGCTAGAGGGGCTGGAGTCCATTCAAGCAGCAAATGGATGCAAGACATGAAACAGCCCTGGACAGAGCGCCAGTCTATCTCAGAGTGATATTATATTATGTTATATTATACCAGCTTCGCTTCCCGGGTCCTCCCTGCGTGGAGTTTGCATGTTCTCCCCGTGTCTGCGTGGGTTTCCTCCGGGCGCTCCGGTTTCCTCCCACAGTCCAAAGACATACAGGTTAGGTGGATCGGTGATTCTAAATTGGCCCTAGTGTGTGCTTGGTGTGTTTGTGTGTGTCCTGCGGTGGGTTGGCACCCTGCCCAGGATTGGTTCCTGCCTTGGGCCCTGTGTTGGCTGGGATTGGCTCCAGCAGACCCCTGTGTTCGGATTCAGCGGGATGGAAAATGGATGGATGGATAGTGCCTTTCACATCTATCTATCTATTGAATATAGTGCCTTTCTTATCTATCTATTATAAAGTGCCCTTCATATCTATCTATCGATCTATCGATCTGTCTATCTATCTATCTGTCTTTCTGTTCTTTTCACCTTCACCTTTCCTGACTATGCATTTCTGTGAGCCTGCCCAGTGAGGGTTGGGTGATCCTTCAGTCTTGGAACCCCTACACTGTTAGTTTCTTCAGCATTTTGCCAAGTATAGGTTTTATTCTACTGTATTTTTCCCCCTTGACATCTGACCATAGGATTTCTTATAGAAGGCAAAGTCAGGCTAGCATCCTGGCTGGGAAGGATGGTGGTTCTTTATGAAGGCCTTTGTAATGGAAGGAAAGTGGGAAATGGCCTCACAGAGACATGTGTTCCCCCTGTTCACCAGGTGGCAGCATCCCTCAGGTCCAACTCCAACTTGTGTACCTGCAGGGCAGCATGGGAACCGTAGTCCTGATGAGCTGCCCTTTTAAGGTACTTGGGAGATCGGCTGAAGTAAGTACTGCCTGACTCTGAAGTGCTTCTTGGTCTGAATGTTGTTGCACTCAAAGTACTCCCAGGTCCAAGTTGAAAAAAAGTCAGGAGTAGAGGAAGGAGTGGAGGAGAAAGAGAAAGAAAAAGAATTGAATTGCAACGTGTTGTATTGTGGAAGAAGAAGAAGAAGCATGTTTTAAAAGTTTCAACGATTTGATCCTGGAACTGGTCTGTGTAAAGTTGTGCTGGGGGTTTGGGGCACTGCTGCACTCCCTAGTGGTCACACATTAAACTTTGTCTCTTGTCTTACAACAATTAGTGACTTGTCTAAGCAAGTCAGTCTATCAGTTTAGAGCTAACAGAGAGTACCACATAGCATGAGAGGAATGTGCAAATTTCAGACAGACGGCACCCAGGGTGGAATTCAGCTGTACCCACTGTACCACCGTGCCACCCTGAAGGAGTTAAGCCTTAGAGACCATGAGAAATCTAACAACCAAACTCCAAGTGAAGCCATTCCCTGTCAGTCCATATATTCTGGGCTTTTCTGCTACTCAAGCAGTGCAGGTTTTCTTTGTAAAGCACTTTATAAAATAAATAAAAAGTAGTTAAAGGACATGAGCTTTCTGCCAAATCAATTATTCCAATATAGGAGGGCTGGAGTACATTCTGGTGGCATTAGGCACATGGCAGGAACACAACGTGACAGAGCTACATGAGGTCGATTGAAGAGTACAATCCCAAATATGAAGAGAACGTGCAAACTCCATAGAGGCAGCACTGTGGCTGGAATTTGAATCGGAGTCTCTGGAGCTGTGAGCCAGCAGTTCCAACCCCTGCACCTCTACGTCGATGCCAATCCTAAAATAGTGAAGTCGATGGCAGTAATTTGTCACTATAAAAGCAACCCCCTGAAACCTTGAATTAATGACTAAAATCATAAGAGTAGCCCATGTCATTTTATTAAGTCAAGGTCATTTCATTGCCATGATTTGTGAGAGTTTGAATAATGAAAAGTGCTTCACGCCGGATTTGCACTGCGTAAAAAGAAATACTTCATTTTTTCATTTCCATTCTTTTCATTTTATGTTTCTATAGTGTCTGGTTTTAGTACTCTGTGGCTGTTTACTGCACTTATTTCAATGGCTCCCCGGTGCAATGCTGCCTTCTTAGCACGCCTGTAAAGCTCTGACTGCTTTTTAATGCATTTGCTTTGATAATACCGTCCTGTGAAAGATGCCATGTGTCATAAAATAAATTTAGCAAATTGCCTTTACTGCACTGGGACATCCGACTGCAGCTCCCAGCTAGGATGGAAGAGTGCCACCTAGTGGAGGCTCTGCCACTTCTCCTCCTAGCACCTGCTTGTCCTTGACGTCTCCCCAAACACTGGCCGCATCCCAGCTTGCTTTTACATTTGAGATCAGGCTGCTTGATGTCCACCTGCCATGTGGAGCTCAATGAATAAGAAAAAGTAAGGCAAGCCAAGCAAGCGCTCCTAAAGCCAGCCTCCCAGCAACGCTACACGGCAAAGCACAAATGAACTTCTGATTACACCCTGTGGATGCCCATGTGCAGCATCAGTCAGAGTGGCAGCATGGCAGTGCTTTCTACAGCTGTGAGGCAAATTCGCACGCAGGAGTCCGCCTGCACATAAGCTTGCTGGAGCACGCTTGCCCATGAAGGACTCTCTCCCTCTCCCTTTCTCCAGATGATTCTAATCTGGGCAAAATGAAACAGACCTCGTGAGATTAGCACTGGAGGAAGGGAGTGAGAGAGGGTGAGAGAGAGTGAGTTGTTCTGGTCTGTGTATTGTATTGTATTGACCCCCTTCTTTTGACACCCACTGCACACCCAACCTACCTGGAAAGGGGTCTCTCTTTGAACTGCCTTTCCCAAGGTTTCTTCCATTTTTCCCTACAAGGTTTTTTTGGGAGTTTTTCCTTGTCTTCTCAGACAGTCAAGGCTTGGGGGCTGTCAAGAGGCAGGGCCTGTTAAAGCCCATTGCGGCACTTCTTGTGTGATTTTGGGCTATACAAAAATAAACTGTATTGTATTGCATTGTTAGAGAGTGAGAGAAGTTCACAAGGACAGAGGCAGAGGGACGGAGAATCCAGAGTGCTGAACTTCAGCAGTGAAGAAAGCCAAGCGTGTCATGCTGCCCCCTATGCCCTGCCCATACTGGACTCTGCTGGGCATCAGCACATCTAACTCGGCACGCCTGGTGCTTTGCCATTTTTGCAAACCGTTATTTCTTTTTAACTCTTGATCAACTAAAATGTATTGTTGGACTTCGATACACAAGACTACAGGTTTTAATGCCACCCTGGGCAGGGCCTTCTGCAGCCTGATGCTCAGAATATACATAACCATCATGAAGCCGTGATGTCTTCAATGATTAGTAGCCTGTATTTAAAGAGCACACAATATTTATTTTATAAAGGCAGAATTACCCAATGTCGCCAAATGCATATTTCTATAAAGCAGTGGTGTCAAACTCCAGTCCTGGAGGGCCGCAGTGGCTGCAGGTTCTCATTTGAACCCTTTTTTTAATTAATGACCTGTTTTTGCTGCTAATTAACTTCTTTTAAATTAATTTTATTTGACTTGCTCTTGAAGACTTAGACCCCTTAATTGTTTCTTAATTAGTAGCCAAACAATAATGAGGAATAAAATGAGCCAAAACAACTGGTTTCCATCATACAATATCTGAAAATAAAGAAAGGTGAAGGTCTCAGGAATGCTGATCTGCTGAGGTCCACAAAACATTTCATTAGCGCTCTTAGAAAAGAGAAAATCAACAATTTCAGAAATGTCTGCTGTTGCGCAATGAGAGCAGCAACAAGCCATGGAATTAAAGAACGGGTTTAATTAACGACAAGACTCGGCGCCTATTTAAGCAACAGGTTGGAGTGAACTTGGTTGGAGTTTGAGGCCCTGACTTAGTTGGTCTTCTCTTGGCTCACTTACTACATATTTAATTTCTGTTTGGGTGCCATTTAAGAAAAGAAATGAAGCAATTCAGAGGAACAAGGAAGAAATTCGGTGGAACAAATCTTACAAAAACAAGTCAACTTAAAAGAATTCAAAAGAAGTTAATTAGCAGCACAAACAGGTCACTAATTAAAAAAAGGGTTTTTCTCAAGTCTCGCATCCCAGTTTATCATTTACCGCACCCACACTTGCTGCCAGTCTGCCCAGTCCTATGCAGGTTTTCCACTCCTGCGTACAAATTCACATTGTAAGATCCACAGACCCCCCACTTCTTAAAACATAACTCACCCAACAATCTGTCTTGTACTACATCCACAGGACAAGTCCGACTTAAATCTTATTCTGTCTTTACGATCAGGATACTTATTTTTCCTTGAGCATAAATTTTGCCCTCCTTCCCTTTGTTGTATAGCAGGTCCGCGGCTCAGAATAAAAGGCCAGTTTTAAATAAATAATCGCCGCACTCGTGGCTTAGAGAGGGGGTGTGGTAGTGTGGCTGGAGCAGTTCTCGGACCCAATATGTTTGCGGGCGTTTCCTCGCTTAAGTGCACAGATGAGGAATCGTCCGTATCTGTAATTGATGTCGGGAACTGCTAATCCCCATACCTGTGCCACGTCAACATTATATATAGTAGGAGCCGAGTGCAAAGGGGAGAGAAAAACGATTGAGAAAGTGAATGGAAGTTAGTGGAAGAAGAAGAAGAGGAGAAAGTTGGAAGTTCAAAGCCAGTGACAGACAGAATGCGTGAGTAAGGACAGGCTCGCTGATAAGAGCAGGAAGCTGCGAGGAAGAGCCCTTCAGGAGTGTTAGGCCAACAATCAGGGGCAGCAAGTAGTAGTCGCTCCTGCTGAGCGCTTCTGAGGAGCAGGAGTGACCGGAAGGCGGTTGGTTCGCCACCTAAGGCCGTGGAAGGGTAGCGGGAATCAGAGGCTCAGGAGGTGGAAGCCCCAGCATGAGCGCCCTGGTCACTCGGGAACCCAACTCTCAGTCTGGATCAGCCAAATGAAGCCAGGGATCGGGAAGTTTCCAGTCCAGCAGAAGTAGAAGGTCAGCTGCAGGTTGAGCGACTCCCCTGGTGCATAGCCCAGATGGGAGAAGCAGGAGAGCCGCCAGCAGAAGAAGGCACCGAGTCTTGTTTTTAAAAGATTGCTTCCAGCTATTGTTTTAATCTCACTTTGATGGAAATATTTACCGGATTTTAACCTACACTCTTTCACCCGGTTTTTAATGGATTATTTATTTATTGACTTTTAGATGCACTGCACTGTTTTGGACACTGATTTGGTTTTGTTGTTTTTTAATAAAAGTTCTTCTGCACTTTACACCTTCCCCCTGCTTTGTTGTGATGTCGTCATTGTCCGGCTCATCCAGTGACATTACCGATGGTGTTGGATTCAAGTAGGAGCATGAAGAAGAACCCTCATAGTCACACCCTTCAGGCCTGAAACGTTCTCTATGACTTTCTGATTAAACTGATTCATTTCACTCTGTGGTTCAAGATGAGATCCTGCACAAAACTGTGCACGCATACAACATCTCCCATCAGCCCCAGCAATGTCCTGCTGCCTGATGGGAATTGTTGTCCTTGTGTCAGAGCTGATTTTTGGGTTGAGCCTCTCATTTCGGCCCACACTCCCCAACATATCATTAGCCATTTTTTTTTAGGTTAAACCATCTGCAACGCACATTCAAAATTTCATGAAAATTGGGTCAGCTATTTTTCTATGATTGATGACCAAACAAACAGATTATGATTTTATTTAAAAATACTTAGCTGTATAATCCAGCGTTGCTTTGAAATTAGTTTAAACCTGCTGTTAATTTTGCTTTATATTCATCTAGTTAGATTAAATTGTGTGTCCTCCACTCACTTTTCCTACATATTGTACTGTTGTATTGATTTTTCAGAGGGTAAAAGTTAAAAGGTTAATGTAATTGGTTCAAATATTTCAACAATTGTGAGTTCAAACAAGGAACAAAGAACTTAACAAGCCACTTTTATTAATGGTATTTAACATTTCAGTGACACTCCACAAGTCCAAATATTCAACTTTTTGTGACATAACTTGCCACCTTCTTCCAAAAGTCAGTCATTCCACACCACCTCTACTGCATCCACAGCTCCCACCACTTCAGCTGGTGATACCAGTCATACATCCACCTCTGACCATCAGTATGGCCTGTCTATACCGTAACTGATGACCATGTGAGGAGACAGCTATACACAAGAAAAGCCACAGGACAAGATGGAGTCAGTCCTTGAGATCATAAGCTGGGGGGCTATCAAAAGTCAGGGCCTGTTAAAGCCCGTTGTGGCACTTCTTGTGCAATTTTTGGGATATACAACAATAAATTGTATTGTATTGCAAGGCCTATAACTTTGTGGGGTCCCCTGCTACCAGTTCAGTATGTCACTAAGGTTCCAGTAAGTGCTACTGCTGTGGAAAACATCCTTCATTGTTCAGTTCAAAAGACAGGACCTCATCAACTCATGACTACAGACAGGTGGCACTTATGCAGAACTTTTTTATTCCATCCAATTAACAAGTGTCACTAGTATTTTCAGACTCTCCCATCTACCTGAATGCTGTCTTGTTGAAAGGGGAGTCCTGCAGACCTTTCTATTGACCTAGTGGCACTTCACAGGAGGGGTGTTTGGGCTTTCCCACTAGTTTATTCTCACTTTCTAGAGGGGTGTTTGTTACTCCTTTACCTCATTTTATCCTTGAAAAATCAAGCTGGTGGTTTCTCTAAGATGAAGCAGACCTCACGTGCTCAAGCTTTAAGCCACGTTTAGTTAACCCTTTAGTTACCTTCAGTCCTTTTCATTATGTTTTAATTAATTCATTGTCACAACTTCATATAAGTATTCACTTGTAATTATTTGTAAAGATTATATATTAACTAAAATTTCCATAAAAGCTGGAAGCACCGCGAAGATTATTATTTTTGATTACTCCAGTGCCTTTCAGCCATTCCTATTAAGGGGCAAACTCAGAGATATACAGTTGGATGAGCCTGTGGTGTCCTGGATGATGGACTATCTGTCGGGCAGACTGCACTTTGTGAGACTCAAGGACTGTGTTTCTGATGTGGATGTACACATTATAAGGAGCAGCCCTGTATTCTTTTCTGTTCATCCGGTACACCAAGACTATAAATATAACAACACATCACGTCACAAACAGAAATTCTACATTAGTTGGGGGTGTACTGACAAAAGGGATGAGATAGAGTGCTGTGTGGGAAGCTTTGAGAAAGGTCTGCAACTCAGCATCTGCAAAACCAACAAACTGATTATTGACTTTCACACACCAAAGAACCTCCACACCTTCACATAAGTACTTGGGGGGAGGTCCACATTAGTGGCTGGCTAGACTGGACTAGTGAGTCCAGCAGGGAGTGCTAGCTCTTCAGTTGGCTCAAGTTCAATGCTGGGAGTAGCACTGTGAAAAGGTCATTATCTCAAAGCCGCAACTGTAACAAAATAACTAAAATAACACCAGAAACGATAAGTTCACACTTAACTTGTATTAAAGAGACTCTTAGCATACAAATCCACAAACAGTCTCTGATTAAAGATAAATGTTGACAGAGATGAATATAGCAGTCTGCTGAGGTGCTCTCAGTTCTTCTTCAGAGGTTGTAAGAGTGTGCAGACGTCTGAAGGTGGATGGCTATGGAGGGCAGCAATTGTCTGGGGTCCACAGGTTTTAGGGTCTCAACAATCCAGGGTGTGTAACATTTTCTGTAAATTAAGGATAATATTGCTTTGATGTGATGAACCAATCAGGATGTAAATATGAATTTTGCCGTCCCCTCCTAAATGTTTCCTCATCTCAGCAGAGCTCTGGTAATGCTTTTCATGAATTTATGTAAGAATGAAAACAAAGGCAAGCAATGCATAACAAAAATAAAAAGTGAGCATTGTAACATAATAATAATAATAATCTACTCTCTATATATAAAATCCTAAGCCAAAAATTGTCATGATTTTGTGCAACAATTTTATGTCACCTTTTTTGTTACGCTGTAAATCGGGCTTATTTTAAAACCTACATATACTGGATATGTTTGGTATTATTCTTTTCAGAATTTATCGAAGTTTAATGTGATGTTGTTAGATTTTCAGATTCTTATTCCGTTTTTAAATTATAAACTAAAATATCAAGAACTCACATCCCGCGAGATGAGACTTTGTGCCAAGAGATTTAACCACGGCCAGGGCCACAAATAAAAGAGAAAGAGTAGGACAGCTGCTGTACAGGCTTTTAAATGTTCGAAGCGTTGTGCGAGATACAGATCATGCGGCATGGCAGCAGCAGCAGCAAGCCAGTAGCTGATCGAGCAAAGAGGAGGTAAAAAAAAAGAAATGTGTTTGTTTCCCATTGTATTATTGTATTACCATTTAAGAGGGGGTTTCAGACCACGTCTCCTTGGGATGCGTTCAGCCCCCCCTCTTCACAACACGAGTGGCAGAGACAAGAAGTGGCTGGCGCGTAGTGCAGGCCAGGGGGGTTGGCAAGCGAAGCGAGCAGGGGGTAAGCCCCCTAGTAATAATAATAATAATCATCATCATAAATAAATACATATATCTTACAATGGTTCCAATAGACATCCTTTATCAAACAGATCCGAAGGAGCAATGACATACAAACACCTCAGTTCATTAATCTGGAGAGCTGAGCTTATAAAGTCTGGGATCATTTCCATAATTTTAAAACCCGGTATACCCCATTCAGGTTCATCTACTTATAGACCAATGTTGTTAACATTTCACTATGTAAAATTATGGAATGTACAGTGCCCTCTGTAATGTTTGTGACAGAGATACATTTTCTTGATTTTCTCCTCTGCTCCACAGTTTAAAGTTACAATTCAGACATTGTGATTAAAGTGCACATTGTAGTCTTTCATTTAGGGGGATTTGCGTATATTTTGGCCACACAATGTAGAAATGACAACACTTTTTCTACCTGGTCCCCCCATTTCAGGACACCATAATGTTTGTGACACGACAATGGCTGGTCTATTAAAGCTGTCATATTTAGGACTTTGTTTCATATCTCTTGCATGCAATGACTGTTTGAAGTCTGCAATTCATAGACATCACCAGGTGCTGAGGATCTTCTCTGGCGATGCTCTGTCAAGCTTCTAATGCAGCCATCTTCAGCTCCTGCTTGTATTGGGGGCTTGTCCCCTTAAGTTTTCTCACCTGCATATGGGAGGCCTAATGACTGGCTTGGCCATTCAAGAAGTTTCCATTTTTTAACTTTGAAGAGTTCCTGTGTTGCCTCAGTAGTATGTTTGAGATCATTGTCTTGTTGTAGGATGAAGCTCCATGAGTTTGGAGGCATTTACTGGATCTTGAGCAGATGAGATGTTTCTGTAGCCTCAGAATTCATTGTGCAGCTGCCATTAGCAGTTCCATCGTCAATGAAGAGAAGTGTGCCAGGACCTGTGGCAGCCATACATGACCAACACATAACACCCACACCACCATGTTTAACAGATTAAGTGGTCTGCTCTGGATCTTGGGCAGTTCCTTTATGTGTCCACACTTTTCTCTTGCCCTCACTCTGATTAGGTTTAACTTTGTCTTGCCTGTCCATAAGACCATTTCCCAGAACTCTGCAGGCGCTTTTAAGTCCTGTTTCGCAAACTATAATCAGACCATCCTGTTTTTGTGGCTAACTAGAGGATTGCATCTTGCAGTGTGGCCTCTGTATTTCCTTTCATGAAGTCTTCTGCTGATAGTTGTCTCTGACATATCCACCTCTGCCTCCTGAAATCTGTTTCTGATCTGTCAGACATGCATTTGAATCTTTTTCTTTAAAATAGCGAAGATTCTTCTGTCATCAGCACTGATGGTCTTCCTTGGCCAGCCCCTTTCTGATTAATAAGCTCAGCAGTGTGTTCTTTCTTCTTAATGACATTCCAGACAGTTGATTTCGGTCATCCAAAACTCCAGAAACCAAAGGGTAGAAGCAGGCCAAGGTATCTTATAAAGGAAAGAAACACACCTGAGGAATCTCAAACATCTCTGATGCCAGTTATCCCAAACATTATGGTATCCAGAAAAAAGGGGACTATGTAGAAGAAGTGTTGCCATACAAGCTGTGACCAAAATGTGTGTAAATAGCCTTAAATGAAAGTCTGCAATGTGCACTTTGTAATTTTAAACTATGGAGCAAAGGGGGAAATCAAGGAAAATGTGTCTTTGTCCAAAACATTATGGAGGGCACTGTACATAGAGATTACATGCTCTCCCTAGGTCCCGTGGGTTTCCTCCAGATGCTCCAGTTTTCTCTCACAGTCCAAACACATACAGGTTAGGTGGACTGGTGATGCTAAACTGGCTCTGGTGTGTAGTTGTGTGTGCTCATGTTGTGATAGACTGGCACACTGTCCAGGTGTTGTCCCTAACTTGTGTCCTATGCCTGCTTGTAGAGGCTCCAGCTACACTGTGACCCTGCTCTGGAAAATGGATAGGTGGAAGGCAAACAACTCATCAATTATACTGAAGAATACAGAAAAGATCATATCACACCATGTACCTTATGGATAGGAATACCCTACTATCAAAAGGAAATAGTTAATGTTAAAGAAGAGCAACTCATCACATGATCTGACCATCACCATCTTGGGTGCAGTGGGCTAACAACATTGTTTTTACATGCAATAGATAAAGAATAGAAAGTTTCCCTTAAATTAGCAGGCTATTTATATGAGTGCAGATGCTACTGAAAATCATTAATCTTCATTGCTGCCGACATCCCCAAACCTGAGTAAGGAAGTGCATCCTGACTTATTTGTCTTGGTAGAGTCCTGTATTACTCTACTTTCCCCTTTTATACTCTTTATTATGTAGACTTTATTAGAATGCCTCAAATACCATAGACTTACCACTGTTATTAACATACTGTACTTTATAACTTCTCTCCACCTTCTCTTCTACATCTATAACCTCAGGCAATTACATAGAGTAAAAGACAAGCAGGAGTTAAGTTACAAATATTATTGATAATATTCATAAAATAATAACAATAAGCAAAGTACATGTGAATATTGGCAACCACACAACCTGAAAATACTAGATGTGCAATTTCAGGTGGAATCCAGACTTGTAATTACTGAAATGTCTCTCATATCATTTTCTTCAGGACAGGCCACATGCCTGTCTCAATATGGGTGCTCCTCAGTGTATTGTCTTTATGGCCTTGGTGTGAGAGAGAGAGGGGGGAAGATGTAAAGCAATGAAATGTATAGATTCTTTGTCCAAATCCTTATACCAATAGGGTGGCATGGTACAGAATGGCCTCTGATTCAAAACCAATCACAGACAGCCAGCTTCTGACCAATAGATTTCCAGTACAACTCATCGCCAAGTTCGTTTGTTTATGGCTTTGTTGATGTACTTTTAGGCTCTCAGTCCAAACACAATCATTCTTTCCAAAGCTGGTCTGATGCTTCATCCCCGACCCTGTCTTTTCACACCAGCACCCAAGACCATTTGTTGAGCTTCCAGCTACTGTAGGTTTATGAGTTTACCCCTTACACTTGTCAAGTTTGTTATTGGATTGGTCTGCTCCCGCACCCTAAATAATAACGCACATATATATAGATATACGCATACACTCAGACCCTAACCACAACAGTGCCCTATGAATGACATACACAGAGCTGGTTAACTTCTAGCACTTTAAACCACACAAGTGCTATAAGAATTACACAACTTGTCACTCTCTTAGAACTTCAAGAGACTTACTTATTATCGGCACAAACAACATACAATGTTTTAAATATATCTCAGACCTAAATATTACTTTTGGTCTCCAAGAAAATATTCAAACACACAAAGGCTCAACATCCTTGGCTATAGGCCATTTATCAACCAACTTACTTACTTTGCGTACTGTTCCCTACTTTTGAGTGGAGCTGTCACCCTCAGCCTTAATAAACCTCGCAGCAAGAGGTAATGGCAAATCTCCGCCTGCACCAGGTGCTCAAAGAAATCTACCTTATTACTTCAATCACTCTAGACATTAAGAAAAAGCATAGAAAGATAAAAAAACAAGTTGATATTTATTAAAGAACAACAATAAGTAATAGAAAATAAGATCAATAGTAAAGTCTGGATAAATAGTCTTAAAAAAGTTTACTGAAAGGAATCAGTGATGTCAAAGATGAATGTCCTAGGGCGACATTTGATTTAGCAATAGAGGTTCATGTAAATGCTGTTAACTGACGATCGGATGAAAACTGGTCAAACGTGTCTTTGTTTTCTCTTCTGACGTCGCTCTTCCATCATCACTGTTTCTCTTCTGATGTTGCTTTTAGACAAGTATATTTATTATAAAATTTCATGCCATGGTTTCACAACACATGATTGTTGCATGCACCTGATTAGCTGGCTGTCAATATAATGGATGAATTTTGCTCCCCAAATAATAAAGTTTTTTGATGTTGCTTTAAGTATTAGCATGTCTTCCTTTCCCAGGCGGTAAACCAAATTGTTGTCCCAGATGTCCATGCATAAAGTAATCAATAGCCTGAGGTATCAGCAAATTTTCCTTTCCCAGGCTGTTAAACCAATTTAGCACTATGTTGTGAACAACTGTTATAAAAGTGAGGAGTAAGGGAAGAGGATAAGCTTTTTATATTATGATGCCTATACAAGTGTCCTGCATCTGAATGCATCTTGTTGGGATAGAGCAAAATATAATAAAAATATAGAGAATAATTTGTAGATTTTATACACCATAACACCTGTAAACACCAGAAGAGACTCTACATTGTTAGGACCTTGAGCAAGGTCCTTAACCTGCAATTGAGTTGTCCTGGGAAAGACGTTAACTTGCATCCAGCCCTGCAAGCAGGTTCTCCAACTTACGTGGAAAACATAGGGGTTGGTGGTAGGATTGGCACTACAGCCACCGTAAAAATCCTCACACTGTTCCAGTGTGGTGCTGAGGTGCCACCCACTGCTCTATGGTCCCAATCCAGGAGGTTCAGTGTGTGGTGGGTGCGGCGCATGCTCCCAACCTCTCTATCTCTCTCTGGAAGATTCATAGTCTTAATTTGATTTCATGTGCACCCACTGGGGTGGGTTTGTAAAAACATAGGCTACAACACAGATAATAATTCAAGAATATCAAGACCAACAACAATTATAAAAATGATAATAATGATAACAATAATCCTCAAACTGGTGTAGCATTGGTGACACAGATGTGGCAAAATCACATGAAACGTTTAACACAGAAACAGGACTGCAGCTCCTGAATGCATTGCTAAAGGCTGATTTAATTTAACTTTCAATCATCTCCCCAATGGGCTTACATTAAAACATGCATTAAAACTTGAGAAATACCGTCCTCTGTTGTTCACCACCACCTATGACATTCGCTCTTGGCACACTAAAGAAGTACATTTATGCAGCTGCCTTGGAAAGATTATAACTAGATTATCACTGTAAGCTATCTGTTAGGCAGGCAGTTTAAATACAGAGTTACAGAACATAGTTATAGTTTAAGCAGGGATTTGATTATGTGATACAAATGTTTTTTTTTCTGCAGAAAAATGTTGAATGCAAAACATAGATCAATAATTAATTAAATGCAGTCTGCTAATACAGTTCAACATGTTTTCTGAAATGGTACCTCTCTAGCATCTATCTTTCTGATGCTGTCTTATAAACAGACATTGTTATAAGTAATCAAATGTCCATTGCATCTAAACCCTTCATCTTCCACTCTCCTCAGGCCGGGCTCCCCTCTCGGGTCTCCAGATTTCTATGTTCAGGACTGGTCTTGATGATTCCACTGAAAGCAAAAGGGGTGGCAGGACACCATTTACAGCTTCACCTAGGACCGCATGAATGCTGGAGCCGGTCCTGTTTCCACTGGTGTCCTCAAGTACTTGATTCACCGTTAAGAATCCTGCTGGATATACTTAATCAACGCCTTTGAGGATTGTAGGTCCCCACACAGTTTCCTCACCTCGAGACTAAACAAGCTTCATTCTCTGAATTTGTCACAGAAGGACATGTCCTTAAGTCCTGGGATGCACTTGGTTGCTCTTCCCTGCTCAGCTTCAACTGTTGCTATGTCATTTTTGTAGCATGGTGATCAGAGCTGTACACAGTACCCCATATGTAGTCTCACTAGTGCCTTATATACACTATGCTTAACACCCCTTGGTTTATATTCAATAGTTTTTATAAAATAACCTATCATTTCCTTTGCCTTTTAAATTGCTTTTGCTTAGATGATGCAAATGTTATGTTAGCATAAACCTAAATCCTTTTCATAGGTTACTTCCTAAATGACAGTATCTCCCACCTTATATTTATAATTGACGTTCCTTTTGCCCCAGAGTAGCACTTTGCACTTTTTCTACAATTAAACAAAAAAATAATTTCAATTTTTCCAAAGGAGCAAAACTCTTAACTGAACAAAACCAAGTAAATAAATCCCAAGATACAGAATTAAGATCAAAAAATGACCTCACAAGTCCAAGAGAGAGTCAGTAACAGAAGCAGCCGTCAGTAATGGCACAACTCTAGTCCTGTGGCCTTTGCAGGCTTTATGAACTGGGGGCGGTGCCACAACTGCTGTGTCAGGAAGCCCCGCCTCCTTAGGCTCATCATTAAGAGGATATACACAGTCAACAGATAACAAGAATATAAAGTTAATCTTAGATCAGTATTCATAAAGAAATATAGAAACAAATCAAAGACACAGGAAAAAACACAATTTACAATAATGTGCTTCAAAGATAACAACAACATTAAAGAAAAAAAAAGACACTTGGTGCTAGAGATGTCATTTAAAAACTGCAACACTGAGACATCGCTCTCCAGCATGAAACTGTGGGCACTTTCATTAACCTCCAGGATGCTGGTCCTCCACAACATGTAGGAAGTTTCCAAATATAACTTATAGAAATGAGCTGGCTTCCATCTAGCAACCTTCTTTTATAGTAATTTTCATCCCCTAGTGCCACTGCTCTTACTTCCGTGCACATTTCAGCCCCCCCAGTTTTTCCAGCAGGGGGTGCATGCTCCCTGGAAAGAGGTTTATTACAGAGTTCAGCCTTTACTAAACCCTTATACATATATATATATACATTGTGATGGAAATCCGGGTGTCAGCAAGCCTAAACCCAGACACGAACACACAAGCACAGTCTTGGGTTCAAAAACAGGTTGTTTATTAACCAAATTACCTCAAAAATATATCACAATAAACACAAACCACAGGTTTCTCTCTCTGCTATAATTCTCTCACCACCGCCCTGCGCTCCTCCAGTCAAGTGTTGCCTCTCCACCTCCCAGCTCCAACTCGCCTGGATTAAGGGAGTGTGGTCCCTTTTATTACAGACCTGGGAGTACTTCCGCTGCCAGGGCGATTGCCCGATGGAAGCAGTTACCGGATCACATATAAGTCCATTATAACAGGGAGCTTGTCTCCGTGCAGCGCCCTCTTGTGGCACCCAGTGACCCCAGCAGGGCTGTCCTGTTGGACTACATTTCCCAGCATGCCCTGCTGGCTTCCCGCTGGACACAGATATCTGGGACTGCAGCCATCTAGCGTGCTGGAGGGATTAAAACCCCCAGCGATATCTTTTCTTTTACAGGGGCGGTCCATCCATCTTTCGGTATTCTTCCTTCCGGGTCTGCTTTTTGTTTCCTTCCCGGCCGGAATGCCCGTCCAGCCCATGTGGCATCTACAATATATATCTATACTAATAAACGGCAAAGCCCTCACTCACTCACTGACTCACTGACTCACTGACTCACTGACTGACTGACTCATCACTAATTCTCCAACTTCCCGTGTAGGTAGAAGGCTGAAATTTGGCAGGCTTATTCCTTACAGCTTCCTTACAAAAGTTGGGCAGGTTACATTTCGAAATTCTACGCGTAATGGTCATAACTGGAAGCTGTTTTTCTCCATTTACTGTAATGGAGATGAGCGTGAAACCCGTGGGGGCGGAGTTTCGTGTGACATCATCACGCCTCCCACGTAATCACGCAGTACGTAGAAAACCAGGAAGAGGCCCAAAAAGCGCTGAAGAAAACATGCATTATATAATTGAGAAGACAGCGAAACAATAAGAAGCGAGCGAGTGACATAT
>JANRMT010062791.1:153999772-154036195 GCA_026402145.1 Polypterus bichir lapradei | reverse complement strand
TAGATAGATAGATAGATAGATAGATAGATAGATAGATAGATAGATAGGAGCTATATAACAGATATTACAGTCACCATGACAGACTCAATAAAAAAAATAACAGAATGAATGATTACCATTTACCATTATTCATACTGCTTATATATAAACTAATAAATTAATGTCGAGATATTAAAGATTTTCTTTCACACATTGGTTAACTGACCCCATGTGAGTGTTGGTGTACATTATATGGATGGACGCTCTCTCCAGGGTTGCTTCCTGCCTTGTGCTCAACACTCCCGGGACAGGCTGTGGTTCCCTTTGAGACTGGACTGGATTAAACGGAGATGTTATTTAATACCTATCCCATAATAGACATAAAAAAACATGAGATGATTCATTTTATTCCCCATTCTAATGCTCTTAGACAGAATGGTTTGCTGTGAAATGAGGGCACGTGGGTCTTCTCTGTTATATCACTCACAGATGATTTAACCCCCCCCCCCCCTTGCCCCCCAACAGCTGCTGCCCTATACAAGGCTGTTTCATTAGCGAAGGAGTTCACTGGCTGATGTGCGAGTCAAGCACTCCTATGATATAAGCGGTTACATCACTGACTAAGGGGCAAAGCGGGCAGTAGAGTTTAATCTCAGGAATGGCACTGCTGCCTCCCAGTCCTTTGCGCAAAGCTGGCCTCAGGCAATTGTTTTAATATCACAGACGATCGCTGTCAGGCTGGTTGCAAAGCCTCTGTAAAAAAAATCCATCATAGAGTATTTCACAGTTGAGGCTTAGCTGGAGAAATAGAAGAGAGCTTAACCATTTCTGCTCCATTATGAATAATTTTAAACATATACTACTTCATCTTCTTCTTCTTATGGCAGCTCCCATTAGGGTTTGCCACAGTGGATCATCTTTTTCCATATCTTTCTTTCCTCTGCATCTTGTTCTGTTACACCCATCACCTGCATGTCCTCTCTCACCACATCCATTAAACTCCTCTTTGGCCTTCCTCTTTTCCTCTTCCTTGGCAGCTCTATCCTTAACATCCTTCTTCCAATTGTACTCAGCATCTCTCCTATGCACATGTCCAAACCAACGTAATTTTGCCTCTCTGACTTTGTCTCCCATCCGTCCAACCTGAACTGACCCTCTAATGTCCTCGTTTCTAATCCTGTTCATCCTCGTCAACCTCAGTGCAAATCTTAACATCTTTAACTCTGCCACCTCCAGCTCTGTCTCCTGCTTTCTAGTCAGTGCCACCGTCTCCAACCCATATAACATAGCTGGTCTCACTACTGTCCTGTAGACCTTCCCTTTCACTCTTGCTGATACCCATCTGTCATAAATTACTTCTGACACTCTTCTCCACCCTGCCTGCACTCTCTTCTTCACCTCTCTTCCACAATCCCCATTACTCTGTACTGTTGATCCCAAGTATTTAAACTCATCCACCTTCGCCAAGTCTGCTACCTGCGTCCTCACCATTCCACTGACCTCCCTCTCATTCACACACATGTATTCTGTTTTGTTCCTATTGACCTTCATTCCTCTACTCTCTAGAGCATATCTCCACCTCTCCAGGGTCTCCTTGACCTACCCTCAATACAGATAACAATTTTAAACATATACATTGACAGGAAAATGTAATATAATATAATATAATATAATATAATATAATATAATATAATATAATATAATATAATATAATATACCATGTGTGGCAGAACTCTTCTATTTGCTGAAGGTAGAGCTTAATGACCCTGGCCATGTGTCTGAGGTCATTGAACTTGGGGTCGATCAGATGTCTCCCTGATGGTATTACGTGAAGAAGACAATTCCATTTATTCTGACCAGACTATCAAGAACTACCCACCTACGTCACTGTTGGAAGCAGACATTCATCCATGTCATGCTCTCCTGCTTTACACACGTGGACTTGTTAGTCTAGGGCACCTGCAGAAAAAGTAATCAAATCCTTCAATAAAGAAAAATTACAATTGGAGTAAAAGCCAACATCCGACTAGGAGAAGAAAACAAAAGTGCAAAGTCAATCGCCAGGTGGGGTTGTGAAAGTTTGAACATGTGGGTCTCTCAGTAAAGCAGCAGAACAAGGAAGGTGGCAGGATTACTACAGAAAAAGATAAGAATGAACTCAGCCAGTGCTAAATGTAAGTTCAATTTATTCTCTGCCTGATGAGGGAACATTAATATGTTACAGTACGTGTCTAGCAGTATGCACACATTAGATTTTCCGGCTGACAATACAGACAGTTTCACCTGCCTAATACTGTATGTACAGTTAATTTAGAGTTGGTCGGGAAAATACACATTTTAGAAGATCATGTTTAGCAATCTTATTTTGGTTAGACAATTACTGATTTGGCTTCAGTCTGTCCAATCCTCACTGTAGCCAATGCATGGCAAAAATCAGCAGTACCAATTCACTAACATGAAACATGTCACTCGTTAATTGACTTCTCATTACGAAACTGGGTTGAAACAAAAACCTGCAGCCGCAGCGGCATTCCTGGACCAACGTTGCCTACCCCTGGTTTAAGTGATCCTTGTCAATATTGTGTGGGCTTCATTGCTGCCTGTAATTCACATATTTCTTTGTGATCACGTACAGAGAAGGGTGTTTTCAAGAGCCCCTTTTATTTGATGGCCGTGACACAACAATGTCATAAACACTTCATGCTTTGCAGATATACCATGACTAAAAAAAGTAAAACTATTCATAATAAGGTAGCAAAGTGCAGTGCCAGCATGCGTGGCTTGCAAGGATTTCATGGCTTGCTATCCGAGCAAGTTCTTGCTCACCCAGCCGTCATTTCTAGACTGATGAGAAGATGGATGTGCAGATGTTTCTCTTTCATTGAGTGCACATGTGTGGGATTTTAATGGCACTCGTATTTAAATAACAGTTGCCAAAGTATGGCTATTTTTTCCTTCTGGCTTTTGTTCTTGCTGTTGCTGCTGTTACTAAATATAATATAGTAAAAGTGTTTACAAACAAGTAAGGCATGCAATTGTTACCCTAAGTTCCAGTATATTCCGATATTTAGTTAATTTTGATTGTTTGGCTCGTTTGACAGCCCTAGTAAGTGTGGAACTTAACTTGAGCTACACCAACCTGCATAGGTAAAGTTATCAAAAGCTTCAAATGGGCTCTGTGTTGGGGACGCGGTGACACATCCATTGGACAAGTCTGATTTGGTCACTGTGGGGGACCCAATATGATATCTTTTCAGAAGACCCAAAATTTCTAGTGGTACCCCTGTCTGTAACCTCTTACCTGTCTCATATTCCACATTGTAGCCCACATATTCAACCCTTGGCAGGCTGCTCTCTGACAGGGACTGTCTTTACTTTCACTCCTTTACTTCAGCCCACCTTACCACCAACTGAAAACTTTATTAAGGTGTCCCATTATGCCCTTAAGGGGGCCATAGCTAGACAAAGAATGAACGGAATGATCTAGCCTCTCCACAGGAGATGCTGATTCAGTTCTACATGACAACCATCACGTCTGTTCTCTGCTATCCATCACAGTAACTAAAATGGCAAGAACAGGCTCTAATGAATAGTCAGGTCTGCCGAAAAAGATCTTTCCACCTTAGAGGACCTGCACCATTCCAGAGTCATGAAGAGGGCAGGATAAATCGTCACCAACCCCTCACATCCAGGGCACAACCTCTTTGAACTTTCAGATCTGTCAGGCATTACAGACTAACTCCACCATGAACAAGCAGACATAAGGACAGTTTCTTTCCATAGGCCATCAAGTTCACTAATGGTTAATTCATCTATTCTTGCTGAGTTTGGGTAACCCAATAACTTGCCATATTCTTAAATATAGCCAAGGCTTAGTTCAGTATTTATTTCATTATTTCTTGCACTGCCTTGCTCTTTGTACACACGGGTTTACATTCTTTGTCTTGTATTTATCTCAGACTAGCCATTCCCCGCAGCTCCGTCAGTGTAGTAGTGAAACAGGACAGCGAAGAGGGCCCTGCCCGGCTCCCCACTCCTGACGTCACGCTTCCCCTCCCCTCGGCCCACAGACTCTGTCTCAACTTAGCACGAATATATCGATCCTTCAAGCGAACTGTGATTCTTAGCACAATGAGTGAAGTCGCAAATTATAGAAGAAAACCCGATCTAAATCTGTTAAGTAGGTCTCACGTGAAAAGAGGACAGACACACAGACAAACAGACACTGGATTTTATATAAAGAGAGAGAGATGTGTACTTATCTATCGTCTGTCTGTCTGTCTGTCTGTCATGCAGCAGAGCCCTCAAAAAACAAATTCATTGTATGTAAGCAAATGTTAGACATAATTAGACAAAGGCACAGACTTTTAGGTTTGTACTTAAAAATTAGATTTATTTGAATTAAAACCATTAATATGAGATATATGGCAATACAGAGAATTATATAACCTAGGGGTTTTAAATTATCATTGAGTCTGAGTAGAAGTAATAAGATACTGATGGCCATGATACTCCCAGATGTCTTCTTTTCTTGAAGGTTATGTTGTTAAGTATTGACGTGTCTGCGTCTCCCACGGATGCAGTTCAGATTCTTGTTTTATCCCTGTTTTGTTCATTTTTTGTTATTTTATTTATGTTAATGCTACTATTGTTACTTATTTGCATTATTCTTTGTTTTTTATTTTTGTCTCTAAGCCTTTGTGATGTGCCCTGTGGTCTGTGGGTGGGTCACCAAAAGGCTTATCATTGCCAGCCCATAAAGGTGAGGGTTTCCCACAGTTCTTGGCGGCTCATTGGAATGCGCTAGGGAGTCGCTGATTGTTTATTGTGTCTTTTGCTTATTGTGATTACTAGATTTTTGACCTTCTGCTCTGTTTTTTTCTTCTTTGATCTTGACATTGTAGTGAGACTTTGTGTACTTTCGCATTGCCTTTTTTACAGGCAACTCCTTTTGCCTTTTGTTCTCTATGGAGCTTTTTGCATTATTAAATATTTTTATTATAAAGATTATACATGGGCATCTGTTTTATTTTTCAATGGTGTTTCCTCCTCTAGTAGACATTTTTGAAACTGTTCGGAACTTACATGTTTTGGGAGTCTCGAGTACATAACAGTATATTTATGTGTTTTAATTATAGTTTTTAAATTATTTTTCAAATTTGTATTATTTTCAGTGATGTTTGCAATTATATACTGTTCGTTTAAATGTTCTGATACCTCCTTTGTTTTGTGGGTTTAACCCCAGGTGGTGGGGCCATCCTGACTTCGCCACTCCTGATTCATCCCTCCAGCTATTTAGTCAGAGCAGAGAGAGTACATGGCAGTAGGAGAACATTGCGTTTGTGAAGGAGTTTTGTAAGAATTGCTGTTTTCTTTTGTTTTTGCCCATGGTTTTCTATTCTGGAGACAAAGCTAGAGGTGGCAAAGTTAAAGATTTGCACTGGGTTAATCGAGGATGGATAGGATTAGAAATGAGTGCATTAGAGGATCGGCTCAAGATGGATGGTTGGGAGACAAAGTCAGAGAGGCGAGATTGTGCTGGTTTGGACACGTGCAGAGGAAAGATGCTGGGTATATTGGGAGAAGGATGCTAAGGATAAAGCTGCCAGAGAAGAGGAAAAAAGGAAGGCCTAAGAGAAGGTTTATGGATGTGGTGAGAGAGGACATGCAGGTGATGAGTGAAACAGAACAAGATACAGAGGACAGGAAGATATGGAAAAAGATGATCCACTGTGGCAACCCCTAACAGGAGCAGCCAAAAGAAGATGATTGAGGATTTAGACTTGCCTTTTAGGCAATTCCTTTTTGCCAATTTTTGCTCATTTGAACTTTTCCTTGTATTTATTTTATTTTTTGTTAATAGATACTTTATTTAGAAATATTATTTGCTTGTCGTTTTGATACACAAGATGAGTATTTACAGTCACCCCTCCTCTTGTGGGACTTTCTATATTTTGAACTGCTAAGGCTGTTTTCACTATTTGGGCACAGCCAATGCTATCTATCTATCTATTATATAGTACCTTTTCAATCTATCTATCTATCTATTGTATATACTCGCGGATAAGTTCTCCTACTGATAAGTCAGGACTTGATTTTATCATATAATCCATCCACCCATTTTCTAACTCGCTGAATCCGAACACAAGGTCACGGGGATCTGCTGGAGCCAATCCCAGCCAACACAGGGCGCAAGGCAGGAATCCAATCCCGGGCAGGGCGCCAACCCACCGCAGGACACACACATCCACACTCACACACAGGACAATTTAGAATCGCCAATCCACCTAACCTGCATGTCTTTGGACTGTGGGAGGAAACCGGAGTACCCAGAGGAAACCCACTCAGACACGGGGAGAACATGCAAACTCCACGCAGGGAGGACCCGGGAAGTGAACCCGGGTCTCCTAACTGCGAGGCAGCAGTGCTACCACTGCGCCACCATGCCGTCCTTATCATATAATTTCTGGTATTTTATAATGTTGTTCATATAAGTCATATGCGGAAAACTCACCCTATTGGTCCAAGAGATTATGATACGCTAACGCCCACCTGAGAGAGTATCCACTGTGCACAAGGCCTTTTTTTTCTATGTGGGTGCGGCAATGTGCTGTATTAGCTCTGCTTCTAGGCTCTCTCTCTCTCTATTGTGCCGATGTGACCACACAGTAATACCCAAACTATTCCAAAGCAACGTTTGCACTGATTTGTTTTTTTTTGTATCTTACACCCTCATACACCTTTCTTGTAAGAGCATCCCTTATCTGCGATGGAGCGTTCGATCAGAAGAAAATATGAAGCTGGTTTTAGATTAAAAGTCGTTGAAGTGGTGAAAGAAATTGGTAACTGCACTGCTGCAACAAAATTCGATGTGTCTGAGGAACTGGTGTGAGATTGGAGGAAGCAAGATGTTAAAAAAATTTTTTAAGTATCATATTTTTGAACGGGTGTATAAGTCGGGGATTTTATGATCTATCTGCAGTATCTATCTATCTATCAAAACAAAGACAGAGTGATAGGGAAAAAGACAGAGTATTCTTTTTAAAATTAAGCCTTAGGAATGACCTCCTCCATGTTCAGCTCCCACCATCTTGCCCTCAAATTATCAGACACACATACTGGTACCTATCGTGGAGGTATAGGATAATTAAGCCCAAGCAAGTGATCTCATTTAAACCTTGGTTACAGTTCTTTAATCCTTCTCTATACATATCTCAGGTCGCTAGTGACCCCCCATGACTTCAAGCTTTCAGCACTCATGGGATCTGATGACAGGGTGTGGATACGGTTCCTCAGCTGTGCTTCAGTCATTTCATCCAGAAAATTTCACTCCCAAAAATATGCCCAAATTGTTTAATTTTTTTTTTTTTTGTTATTGTCATTTATTTACCTAAAATGTTCTGGGTCTCTAGCATCCCCAAATGTGGTAAAGTGTCAGTATTTTACATGCCATTTTAAGTGGTGTTTTTGTAAACAGCGCTCAAACAAAACATTCTTTTTTCAGGATTTCTTTGTATGTTTATTACAGCTGCATTTCTGTCTTGTTGCTTATTGTCTTGGTATTTATGAGTTTAGAAACTTAAAAGATAAGAAAAGCAAAGCCCCAAAACAATCATCAAAGGAAGCCCTTGAGGAGGCAAGAAAGGCATCTTAAAAATAATGACGGAGTCTGAGAAGCAGGCTTTACAAGAACGCGCTCGACAGACGGAGCAACGATAAAAAGACATTCACACACATGCAGATACAGAGGAAAGGTGAAGTTCCTCATAGGGGAAGAGATGAATATTTTTTATTTATCCTATTAAATAATAATAATACATTTTATTTAACAAGGCGCCTTTCAGAGAACTCAAGGACACCGAACAAACAATAAATAAATAAATAAAAGACACAATTATAAACAACTTAAAACATCAGAAAATCTAAAAATTAAAACCAAACAAAACCACTATAATCAGGAGGAAGAAGAAAAAGCCATTTTAAACAAATGTGTTTTAAGTTTGCATTTGAAAGATGATATTTGATATTTCGGAGATCCGCAGGTAATGAGTTCCAGTGCTTGGGAGCAGAACGGCTGAAAGCTCTGCTCCCCATGGTGGTTAGACGGGCGGGAGGAACGGTCAGATGGGTAGAGGAAGAGGATCTAAGGCTACGGGATGGAATGGCAACATGTAGAAGGTCAGACAGATATGGAGGTGCGAGGTTATGGATGGCCTTAAATGTTAGTAGCAGAATCTTAAAATCAATACGAAACTTGATCGGGAGCCAATGAAGCTGCTGCAAGACCGGAGTAATATGGTGAAAAGATGGGATTCCAGTGATGATACGTGCTGCAGAATTCTGGACTAACTGAAGCTTATGAAGAGATTTATTAGGGAGACCAAAGAGGAGTGAATTGCAGTAGTCCAGCCGAGAAGTGACAAGACTATGAACAAGAATGGCAGTGGTATGAGGAGTGAGGGAGGGGCGAATACGATTAATATTACGTAAGTGGAAGTAAGCAGACCGGGTGATGTTATTAATGTGACATTGGAAGGATAGAGTACTGTCAAGGATGACACCCAGACTCTTGACCTGAGATGATGGGGAAACAACAGAGTTATCAATAATAAAAGAAAGATTATTGGTTTTGGATAATGATGATTTTGAACCAATGAGGAGAACCTCAGTTTTGTCACTGTTTAATTTAAGAAAATTTGAATTTAAATTTTTTGAATTTAAATGTCTTTGACAGGTACCGTGGATAGTCTGAAATAACAACCTTATGTCAAATTCAGAATTGTAATAGAATGTTAAGTTAATGTGAAAGTATTCACCCTCGTTCAGTGCTTAAGTGGGGCGATACTCACCACTACGCAGCACCGGCACCTCTTCCAGTTTCTCCTTAGTGTACCGGCAGTGTTTCTTAGTGCACTGGTGAGTAGCTGTATGTTGTACCCACACTGCGTGAAGTTTCACAGGGACACATCCACCCAGCTCTTCAATCGAATCCTACTATGATGCAGCAAACAGAGTACCACCAGTTATTTGGGTCCAAATCAAGTATTGCCCTTGTTAAATTTTTCCACATTGTACTGTTAGAGCATGGAAGCTTGTTGTATTCAACAGTCCTATTGGGATTAGGTGTATGAAGGGTGGATCCAAGACTCAAAAGGTGATAATCCCCAAAAACAATAGTGACTTTAAGGTAACGTAATGTTAACAAGAGGTCGACTGGAAAAGATTTCTTACAGCTTGATTGCATATGACCATAAGGCCTTCACTAAGGGTTTGTCTGTGTTATCTAGCAATTATAGACTAATACATGAACTCCAGGACGCCATTAAAGCCGCCATTTTAAGATTTTTCTTTACTCCCCAAGGCTAGAAGGCTCTTCTCTCAAATCCTTCTTATGTCCATGCCATTTAGAAATGGCATAAATAAGATGAAAATGAAGGCAGTCATTGGCATAAATAAGTCTGAAAGGAGAGCCAGCATGTGCTTCTGGGCAGTGTTCTGGTGTAGTGATTACCCTTAATGCATTATGGGTCTACTTGGTCAAAGTTTGTATGTGGGTTCCCCCCAGTTTCTGTATGGGTTATCCTCTGACAAACTCAAAGACATTCTACTTGGGGTGATTGGAAATTCCATATTATCCTAAATATATGTCTGTGTGAGCCCTGCAATGGAGTGGTGCCCCGTCGTGAGCCCAGTCCTCCACCAACCTGATCTGAAGGAAACAGATTTAAGAATGTTAATCTATATGGTAGCACGGTAGCACAAGGTTAGCTGTACTGCCTTGCAAGAAGAAATTACGGTTCTCCCTGCATGGAGTTCATTGTACATGCTCGCTCCATGTCCCTGTGGGTTTCCACCTAAAGTACAAACACTGTGGGACTGTGGAACAAATTGCCGACTCATGGAGCTGAAACAGAAACCTTAACAACCTTTAAGAAGAATCTGGATGAGATGTTGGGTCAGCTTAGCTATTAGCTAAACAACCAGGATGATGAACTGAATGGTCTTCTCTCATTTTTAAAATTTCTTATGGTATTACAGTAATCCCTCCTCGATCGCGGGGGTTGCGTTCCAGAACCCCCAGCAATAGGTGAAAATCCGCGAAGTAGAAACCATATGTTTGTATGGTTATTTTTATATATTTTAAGCCCTTATAAACTCTCCCACACCATTTATAAATATTCCCCGCACAGTTATACAGTATAAACCCTTTGTATTCTCTTAGATATTAGGTAAGATTCATTAAAATTATGTTTGTAAACACACTGTTTATATGCAGTAAAACCTAAATATTATTTTAAAGATATCGAGCATCTCCGATATCACATATGTTGCAGCCATTACGATAGACAGGCCACCAGCAATAAATATGTACAATGCAAGAAAAATTGTATACAGTAAATGTATGTACAGTGACACTAAACGTACGTACATGTACTAAGTACTGTAAGTAGAAAATTAATTATGGTTACCCACCAACAATGACACGACGACTTGTCCGATAATGATGAGTTTAATTTTACTGCACAACAAAGGAGAGCGTTACAGCCCTTGTAAAGGAGCCACTTCAGGCGATTGTGTAGCACTGCCGTTGTTCTTCTTCTGGCAGTCTTCAATCCAAATCCCTAAAGCAGATTCCATCCAGACTACTGCCTTATTACATCCACTTACAACTCGTTTTGCACCCTGGTCAAAAAGACACTGCAGCTGTAGATCTTATATTCCTTTCCTACTTTTTAAATAAAAAGAATCGTCGCCTCATTGATGCCATATTGGTGTCCTACAGCGGTGTAGCTTTTCCCTTCCTTCAACATATCCAAAACTTTTACCTTTTCGGCAATCGTTAACATCTTCCGTTGGCACTTAGGCAAGGCCCCTGAAGCAGTAGCAGGAGCAGATCGTTTTGGAGCCACAATGAAGGGCTTGACTATGCCAAAAAAATAAACACAAAAGAGCACAAAAGTTAACTGTTTACACAGTGAAACACGTTGATGCTGAATGAGCGAGACGAGACTTCCTGGTTAACGCCGCGGAATCAAATTCGGCGTTCCGTCGCTGAGCCATTCAGCACACAGGAACTTAAATGCGCACTCTGATTGGTTAGCTTCTCAGCCATCCGCCAATAGCGCCCCTTGTATGAAATCAACTGGGCAAACCAACTGAGGAAGCATGTACCGGAAGTAAAAAGATCCATTGTCCGCAGAACCCGCGAAGCAGCGAAAAATCCGCATTATATATTTAGATATGCTTATATATAAAATCCGCGATAGAGTGAAGTCGCGAAAGTCGAAGCGCGATATAGCGAGGGATTATTGTATACAGGTAGGTTAACTGGTGTTGCTAAACTGACCCCAGTGTGACACCCTGTGATGGACTGGTACCCTCTCCAAGGATTGGTCGTGCTTTGCACGCAACGCTCCCTGGGATGGGTTTCCATCTTCTTTGCAATCCTGTTCTAGATGAGCAGGTCTGAAGAATGGATGGATGTTATGCCATAGTGCACCATATCCTCCCGCTCGCTATCTCCTGTTTCAGTCCATCAGACACCGCTTGAGAGTAGAGCTCACTTTGACGAGAAATAAATCATTAGGGGTTCTAAAGCAGAAGAACGTATTTCCTCAAACAAGTTCATAAGTCATGGAAGATGTGCCCAGGCAGACATTCTGTATGTTTTGCTGTGACAAGTTTCAATTCAAATGACTGAATCAAAGCAGCTGTCTGTTTCTGCTTTGAGATGCAGCCTTACATCAATAAGCAGATTAAAAGGCCCTTCTGCCTTTGTAACCCCCTGCATTCTGATTGCTGTTCATTTAATTTCTTGGCCCAGTGCAACTGATTTATGCGCTTTGACTTTGCTGTTGTTCAATGAAGGGCATTTTTTTTTTATCGCATTAAGCACAGAAAACAGCTGACATGCTGAAACAATGTTAATGGGCATGGGACAGAACCTGGGGTCTCGGCTGTCATCTGCTTCCAAAGGATTATTCACTTTCTCCCTTGTCTTGCCAAAGTCCAAACTGCTGACTCCTTCACTAAGTTTAAGAAGAGTTTGAAGACCCTCATGTTTTGTAAGTATATGTCTAATAGATAATGTCCTTCACTAAGTTTTAGAAGATTCTGAAAGTCCTCGTGTTTTGTGAATGTCCTTCTAATAGGTAATAAATTTGAAGGCTTCTTGGAATTAAGGAAATATTAGTTTTGTGTTGTTTGGTTTAGTTTAGAACTCCTCACTTGTAATGACCAATTTTGTAACCTTTTCCTGTAGCAATCTTTCTAAAACAGTCAATGTATGAGGGAACTCAAAAAATAAAATTACCTGGTAACCTCAATGTATAGAAGCTGACTTGATACAATGTTCACAATGGCTTATGGGTAATCTGAACATGCACATTGCAGTGCTTTACCATTAGTAGAGTTGAAACCAAGATCAAATGGACATGGACGCTCCGCCATTGTTAAACATTGTTCCATAGTGAGAGGGAATGAAACCTGCTGAAGTTCACCGATGGATGTGGGCTTGTGCAGATCACAACGTTATTTGAGTACCCACCTTGCACAAACCTCAAGCCTTGTGCAGATCCACAGCTGGTATCAAAAAGTGCAACAACAGCGGACAATGTAATCTGTCGATCATCTCAAATGAAGGCATTCACCATGTGGATGTGGGCTTGTATTAATGATCGACCAGATCGAGCTTCGTCAGTTACACATGTTCTCCTCGATTGAAACCTTTCTATTCATTCATAAACTTTTCATTGAGTGTTGCTGTTCTCATGTCCATACTGAGCCAACATTCTTTGGTGAGTTTCAAGTAAAACAAGTAAAAGTATCTGAATACTTTCTGAAGGTGTTCTAGGTTTATAGAGTCATTATTGTCACATGTACATAGTATAGCGAAATTCTTACTTGTAAGAGCTTATTACCATGAAACACATTAAAACTGTCTGGAACCCTGATTAATGACTAGAACTAGATAACCTCAAAATTTCCTTACCTGAGGCATCTCAGAACACAGTTTACAACACTATCTACAATTTTTGATCTAATATAGCAATATTTTGGGGTCAAACCTGTAGCTGTGGTGACATCCATTAACTGCTCTGTGCACACCAGGGAGTTTATGCAAATAAAGGGCGCAGGAGAAATGATTGATGGTGGTTTGGTAACCTGACTTGCCAGGATTGCAAACTCCTCCAAAGGACTGTCGATGCAGTTTCTAAAATCATTGGGGCTGACCTTGCATAGCTTCACACCATCAACTCACCCAGATGTCTGAGGAGAGCTGCCATCATCATCTTTGATACCCTCAGCCCGGCTCATCCTCTATTTTTACTTCTAACCTCTGGGAAGTGCTCTCAGGGCCTCACCATAAGCTTCTTCCCCCAGGCCATAAGGTCACTGAACTCTCAGTAATCTGCTGATCCTACCTGTCTTATACTGGTACTGTACCCACCTGCTGGTTTATGTGCAATTGTACTGTATGTTACAATTTTTTTAAGTTATTATTATTTACTCTTATTTAATGTGTTTATATATATATATATTTATCTTGTTATTCTTATTTATTTACTGTTATTTGTTTATATATCATCATCACTGCAAGTGTGCTCTATGCTCTCTTAGTGCATCTCTAAACTCTTAAGTATTCTCACATTACTGTTTTATATTTCTAAATTTGCATAGGCATTCTGAGTCTGTTTTCATGAGACCACTATTTAAGAATAAACTGAAATGAAGGATTACAGATGTTTGCAATCCATTTAAGTCAATCCATTCTCTTACCTGAAACTTAAAGTTAGGCCAGAGTCACTCTACATTGTACTTTATTTTCATAATCTTCAGAAAATCACAGCGAGATGTGGACAATTGCAGCACACACCCGTTACCATCAGTTTCGTGCTTTGATGTCCCCAGCGACTCAGTCACAGCGCGCTGCTACTCCCGCACACTGCTAGGTGGCTACAATTCAGTTTTGTTCTTTATTTAAGTCCATAGTCCGACAATTAGTTAATGGGCAGATAATGCTGGGTTCTGTTTATGTTAATCAATTTCAGTCTACTTTATTTCCTGTCTGTTAAACAAATGTGTCTTTATGTATGCTGTGCCACACATGCATGAGGAACACCATCAGGGCCCTTCCAAGGTACATAATACACCACCGGGGAGGTAGGGGGAGCTACGGCTAGCAGTGTCATCTTCTTTCTCTTCTTCAGCAGCGAGAAGACACCCCTTGAGGACAACAAACCCCACCCCTTCCACTCAGACAGCCCAGCGTTCCCGAATGACGTCGTCCCATTTGGACTCGGAGACATATAAAAGGACGGATCTCCGAGATGCCTCCTTAATTACAAGAACTGTTTACTTTGAGAGCCTGAGAGGCAATTTATGTTCTGTTTTTGCACCCACAAGCACCTGTTTTGTTATTTGTTGTCACAAATTAAAAGGAGTGACGCGACTATGTCATTACATAATTAGTAAAATTTGTAATTTTATCTACCTGTGAACTTCTTACAGCGGTCTATGCCTACACTCAGCAAAGAGCGTGATACAAAAATAAGCTGAATTGAACCGAATTTTTATTACAAGACTCCGTTTTGTCTTATCATGGCTGCTGCCATTTTGTGTGATTATTCGTAGCTGGAGCCATTGTGTTTATAGTTATTTTGGGCTATTCCTACTGTGAACATTGCCCCAGACACAGACAGGCTGACACGCTCATGTCACCAAGCACACTTTTATTTTCTATTTCTTTTTACAGTTCCGTGCTCACCAATCCCCAATACCCCTCAGTCCAGGCCAATCCAATGCTTTCTCTCACTCTTCTTCTGGCCGCCTCTTGCCTCCCCCAAAGACCCTGTCTCTCTTTCACCCGACTCTTGTCCCTTCTGCAGGGAGGCGGCCCCTTTAAATAAGCACCCGGATGTGCTCCAGGTGTGTTCCCGGCAATCGCCCAGTGACATGCCCCAGTGTGGCGGAAGTGCTGAGGTCTAGGATCTTCCTGGTATTGGGGTCCCCCTGGCGGTAACCCCAGGTCCCTACAGGGTCGAGCTTCCCAGCTCTTTACCCGAGGCCTCCAGGGCGGTCGCCCCCTCGAGGCCTGGAGGAGGCACAAGCCCTCCTCCTGTCTTCTCAGGTGTCCCGGCTGGATATCACCTCCATCTGGGTATGACACTGCCCCACCACCAGCGAAGACACAGCGAAGTTGGTCGGAGCGACACATCCCGCGAGGGCAACTCCTCCCCGAAGTGGGTCCTACCACGTGTCCAGGGTCCAAGCTGGCACCCTGGAACGTACCCTTTCGGCACCCCCTCCGAGGTTTTCGTGCTCTTTTGAAGTGAGCCGTTCGCGCCTCCGTAGCCCCCGCCAGTAGTGGGGTCACCACCTCGTCAGCAAAGAATCCTCCAGTGAAGCGTCCCGTCCCGTGAGGGTAGGTTCCCAACAAAGTGGGTCCTTCTGCTTGTCCAGGGTCCGGTCCTGCAACAACCAAAAACAAAGGGGCAGAGCCGCTGCCTGGACACCCTTTCCCGGTGTCTCCCTGTGCCCTGCACTGGCATCGCCCCCCCTCCGACCAGCACCCCGGCACTTGCCTGTTTGGCACCCCCTCCATGAGTTCCGTGCCCGTCTGATCGGCTCCGACGGGTCTGCTCTCACTTTCGTCTTCCCCGCCGGGTCTGGAGCTTTTTTCTGCCACTGCAGAGGACAACCTTTCTTATCGGAGGAATCGGCTTTCTCCTCTCGATTCCCCCTTTTATTCTGGGACGCTATAACGGTTTGAGTCTGCCTATAGGAAACGTACAGACCCTGTCCGGTTTGCGTCCCTATAGGGCGACGGGAGACTGTTGCAGGCTTGGGGCGTAGGGCGCTAGGACCCAGGGCACTCATCAGCCCGCGTCCTGCCAACCCTCTCGCACACAGAACTCACCGTTGCATGCAGTGTCGAATAACCCCCTACTTGATACCGTTCATTTGGATCACGGCTGAGTTCAGTGGGTTCTCCTTTATGCTGTGCGGAGTCGATTGTACTCACCGTCTCCGCGGTACCAGTCTGCCTAAAGACTCCAGCGTCGCGCCGTTCTGACGTCACTGATGCACCCGCCGTCTCCTTCAGTTTCTGCAGTTCAGTATGGATGGCACCTAGCATCTGCATCATAGACAAGCACAGAAAGTCAGTCGACAATTGGCCTACCTGGTTGTCAGTCTTCGCCGACTGCTTTCTGTGAGGCTTCTCCAGCCCAATCGGGTCTCTCCTTGGCACGAGATGGACATTCCTTGGTCCCGCCTCTATACAATCATTGACGGGCACACAAGACACACCATCCAATCCCGTGCCTGTCTGAGGGAGGAACTTCCGGTCCGCGGCCATCTTGGCTCCTCTCCTCCCGGTGCGACGCCATTCTGGCTCTGCGTGTTGCAGCGTCTCCTCCTTGGCGGCTCTTGTCGCCGCTGTCACGTCCACAAAGCGCCGTGGATCGGCGTGCGTCTGCCATCCGTATGGACCCGGGCAGCCCCTGCCTGTTAAATACAAAACGCGATCCGTCCTCCCGGGCTGACTGTCGGCAAGCAGGGACCTAACGTTCCCGGATCCTTTCTAACCGAGGCGCCTGCCCTGGCATGGTCTTCATATACGCCACGCTGTCCCGGAAGTCTTCGCTGGCAGCACCCCCACAGGTGCCCGCTGCACCCCTGCAATGCCCGTTGCTGTATTGCTGCACCAGGTAGGAATCCGACCGCATTCCGGTGGTGGTCTGGGGGATTTTTCGTCTTCTTGGGGCGGTGAGCACTTCGCACCCTCGAAACGTGTGCGGGGGTGCCTGCTGCTCCGGGCTGTTCACAAAATATTTATTTTGGGGTCCCCATCTTGCAACAGACAGAGGGCCCCACGTTGGGCGCCATTGTAAACATTGCCCCAGACACAGACAGGCTGACACGCTCATGTCACCAAGCACACTTTTATTTTCTATTTCTTTTTACAGTTCCGTGCTCACCAATCCCCAATACCCCTCAGTCCAGGCCAATCCAATGTCTTTTCTCTCACTCTTCTTCTCTTCTTCTGGCCGCCTCTTGCCTCCTCCAAAGACCTTGTCTGTCTTCCACCCGACTCTTGTCCCTTCTGCAGGGAGGTGGCCCCTTTAAATAAGCACCCGGATGTGCTCCAGGTGTGTTCCCGGCGATCTCCCAGTGACACGCCCCAGTGTGGTGGAAGTGCCGGCTATCTCCCCGGAAGCACTCCGGGTGTCCCCGTTTTCTCTTGCCCCCAGCACTTCTGGGTGTGGCGGAAGTGCTGAGGTCTAGGGTCTTCCTGGTATTGGGGTCCCCCTGGCGGTAACCCCGGGTCCCTACAGGGTCGAGCTTCCCAGCTCTTTACCCGAGACCTCCAGGGCGGTCGCCCCCTCGAGGTCTGGAGGAGGCACAAGCCCTCCTCCTGTCTTCTCAGGCATCCCGGCTGGGTACCACCTCCATCCGGGTATGACACTACTTACGTGACTATGCATCACCATGACATTAGTTGCGGGCTGGTATTGTTTAGTCAGCGTCATTGCCCTGGACTACATGTATGTTTGTTGTGGTTTAGGTTTTCTTATTTTATTTATGTAAAACTATCCATGTCACCTTTGAAAGACAGGAGAAATAATACATTTAAAAATATTTGATATCGCATGCCTTATGCATACCTACAGCATATCTCCTACGCTTGTCTTCGGTATCCTTGTGTGTCCTCTCTTGCCCGACATTTCCTCTCGGGATCACAACCCGGCAGAGCCTGCTTCTCAGAAGCTGTCATTTCAGACTTCTATTCAATTTTTGACTACCGTCAATGATAAACGGCCCCCATTAACCGCTATGAGAATATCTTTCATGTTCCTGTGAATGCTTTCCGTCTTTGAAGGCGACTCTCAGCGTGCCTCCTACACTGTGACTCCTTCTCTTGTGTCACAACCTCTCTTGCCCAGCACTTCTCCTGTTGCCAAAGCCACTCTGATCAATCAGACCAAAGCCAAATTGACTGGACACTGAATTGGACACTGTCAGGGTCAACTATTTTGAAAAATTTTTGCATCTCGCCTAGGGGGTTCTATGTGTAAACCTTTTTTTTTTCTTACTTCAAGGAGGAGACATCCATTGATAGTAAACCTTTAAACTCTGGTTCCTATCCCTCTGTGGTTTCCTTCGGCATCCTGGGGACCCTGCAAGCCCTGCTCCTGCTCCCACCCACCATTCCTCATTGTCTGCGTACTCCTGATCCATGGGGTGCTCAGCAGGAGTGACCTCTACCCCTCAGGTACCGGCCTTACGCTACATTTAATGCAATAACTGAACACCTATCTCCCCTCTTCCGCTGCAGTTATGCTACAGTTCTGCCCTTCCTTCTTGCACTCTCATTTCCTTCATTTTAACCTCCGTCTGCCTCTCTCGCTTTCGGTCTTCATACTCAATCCTTTCATTCTTTTCATTCATCTTTGGTCCCTGCTTAGGATCCTCTAATACTTCTCAGGATGCAGGATGGCTGGCGCTAATTACAGACCCCAAAGCGCTACTGAGGCAATCAACTGAACTGCGTGCTTCTTCATACTCAGCTGATTCCCACAATTCACACCCCACAGCCACTCCGCCACACCACCAAACAGATACCTACTTTGGTAAATAATCAAGCCTTGACACAACAAAGAGGTTTGTGGCAGCCTCCTTTATACTTGAGAATTGGCTACAGATTCAAAAAAAGGTGAGAAAAATGTCTTTACAGACAAGTGTCCAAAACAGAATTGCACAGGTTAGAAAACATGGCAGAGGTAAAGTTGAAAAGCAGGAAGAGGAGGGACCTTGGGAGCGGAACTGGAAATGAGGTCATTAGGAGGTGGGCTCTTCTGTTGGTAAGGAAGTGACGTCTTCTGGGGCGGAACTGGAAGTGACATCATGGCAGCAAGGCGGAGATAAGAGAAAGAGACAAGAGAAAGATGAATGCGTTCTGCCACCTCCTGGTCTGACTAGGAATTACCTTCTTTTGAGCCCTTTAGCTGCCTCCCCGGTGCACATGTGTGACACATAAGCCTGAGCACTCATACATTTAATCATTCATTTTAAAAAAATCACGTTTTGCCGTGGACTTAAGTGCATCTTATCACACCCCCTACTGTGATATGGTTTACTATAGAAGATGCTATAAAAATAAAGAGATTCACTGCACAATAAATATCAACATAAGAGCCAAACCCTAACCCAACATAAGAGCCAAACCCATGCAGCCATCCATTATCCAACTCGCTATATCCTAACTGCAGGGTCTGCCGGAGCCAATCCCAGCCAACACAGGGCGCAAGGCAGGAAACAAACCCTGGGCAGGGTGCCAGCCCACCGCAGAAGAGCCAAACCATTTCAGTTAATTCCTGTAGGCATTTGCTTCAATTGAACAGAATGTAAGATTCACATAACTGCATCAATAATGGAAGATTTTGTTTCACCCCCTATAAGCTAACGTGTTAATGGAATATCCTTAATGCTGTCCTGTATATGAGATTGCAGGTAGACAGCTAATAATAATAATAATAATAATGAATAATTAATGAATTACATTGGCGCAGTGGGTAGCGCTGCTGCCTCACAGTTAAGAGATCCGGGTTCGCTTCCCAGGTCCTCCCTGCATGGAGTTTGCATGTTCACCCCGTGTCTGTGTGGGTTTCCTCCGGGTGCTCCAGTTTCCTCCCACAGTCCAAAGACATGCAGGTTAGGTGCATTGGCGATCCTAAATTGTCTCTAGTGAGTGTTTGTGTATGTACCCTGTGGTGGGCTGGTGCCGGGGTTTGTTTCCTGCCTTGAGCCCTGTGTTGGCTGGGATTGGCTCCAGCAGACCCCCGTGATCCTGTTAGGATATGGCGGGTTGGATAATGGATGGACATTTATGTAGCACTTTTCTCACTACTCAAAGCACTTAGACAGAATGGAACCACTTGAACCACCACCAATGTGTTGCACTGACCTGGATAATGCGATGGCAGCCATTCTTTTGCCAGTACACTCACCATACATTAGTTGTTAGGTGTTGAAGGGGTGACAGACATGGCCAATTAGAGACAGGGGTTGATTAGGGATCCAGAATGAATGATGGCCATGATGGCCAATTTAGCCTGGTCATCAGGATGCACCCAGCTCTTTATGAAGGATGCCTGGGGATGTTTAATGACCACAGAGAGTCAGGACCTCAGTGTTACATCTCATGCGAAGGACGGTGCCATATTTACAGCACAGTGCCCCCCTCCCTGCATTGGGGCACTGGGATCCAGGCAGCAACCCAAGCTTTTTCTAGATAGTCTCCCATCCAAGTGCTAGATAGAAACATAAACCGCCGGACAGAAAGGTATAAACTCATATATTTTTCTGACCGATACATTACGTTATGTTACGTACACACAGTCTCAGTGTATGTAATAACACATAGAAACTTTAAAAAATGTAACTAAGATACTTATGACTAAAGGCAAAAGATCACAGACAAGACTTTTTTTTTTACCTTTTTTGTGTGAACTGCTTAGATTGATTTTCACCAAAACTTTTAAAACAAACTCACTTTGGACTTCTGTTGTACGCTAGTTGTACTAATTTGCTCGAACCACTCTACTTTGGAAACCTTTGACAAACGCAGCTACTCCCACTATTTCTGAATTCTGCTACTTTAAAGATTGGGATTGACATTCTTATAAAAGAAATCGAACATTAAGAGAGTCGTCTGCCTTTTATGTTTTATGGTGAAGCCCCCCCAGACTCAGTTTGAAATAATCATAGGAAGCCTGATATATTCTACCAGCACTGAAAACCTAACAATGTGAGGCAAAGCCATTCTGCCAGAAAGGCCTCACTTCCCGAGTGCAGAATGGCTGACTTCCAATCGTTCTCTCTTCTCAGTTCTAATCTGATGAGAGATGGAGTCTTGTTCCTTGTGATTTAATGGCAAAACTTTGCAGTTGCCATGTGTCAAGGCTGTCTTCAGAATTAATTGTTGGCTTTTCTCCCTGTCAGTAGATCTTGTTTGGTGTTTTCTTGTTTCAGGTAAATTAATGACTTCCAAGTAGCTTTTCTTGCTCAGAACCGTCCCCTTTGTTACGATCGAGCTCAACTGTCTAAATACTTATTGCCGTGCCTTGTCTGAGAGGATTAAGATTTGAAGCAGCCTTACATTTGTAACAGATAAACCTGCGTTGCTGCAAAATGTTTATTGCTCAGCAGGCTTAGCTGTAAGGTGGAGTCAATTGGACTTCCTGAAATCGATATGTTCGGCTTACAGAGATTCAGCGTCTCCGACACTGCAATAAGGTCAGGTATACCTCGCTGGAGCTGACCTGAAGGCGGAAACTTCAAAAAACACTGATGTGGCTAAAATAGGGCAGAGATGGAGACAAGTGATGCTACGAGGATGCCATACTGGGGCGGGATATTCAAACTGAAAAGGAGTCAGCGGCCACTTCAAATCCTCTCTGCCACTACAATGAGGAACGTAAGTGGCTGTCTCTGTGCCAATGTCCAGGTTCACTCAGGATAGCAGGTTACCTCCTTCAAAGGAAGTATTGGAGCAGTAATGTTTACAGCTGGATGCCCTTTCTGATGGCAGCTTCCCTTAGTCACCTTTCTTGACATGTAAGGGGAACAGTGGCCGAGGTCACATATGACATGATAAAATAATCCATTAAAACATTAAAGCTGTACAAACACAATAGAAAATGCAATACGACCTGGAATACCTGGCATTGCCCAGGTGTATTTGATCCAAACATTGAAAACCTGACTGAATTTGTCCAAGTTGCTGCCTAGGAGCGGTTGCATCATCCTGTTGATGTTTAATTTTAAACTCAGTAACAGAACGATGAGTGAATCTGAACCAGCGTCTAATGGCATGTTTCGAACACAACAAGCTGGACCTGCTTTACTCAAATGGTAACACCTTCAAAAGAACATCTGGACAGGTCTGACCATCTTACTGCCTCCTATAGCCCTGTTATTGATTGCTGCAGTTCTCCAGTATCCAAACCAGAAGTTTCTATGTGTATTTAGGGGGTTGTTGTCACCAGAGAATTTCTGCAAGTGACATGACCTGCTGCTCCATTTATAGTCAGAGGTGTACACAGTGAAGAGAATAGAAGACAGGACGGTTTCTTCTGGTGCTCCAGTGTTGCTCACATCCGTATCAGAGACACAGTTCTTGAGTCTCACAAACTTCCATCTGCCTGACAGATAGTCCCATCATCCAGGACACCATAGGCTCAGCCACCTTTATATCTCTGAGTTTACCCCTTAACAGGGATGGCTGGATGGTACTGAAGGTACTGGAGAAAACATAAAACACAGAATTCTCACGGAGCTGCCAGCTTTGTCCAGGTGAGAATAAGCCTTGTGGAGCAGATGGATAATTGCATCATCCACACCAATCTTTGTTCAATAGGCAAACTGCAGTGAGTCCAGGTGGTCTACCACAAGAGGACTCATATAATACAGGAGCAGCCTCCTAAAGGTCTTCATGATACGCGACATAAGGGCCACTTGTCTGTAGTCATGAGATGAAGAGCCGCCTGCCTTCTATCTATCTCTCCCTCTATCTATCTACAGTATCTATCTATCTCTCTATCTATAGTATCTATCTATCTATCTATCTATTGTCACACACGTGCGCATGGGAATCAGCTGAAGAGCCTAAACACTAGTAATTCTACGCCAGGCCAGGGGGTGGCGGAGTGTACTGACTATCTCTCTCAGTCCCTTGCAGACCTTTTCTGGGAAATCCCACCTGTTGCCGGCCCCAAGGATGACGTCACTTCCGGGCACAAGGACACCACTCCCAGTTCTGGCATAGATGACGTCATTTCCCTTCCAGCCCTTTAAAACTGCCATCTTGCCTCAGTACAGGCAGTTCTGTTCTGGACTTTAAACTAAGCACATCGTGCTATTTAAAAGTACTTTTTGCAGCCGATTCAATTATACGGGTGGCGGCCCCAAATCTGTATGATGTCTCCGACTCATTTTTATTACACTATCTATCTATCGATCTATCTATCTAATGTAAAACTAGCCACATTATCTGTCAAAGACAGATAACACTTAAAATATTTGATATCGCCTTACGCCTCATGAGTACCTGCAGCATATCTTCTACGCCTCTCTTCGGTATCCTTGTGTGTCTCAGCCTCTCTTGCCCGGCACTTCTTCTCGGGATCACATTCCCGTAGACCCTGCTTCTCAGAAGCTGTCATTTCAGACTTATATTCATTTTTTTTTGACTAGCACCAATGGTAAACGGGCCCCCATTAACCGCTATGAGAATATCATTCAAGTTCTTGTGAATACTTTCTGTCTTTGAAGGTGACTCTCAGCATGCCTCCTACGCTGTGACTCCTTTTCTTGTGTCTCAGCCTCTCTTGCCCGGCACTTCTCCTGTCGCCAAAGCCACTCTGATCAATCAGACCAAAGTCAAATTGACTGGACACTGAAATGGACACTGTCAGGTTCAACTATTTTGAAAAAATTTTGGATCTCAGCTAGGGGTTCTATGTGTAAACATTTGCCTCTATTGCATTTTTTTTGCTTTTACTTCTGTTTATTTCTATAATGAGTTAAGGTGAGAAAGCAAATATTTCTGAGTTTTCAAATATTGTTATGTTGTCACTGCTGGCTGTCTTACCTGTCATCTGCACTACATCTCAATTAATTTGTCTGAGATTGTCTGGAAACTATAATTGTGGTAGCTCCTTGCTGGGTCTGAGCCATGGACGTAACTTCTTTGTCTTTCTTGATTTACTGTGGTGTCACAACTACAGTAGATGCTTAATCCAATGATAATAAACTGGATGACTTGTTGAACAATTGAATATTTGATTTGGAATGTTAGCTAGGCCAAACCTCTAGTTTTTGTGTTGACTAAAGCTGTTTTCAGCTTCTAGAAGTTTCCTCTCATTCATGCAAACACACAGAAGTACAACGAACCACGCAATTCTGGCAGTGAACGAGCTTAGCAAGACTCTTTACGATGATGTCAGGAAATATTCTCAACTAGGAAGGCCAAACCCACCAAACAATATGAACCAAAACAATAAATTATCAAGCTGCATTTCAAAGAAGTCAATTATCATTAAACTAAACCAAAAAACAAATAACCGTAATAAATAACTAAACCAAAAAAAAAAGGAAACTACTCAAAAACTGAAACAAAAAGAAAAAAAAAGAGATTAAAAATTAAACAGCAAAAGAAATTAGTGTCTTGCCAATAGTTCAAAAATCATCATAGATACCACAGCTATAAATCTAAACCCCAAAAATCCAAAAGCCTGAATGGTCTGAAGACTACAAACCTTGAAAAAACGGAGAAGCACAAAAGAGAAAGCAAAGAGCGAAGTTGCTCATGCAAAGTAACGCCAAAGCAATACAGCCCAGACAGCGGGGGTCTTCAATAGCTTCCTAAGAGTACGGCGGCTTCCATAACTCTTAACAGAAAGAGAACCACAAGTCCTCCTAGACATGGACAACTGGCCAGACTGAGCTATTGAGTGAGAAGGGGTGATCAAAAACCTGATGGTCTCCCTGGCTGAGGTCCAGAGAAACTGTGTGGAGATGTGAGAAAATTCCAAAAGGACAACCATTACTGCAACATTCTACCAATTAGAACTTTAAGGCAGACAGTAACCTCTCCTCATTAAAGGAAACAAGGAAGCCCAGGTTGTTGTTATCGTTTCTGCAAAAAGTCTCCTAAAGTACACTCAGATCTGGCGAAACCAAGAATAAACTGTTTGGTCTCAAGTCTATGTGTCACATGTGGAAGAAACGAAGCACCACTCATCAAGCAATACGAATTCCAATGGTGAAGCACGGTGATGCCAGCATCATGCTGCGAGGCTGTTTTTCAGCAGCAGGGATTGGGAGACTAGAAAGGGTCAAAGGAAAGCTGAATTGAGCAAAGTATAGAGATTACTTTAATGAACACCTGCTCCAGAGTGGTCTGCACCTCAGCATTCATAACCCTAAGCAAAAAACAAAGACAACAAAGGAGTGGCTTAGGGACAACTGTGAGAATGTCCTTGAACTCAGTGGTCTCTGGTCAATGCAGATGGAAACAACTGGATATAAAAAACAGTAATTGATTGGAAAGAAAGAAAGAAAGAAAGAAAGAAAGAAAGAAAGAAAGAAAGAAGTATGTTTTAGCTGGTGTTGCTCCTCTGGCTGTGTTTTGGACTAGGAGACTCAAGCTCTAATGATTTCCAAGACATTTCTAATAATGCCCACTAAAGGAGGAATTTACTGTCAAACCCCAGCTAGGATCTTGTAGAAACTTTACATAATAAAAAAAGTTTATTCTTAAAGAAAATGCTCTGACATATTATGAAGCTCCATTGAACACAAATACATAAAGTTATTTTCTGAATCAATAAGACAATCCCAAACAAACAAAGTCCCAAAACAGAATCCAATTCATAGTCAAAAACAAAGTCAAAGATGTCAAAAATGTGGTAAATGACAAAAGCACAAGCAGGGCAACTCACCAACTCCAGAGCGCAGTCGGAATGAACCACCAAGAACTGTGTGAGACCCATCCACATTTATAGGTGGAGGGCGGTTCCTGGTGGTGATTGGCAAGTGACCCCACCCCCTGGAGGGACCAGCCCCAAAACACATGGAACATAGCACAGGCCTTGAAACTTGAAAACAATTAATAGCAAGTAGGCATTGTCACAAGAACGACAAAGAAACATTGGAAAGGTTTGGGACAGCCATCCATATAATTATTTCCCGGCTGCAAAATCGATCAAAAAGAACAGACATGGTCACATGACTAAGTCCAAAACAGAACTGACTTGCTGCCTTAAAATGGCGGCCTTTAAATGCAAGTAGAGGAAGTGATGTCATCAGGGCCAGAACTGGCAGTGATGTCATTGGTTGCCCCGTAACCGGGCAGGACTTCCCGAGAATTTTCTGCAAGGAATTAAGAGAGAGAATCAGTGCACTTCGCCGCCCCCTGCTCAGGCGTGGAATTGCTTTTATTCAAGCCCTTTAGTCGTCCCCTAAGCATGCATGTGTGACAGCATATATAGAATGAATACAAATACAAGAATCGAAAATTAACAAAGATGACAAAAAACATGAACTTGAACCCTAAACAAGGGAAGAGATATAACAGGGTGGTATTCCATTTCCTGTGTAATGCCTTTTTGTTCATTTTTAATCATTTAGCCATTTAATCATTAACATTGTTACTTATTTTAATTGTACGCATTTTTCTTAGTTTTTTCCATTATTTCATTTTATTTTGTGCCTATGCTTGCTCTGTTATTTTCCAAGTGTTTTGTGGGGTTTTCCCCAGGAGTTGAGGGGGCGGGGGGATTGGGTTGGTCACCTGTCCATCTTAGTCAAAGAACTGGCTGACAAACAAGCAGTCCCTTGAGGTTCATTAAATGTGATTTGGAGTGTTGATTAGTTCACTTGTGATTTTCGGACTTTGTTGATTTGCTCAACTTTTTTTTTTACCTCTGAGCTTCAGTTTTGATTTCTGTTTTTGGGGTTTGTTTGCATTGGATTGCTTTTATTGTTTTAGGCTATTTCCTCTTGGCCTTCTTGGAGCTTCCTGTTATATCTGAGGATTTTCATTAAGTATAGATCTTTTCATTATATAAAAGATTCTAGAAGGTCCATTTTGCATCTAGCCGGGATTTCGGGGAACACCCACAAATCATATGGAACATAGCGCAGGCACTAAAACATAAAGAAAATTGCAAATAAACATAAATTAAATTAATACATATACACAAGAATCAAAAATGAACAAAGATGACAAACCTGAATTTGAACCCCAGCCAAGTCAGGAATCCCAGCTGAGATACAACAGGCTGGTGTTCCAATTCCTGTTTAATGCCTTTTTTGTTCATTTGAGATTCTTTTGTTTATGTTGATATTGTTACTTATGTTAATTATTTGCATTATTCTGTGTGGTTTATTAATTTTGTGTATTATTGTTTGTGTATTAATTATGTGCCTATGCTTTTTCTATTATGTTCTGTGTGTTTTGTGGGCGGGGAGGCGGGGCCACCTGTCCATCTCAGTCAAGGGACTGCCCTCAACCCTATAAAGGCTAACAAAACAAGAAGTCCCTTGCGGTTCATTGACTGTGCTTAGTGGTGTTGGTGTGTTCACTTGTTATTGTTGGGAAGCAAGAAAGAAAGTAGCCTGGCTTCCTGATCACAAGCTGTGCCTAAGAAGACCCCCAAATTTTAATTTTTTGCTGGTTCGCTGGATGCCATTTCCTCTTTTACATTCGCCTTTATGCTAACAGTTACAGGCTCATTTTAAAAATGATTTACTGACTGTGTCTTTCAGTGATACACTAAATGGCAGGAGCTAGTGAGAAAAAGACAAAGTGCACTTGTATTAGGCACTGCTGCAGTAACGAGGCGTCCAAAAGTAATGTCATTAAATCTGTGGGAGCAGACAAGCTGTTTTTGAAAAGCCGCAGCTCTGATAAATCCCCAAGGCTGCCAGATGAGAGAACGACTTGCTCACTGAGTGATGTGCGTCTCCTAAAATTGGTGTCAAGCTTATTTTGTGCGTCTACACACATGCACACATACGCAGTACAGGACACACCATGGATCCCGTTAAGGCCTTGACTCTGCAAGTTTCTTATTTCACTGGGCATAATCCTGCCAAGAATAAACTGAGGTACTCTGACAGCACCCCTTTAATAGAATCCAAAAGACGTCCAATTATGATAAATGAGTCAAGTACAAATGACAGCCTGCTCAAAATAACGAAGACCACAGTTACGTTAACTGAATTTGCCAATACAAAAGTAAAACAGTGATTCATGACAATGGGGTGACCGGGCGAACGCTCAGCAGGCCTTCCTATCAGTGCCAATGCCTTAGATTTCTTGTGCCTGCACTTCAGAATCTTCCCCTAATGGCATCCATTCATCTTATTTTTCTTGTGTCTACCTTTTTGTCAACAGTTATTAGGTGTCTGCCGCCTCCTCTCTCTCTAACTGTGTAAGAGTCGTTTAGTCAGCCCATGAAGAACAATCAAACTAATTGTTTTATGGTGTGGTTGTATACGGTAGACTTTTTTGTCTGAGGTATCAGTTGTGGCTCAAAAACACTTCATCTGTTCATCCGTTACACAGGAATACTTTGAAAAAACACATTAGATTATTTCATGTCAACTTTAAGGGTTTTTGGGCACTGAATTCAAACCATTTTTCTCCATCACATAACAAATTTTTTAGCTGCCAATTATAGTTCAGTTGTGGTTTTCTGCAGAAGAATTAATCAAACTAATTTGTTTGAATGTTATGTGTCGTAATGTTTATAGAACTTTGAAAACATCCTCGAGAAAATTAACGACAATGAGCAGTGTTGGTTCCTAAGTGGGGACCTGAAAGTTCTTTGTGTCTTACGAGTCTGCAGTGAGGGCACAGACAACCCCCATGTCTAGGGCTGCCAACCGTCCTCATTTTCCCAGACATGTCCTCGTTTTTAATGCACCATGGACTGTCCCGGAGGTATTTATAACATTTTCAAAATGTCTGGAATTTTGGCTCCTAAAATTTGAAAATCTCCATATACTTTTAATTGGTAAAATTTGAAAGCTGTACGCCAATCCCCCAGAATCTTCACTTCCATTCTGGTAGTAAATAATGCTGGTATTGACGAGAATAGTCGATATCTGTCCAACTTGGCTTTTTCATTTCATCTTTTGAATTTAGCTTCATCTTCTTGGCGAGTTCATTATAACAGTTCATTATAAATGTTGTTCCTTTCCTTAATTATTTGTTATCCTAATTCACCGTAACTAAGTGAATGTATTCAAAATTGAAATTACAATTTCACGTCGTCTATGTGAGATCTTATTTTCGATTCTTCTTTCAGCAGCTTGGTTAAACAAGATAATTTCATACTTCAAAAAATGGGATTCAACAAAAGTTTGACGTGCAGAAATGATTCCACAGACAAAATATCTTCGTTTTTAAAAGTTTAGTTTAGTCTGTCTCCTTGTTAGTATAGTGGTGAGTATCCCCGCCTGTCACGTGGGAGACCGAGGTTCGATTCCTCGACGGGGAGCCAGAAAATGCCATCCATCCATCCATCCTCTTCCGCTTATCCGAGGTCGGGTCGTGGGGGCAGCAGCTTAAGCAGAGAGGCCCAGACTTCCCTCTCCCCGGCCACTTCTTCCAGCTCTTCCGGGAGAATCCCAAGGCGTTCCCAGGCCAGCCGGGAGACATAGTCCCTCCAGCGTGTCCTGGGTCTTCCCCGGGTCTCCTCCTGGTTGGACGTGCCCGGAACACCTCACCAGGGAGGCGTCCAGGAGGCATCCTGATCAGATGCCCGAGCCACCTCATCTGACTCCTCTCGATGCGGAGGAGCAGCGGCTCTACTCTGAGTCCCTCCCGGATGACTGAGCTCCTCACCCTATCTTTAAGAGAAAGCCCAGACACCCTGCAGAGGAAACTCATTTCAGCCGCTTGTATTCACGATCTCGTTCTTACCCATAGCTCATGACCATAGGTGAGGGTAGGAACGTACATCGACTGGTAAATTGAGAGCTTTGCCTTATGGCTCAGCTCCTTTTTCACCACGACAGACCGATGCAGAGCCCGCATCACTGCGGATGCCGCACCGATCCGCCTGTCGATCTCACGCTCCATTCTTCCCTCACTCGTGAAGAACAAGACCCCGAGATACTTTAACTCCTCCACTTGGGGCAGGATCTCTCGCCCAACCCTGAGAAGGCACTCCACCCTTTTCCGGCTGAGGACCATGGTCTCAGATTTGGAGGTGGTGATTCCCATCCCAGCCGCTTTACACTCAGCTGCGAACCGATCCAGAGAGAGCTGAAGATCACGGCCTGATGAAGCAAACAGGACAAAATTATCTGCAAAAAGCAGTGACCCAATCCTGAGTCCACCAAACCGGACCCCCTCAATACCCTGGCTGCGCCTAGAAATTCTATCCAGAAAAGTTATGAACAGAATCGGTGACAAAGGGCAGCCCTGGCGGAGTCCAACTCTCACTGGAAACGGGCTCGACTTACTGCCGGCAATGCGGACCAAGCTCTGACACCGGTTGTACAGGGACCTAACAGCCTTTATCAGGAGTCCGGTACCCCATACTCCCGGAGCACCCCCCACAGGATTCCCCGAGGGACACGGTCGAATGCCTTTTCCAAGTCCACAAAACACATGTAGACTGGTTGGGCAAACTCCCATGCACCCTCCAGGACTCTGCTAAGGGTGAGGAGCTGGTCCACTGTTCCACGACCAGGACGAAAACCACACCGTTCCTCCTGAATCCGAGGTTCGACTATCCAACGGACCCTCCTCTCCAGAACCCCAGAATAGACTTTTCCAGGGAGGCTGAGGAGTGTGATCCCTCTGTAGTTGGAACACATCCTCCGGTTCCCATTTTTAAAGAGGGGGACCACCACCCCGGTCTGCCAATCCAGAGGCACTGTTCCCGATGTCCATGCAATGTTGCAGAGAAGTGTCAACCAAGACAGTCCTACAACATCCAGAGCCTTAAGGAACTCTGGGCGTATCTCATCCACCCCCGGGGCCCTGCCACCAAGGAGATTTTTGACCACCTCGTTGACTTCAGTTCCAGAGATGGGAGAGCCCACCTCAGAGTCCCCAGGCTCTGCTTCCTCATTGGAAGGCATGTCAGTGGGATTGAGGAAGTCTTCGAAGTACTCCCCCCACCGACCCACAACGTCCCGAGTCGAGGTCAGCAGCGCACCATCCCCACCATATACGGTGTTGACACTGCACTGCTTCCCCCTCCTGAGACGCCGGACGGTGGACCAGAATCTTCTCGAAGCCGTCCGAAAGTCATTCTCCATGGCCTCTCCAAACTCAGTTTTTGCCTCAGCAACAACTGAAGCCGCATTCCGCTTGGCCTGCCGGTACCTATCAGCTGCCTCCACAGACCCACAGGACAAAAAAGTCCTATAGGACTCCTTCTTCAGCTTGACAGCATCCCTCACTGCTGGTGTCCACCAACGGGTTCGGGGATTGCCGCCACGACAGGCACCGACCACCTTGTGGCCACAGCTCCGGTCAGCCGCCTCAACAATAGAGGCACGGAACATGGCCCATTCGGACTCAATGTCCCCCACCTCCCTTGGGACGTGTTTGAAGTTCTGCCGGAGGTGGGAGTTGAAGCTACTTCTGACAGGGGACTCTGCCAGCCGTTCCCAGCAGACCCTCACAACACGTTTGGGCCTACCAGGTCTGACCGGCATCTTCCCCCACCATCGAAGCCAACTCACCACCAAGTGGTGATCAGTTGACAGCTCCGCCCCTCTCTTCACCCGAGTGTCCAAGACATATGGCCGCAAGTCCGACGACACGACCACAAAGTCGATCATCGAACTGAGGCCTAGGGTGTCCTGGTGCCAAGTGCACATATGAACACCCTTATGCTTGAACATGGTGTTCGTTATGGACAATCCGTGACGAGCACAGAAGTCCAATAACAAAACACCGCTCGGGTTCAGATCGGGGGGGCCATTCCTCCCAATCACGCCCTTCCAGGTCTCACTGTCATTGCCCACGTGAGCATTGAAGTCTCCCAGCAAAACGAGGGAATCCCCAGAAGGTATGCCCTCTAGCACCCCCTCCAGAGACTCCTAAAAGGGTGGATACTCCAAACTGCTGTTCGGCGCATACGCACAAACAACAGTCAGGGCCCTTCCCCCCACCCAAAGGCGGAGGGAGGCCACCCTCTCGTCCACCGGGGTAAACCCCAATGCACAGGCTCCGAGTCGGGGGGCAATAAGTATGCCCACACCTGCTCGGCGCCTCTCACCGGGGGCAACTCCAGAGTGGTAGAGAGTCCAGCCCCTCTCAAGGAGATTGGTTCCAGAGTCCAAGCTATGCGTTGAGGTGAGCCCGACTATATCTAGCCGGAACCTCTCAACCTCGCGCACTAGCTCAGGCTCCTTCCCCTTCAGAGAGGTGACATTCCACGTTCCAAGAGCCAGTTTCTGTAGCCAAGGATCAGACCGCCAAGGTCCCCGCCTTCGGCCACCACCCAACTCACACTGCACCCAACCTCCTTGGCCCCTCCCATAGGTGGTGAGCCCATGGGGAAAATGTAGCTGCGTTTTTCCAAAGTTACCAAAGTTCAGCAGCTCTAACTCAAAAAAATGGGATTCAACAAAAGCCTGACATACAGAAATGATTCATGAGAAAATATTTTTGTTTTTAAAAGTTTAGTTAAGTTTCAAAGTAAAACAAATTAAAATTGCAAAAAAAAGGGAAAAATTCTTAAGAAATTTTCTGTTCAAACCTTAAATCTTGTTACATCTCAAATCGTTAATATTTACTTAACATTTCTGAACCATTTCAAAGCAGTCAGCTTATCTGACTGTATGCTTATCCCATTTCTGAGTAGAAAATGGGTCTTTTAAGTCCCCATGTACTGGGACCTGTTCTTACCACAACTGAGCTTATTATCACACTGTTTCTCAGTTATAGTAAGAAGGTTCTCTCTCTTACTAACTTATAGGGGGAAAAGACTATACCATAAGCTATGACTATGAAAGAAATGTATATTCTATTCAAATTAAGCAAACATTAATATGAGTTTAACTCAAAACTTTAACTTTCTAAGATTGGCTCTTAAAGTGTTTATTGATGGAGCAGTAGGCGTTTATGAATGCAACGCAGAAATGTAATCGATAGCATTGGATCAATTCTTAAAAAGGCCTAAGCAAACATAAGTTGAAAAACAGTGCATGTTTAGATGCTGAAATTGCATTGGTCAATAACAGAATTCCTTACAAAGTCCAGATGAGCTCCGTAACTGAGGTTGTGTGCCACGGTGCAGATTCACCCGCCACACACAATGCCAATTGCTTTCCTCACAGCTGCTTTAACGATGACCTCATATCTCGACTTGAAGTTACTTTGGACAATTTTGGTGAATAGGATGGATAAGCTTGTTGGGCTGAATGGCCTGTTCTTGTCAGAATTGTTCTAATGTTCGAGGGTAACCAATTTATAATTCCTGGAGTAACGCAACAAAACATATAAACTGGGAAATGACAGTTTGCTTAATTAATAGAGGAGTTTAACTAAAAGAAGAAATCAGTTGGGATGAAAACCCAAGTTCAGAAGAGTGAACTTGAAACCCCCTGATATAATACAGCGTTTACTTATGGAGAGGCAGAGATTAAAGGATGCTGTACAAAAATGTAATCCATAGTAGTGGATTGATCATTAACCTCCTTAGGATTACATTTTTTCTAAAAAAAACGTAAAAAGTGCTACATTTTTTGGCTTGAAAATGACATTTTTTCTATTAAAAATCATCTTTCTAATGTAAAACATACAAAACACTAAAAGTACAAAGTCAGAAGTGTAGAAAGTATAATAATGGTACAAATAATGATGATGAATAACAATATGTACATCACCTGTACGTGTGAGAGTGAAGTGGGTGTCACTTTTGGATTCACTGATCGTTTCAATTTCACTGCCCAAAGACAGATTTACTTTGCCATCACTGCTGATGAGAGGCTCCTCAACATCATTGCTCATTATCACTGTGAAGAGCGTGCAACTCTCTTAGGAGAAACCATTACGAGGCCCGTTACCTGGGTAACGCTCGGGCCTGACGCTTACAGAAGACACGCCTATGCTGTTGGCTGGGTAACGCTCAGGCATGACACTTACACAATACACATGACTACACCGTTGCACAGTGACAATCGGGCCTGTCGCTTACAGAAGACATGCCTACACCGTTGCTCGGTAATATTGGGGCCTAAACCATTGCCTGGGTAATGCTTGGGATTGACGCTTACACAAGAAACACCTACACCATTGCCCAGTAACACTCAGGCCTGATGCTTACACAAGACACACCTACACCGTTGGTGTGAGACGGTGAGATTGGGACTGACGCTTACACAAAACACTCCTATACCGTTTCCTGGGTAACACTTGGGACTGACACACAAGACACTCCTAAACTGTTGCCCAGTAACACTCGGGCCTGACACTTACACAAGACATGGCTTCACCATTTCCCAAGCAACACTTGGTACTAATGCTGCTGGCATTTTTACAGCCTGAGTAATCCTCGGGTCTTTTTCAAGACGCATATATACAGGTACCTAAGTGTCACTCGGGACTAATGCTTTTAGCACCGTTTTTACACCTCGAGTGATGCTCGGGTCTAACCCTAAGGAGGTTAAAGGGCTTAAATAAACATTAGCAGAAGGAGAGTCCCATGTTTAGACAGTGGAATCTTTACTACAATATGAATTGCTCAGAGACAGACTCCCTCACAAGGTTGAGACGAGATCCGTGAGTGTTGCAGTGCTCCACTGTGCACGTTCACCCAGCGCTTACAATGGCAACTGCATTCCCGACAGCAGCTGTAAATATGAAAATATCAAAAAGGTGTGGCACATAAAAAAGGCAATAATAAAGAGATAATGTAAATACCGCTTCACTCACTTAGTCTCACACACACACACACCAAAAAGGCTGCAGTTAGGTTTGTCGGCGAGTCTCATGGCTGAAGGCTTCTGCTTGCTTGCACTGTCACTCTCGTTCTGCTTCCTTGGCTGCTTACAGCCTATATATGAGGGATGTAAATAATTTTGTAGATTGTCAGTTGCAAGAGTACAAGATGACAGTGAAAACAAACTGTGAAAAACAAATGTCACTCACTGGCAAACTTGACAGGCTGTGTAATTAAAAATAAATAAAGCCGAGCCTAAAGAAAGAAATAGGCTGACATAAGCACACAGCCTTCAGCAGCACCGGCTAAAGAGAAAAAAAAAAAAAAAGCAATGGGGTCTGACGGAGGTTGACACGGTAAGGCAGTGGGTTCAAATCTCACCGATTGCTTGACGAGTTGCTCTAAACAACTGGCTGATTTCAGTCGTATCTGTTTGCCTTGTGAAAGATGCTATAGGAATAGATACTGATTGGATAGCAGAACGATTTTAATGAGAATAAGCCAACCAGCTCATTGATACTATCCACATAATTTGTCCGATATTTACATTTACTTATTTGGCTGATGCTTTTATCTAATGCGACTCACAAGCATTTATGATACAATTGTTTCTATTTCTTTTGGTTTTCTATTTGTAGCACAGGCAGGTCAAGTGACTTGCTTAGGGTCACACAGTGGTGTCAGTAGTGGGATTTGAACCCACAGCCTTGGGGTTTGAGATCCAAAGAATTAACACCACTACACCACACTGCCTGCATCAAGTCAAGTTTTGAAGGTCCCTAAAGTTCTATTTGGTCACTCACTGCACATGCCGCCTATCTGTTAAACCACTCGAGAGTCTCACAGCACAAAGAGAGTCCTGCAATTCTTCAATGTGTTCACTGGGGGAGGACTTACAGTCAAAGCCTGGTTAGATATAACGGTAAACTTTGGATCTTTATAAAATAAAAGGTTTATTATCACAAAAATGTTCTAATGCATAAAAGAAAGTTCTATGAAGCACAAAAAGCAATAAAATAAAATAAAATAAAATAGCTGAAAATGCAAAGGCAAACAAAAGTCCCCATACAGAACCAGGACATACAGTGCATCCGGAAAGTATTCACAGCGCATCACTTTTTCCACATTTTGTTATGTTACAGCCTTATTCCAAAATGGATGAAATTCATTTTTTTCCTCAGAATTCTACACACAACACCCCATAATGACGTGAAAAATGTTTACTTGAGGTTTTTGCAAATTTATTAAAAAAAAAAAAAAAAAAAAACCTGAGAAATCACATGTACATAAGTATTCACAGCCTTTGCTCAATACTTTGTCGATGCACCTTTGGCAGCAATTACAGCCTCAAGTCTTTTTGAATATGATGCACAAGCTTGCCACACCTATCCTTGGCCAGTTTCGCCCATTCCTTCATGCTTGGTTTGTGCTCTGACATGAACTGTCAACTGTGGGACCTTATATAGACAGGTGTGTGCCTTTCCACATCATGTCCAATCAACTGAATTTACCACAGGTGGACTCCAATTAAGCTGCAGAAACATCTCAAGGATGATCAGGGGAAACAGGATGCACCTGAGCTCAATTTTGAGCTTCATGGCAAAGGCTGTGAATACTTATGTACATGTGATTTCTCAGTTTTTTTATTTTTAATAAATTTGCAAAAATCTCAAGCAAACTTTTTTCATGTTGTCATTATGGGGTGTTGTGTGTAGAATTCTGAGGAAAAAAATGAATTTAATCCACTTTGGAATAAGGCTGTAACATGTCAGAGCACAAACCAAGCATGAAGTCAAAGGAATTGTCTGTAGACCTCCGAGACAGGATTGTCTCGAGGCACAAATCTGGGGAAGGTTACAGAAAAATTTCTGCTGCTTTGAAGGTCCCAATGAGCACAGTGGCCTCCATCATCCGTAAGTGGAAGAAGTTCGAAACCACCAGGACTCTTCCTAGAGCTGGC
>JANRMT010062791.1:153966793-153994772 GCA_026402145.1 Polypterus bichir lapradei | reverse complement strand
TATGGGATCTGTAGTTTATTGTGTTACCAGCGCTTCATATCCCCGGGCCATTAATAACAATAATACAGTATATAAAATGATCTCGCGGGCCGGATATAATTACACGCCGGGCCGGATGTGGCCCGTGGGCCTTGAGTTTGACTCATATGGACTAAATAGAACTTGAAAAGAAATATTTTTTGGAATGTGATCGCGCAAGTCAGATCTAGTTGACGCGCACTACAGTACATCGAGCCCGCGTGCTATTGTGGTTTTGCTTGTGTGCTTCAGTAAGTTACCGTCCCCTCGCTGTTACTTTTTTACCGTTCATCTAATGAATACACTGAGTATGGCTTTACCAAAACAATCATTGATCGCGAATAAAGTATCCATTATTCATGAAGCTTCAATAGGTGAATAGGTGATCTGTCTTTCTGCGTTAACCGCATGCGTTTTCATACGTCTCAAACTAAGGGGATGCGAGGTTAAAATAAATCGAGAAGCGCGCGTACATACTTAGTGCATCCCCTCTTGGAAATCGAACCTCGGACGTGGGCGCTACAGGCGAATGCTTTACAATTGCGCCACAGCGTGTGGTTTATCTATTTGAGCGTAGCAGTGTAATTCGGTTTTTGTTCAGCACTCTTTGGAACTGTTGCTTTTTGTCTGCGCACTGCGTCAGTTCACGTGAGCCGCTGAATATGGTTTTATATGTCACTCGCTCGCTTCTAATTGTTTCGCTGCCTTCTTAATTATATAATGCATGTTTTCTAAAGCGCGTTCTGTAGCTCTTCCTGGCTTTCTACGTAATGCGTGATTACGTGAGAGGCGTGATGATGTCATACGAAACTCCGCCCCTCCAGCTGAACTCCATTACAGTAAATGGAGAAAAATAGCTTCTAGTTATGACCATTATGCGTAGAATTTCGAAATGAAACCTGCCCAACTTTTGTAAGTAAGCTGTAAGGAATGAGCCTGCCAAATTTCAGCCTTCTACCCACACGGGAAGTTGGAGAATTAGTGATGAGTCAGTGAGTGAGTGAGTGAGTGAGTGAGTGAGTGAGGGCTTTGCCTTTTATTAGTATAGATTTGTGAGTGGCAAAAGTATGTGAATCTTTGCTTTCAGTATCTGGTGTGACCCCCCTTTGCAGCAATAACTGCAACTAAACATTTCCAGTAACTTTTGATCAGTCCTGCACACCGGCTTGGAGGAATTTCAGCCCATTCCTCCGTACAGAACAGCTTCAATTCTGGGATGTTGGTGGGTTTCCTCACATTAACTGCTCGGTTCAGGTCCTTCCACAACATTTCGATTGGATTAAGGTCAGGACTTTGACTTGGCCATTCCAAAACATTAACTTTATTCTTCTTTAACCATTCTTTGGTAGAGCGACTTGTGTGCTTAGGGTCGTTGTCTTGCTGCATGACCCACCTTCTCTTGAGATTCAGTTCATGGACAGATGTCCTGACATTTTCCTTTAGAATTCTCTGATATAATTCAGAATTCATTGTTCCATCAATGAAGGCAAGCCGTCCTGGCCCAGATGCCCAAAACAGGCCCAAACCATGATACTACCACCACCATGTTTTACAGATGGGATAAGGTTCTTATGCTGGAATGCAGTGTTTTCCTTTCTCCAAACATAACGCTTTTCATTTAAACCAAAAAGTTCTATTTTGGTCTCATCCGTCCACAAAACATTCTTCCAATAGCCTTCTGGTTTGTCCATGTGATCTTTAGCAAACTGCAGACGAACAGCAATGTTTTTTTTTGGAGAGCAGTGGCTTTCTCCTTGCAACCCTGCCATGCACACCATTGTTGTTCAGTGTTTTTCTGATGGTGGACTCATGAATATGAACATTAGCCAACGTGAGAGAGGCCTTCAGTAGCTTAGAAGTTACCCTGGGGTCCTTTGTGACCTCGCCGACTATTACACTCCTTACTCTTGGAGTGATCTTTGTTGGTCGACCACTCCTTGGGAGGGTAACAATGGTCTTGAATTTCCTCCATTTGTACACAATCTGTCTGACTGTGCATTGTTGGAGTCCAAACTTTTTAGAGATGGTTTTGTAACCTTTTCCAGCCTGATGACCATCAACAGCTCTTCTACTGAGGTCCTCAGAAATCTCCTTTCTTCGCGCCATGATACACTTCCGCAAACATGTGTTGTGAAGAGCAGACTTTGATAGATCCCCAATCTTTAAATAACACAGGGTGCCCACTCTCACCTGATTGTCATCCCATTGATTGAAAACACCTGACTCGAATTTCACCTTCAAACTAACTGCTAATCCTAGAGGTTCACATACTTTTGCCACTCACAAATATGTAATATTCGATCATTTTCCTTAATAAATAAATGACCAAGTATAATATTTTTGTCTCATTTGTTTAACTGGTTTCTCTTTATCTACTTTTAGGACTTGAGTGAAAATCTGATGATGTTTTAGGTCATATTTATGCAGAAATAGAAAATTCTAAAGGGTTCACAAACTTTCAATCACCACTGTAAAGTAACAAAAATATCCATACAATGATTGAAAAAGCAAAAATCAAAGTTGTTGTGCAGCCAGGTGTCACAGGAAAAAAAAAAAAAAACTCAACTGAATCTCAAAATCCAAAATGCAAAACAAAGTCATAATCAAGAGGCACGTAGCTAATGTTTCCTACAGCTTCTTTGCCGCCAAACTAAATTTATCGAATGTTAAGTGTTTTGAAAAAGAATCCGTGACTCAAATACCACTGGCGGTGTCCTGCCATACAATACAATATAATACAATTTATTTTTGTATAGCCCAAAATCACACAAGAAGTGCTGCAATGGGCTTTAACAGGCCCTGCCTCTTGACAGCACCCCAGCCTGAACTATCTAAGAAGACAAGGAACAACTCCCAAAAACACTCTTGTTGGGAAATAAAATGGAAGAAACCTCGGGAAAGGCAGTTCAAAGAGAGACCCCTTTCCAGGTATGTTGGGCGTGCAGTGGGTGTCAAAAAGAAGGGGGTCAATACAATACACAGAAAAAATCCTCAATACAATATAAAAATAAAAATATTACAAGTATGTAGCAGAATTTAACAGTAGATGATATACCATAATATGATATGAAGATCTTGGCCATCAAGCTGCCTCCCTGAGACAGCCACAGCTGAGACAACACTAATCTGATGAAAGGACCCCTCTTTCCCATGATTCCTGCGATCCTCCATCAGGGATGACTTTACATTAGGCAGGCAAAACAACTTGGCATCTGGGCCGTGGCACCAAGTACCACATTTGAGTACCGAGAAGAGAAACAGAATAGGTTAGGGTTAGTAACAAATTATAACTGTCATATTACTTATGGTTTACTGCTAATGACTAACAACAGAGATGCAGTCCGTACAGTTAATCAGCAGCTCTAGTCAGGATATGCTAAACTGAAGTAGTGAGGATTTAAAAGCTGAGACTGAAGGGGCATCTCTTATAGTAGCAGGCAGACCATTCCACAGTTTAGGGGCCCTGTAACTAAATGCTCGACCTCCCACTGTTACTTTATTAATCCTTGGAATCATAAGCACACCGGCATCTTGAGATTTAATGTGCACTCTGGTTTGTAAGTCATGATAAGTTCAGACATGTAAGCCGGACCCTGGTCATTTAAGGCTTTATATGTTAAAAGGAGGATTTTGAAATCTGCCCTAAACTTAACCGGGAGCCAGTGTAAGGATTTAAGAACAGGAGTTATGTGTTTGTATGTTCTTGTTCGAACACATAACTCCAGTCCTTAAATCCTGAATCATCTGAACTAGATGAGGGATAGTCCCTCAATATGGTCCTTGACTTCCACTGAACAAGACTGGAAACCGGAAACAACATGGCTGTGTGCACTCGGTCAAAATTTAGATTTATATTTAATCATGTAAAAGATTTCTCTTCCAAAAGAGGTCAACATAATCAAGTGAACCATTCACCAAAAACAAAACAGGTAAAATCCTAAGGTGCTAAAACTTTTTAATTAATCACAACCTTAGCTTTAGTTTATTAGCTAGTGAAATGCATGTTCTTAAAGGTCATTTAATTTAGTATCTGAAAAGAAAGTTGAAAAATATGGTGCATTTCTTTCGACTGCCAAGTATTAGTAAAACCCAGGCAGAAGTGCCCTACTTATAAAAAAAAAACAAAAGAAGAAAATTCCTACCTCTAATAAACAAACAGACTCTCTGAGGAGCGCCCCAGAAACTATTAATACGCACACTCCTCTAATGGAGATTAATGGGGGCACATCATGGCCAAGTCGCAGAGCTCTACAGATACTCAGAGGGGAGCAGGGAGAGGCAGGGGAGCGGGATGGAGACGAGAATGCTGCGAGCAAACACTCGCCTTCTTCCGAGACTACGTAGCCTATAGCAGGTCACCTTGTGGAAATCTGATGCCAATGGCTACCATCTGAACGGTTGGTCTCTTGGTGAAAATGTGCAGGTGATCTCTGACCTTGATAACATTATTTTACTGAAACCAAGTGCTAACTAGTCAGCCATTACTTTATAATAATTAAGAGAGAACCATCACAAGGGGGTCCACAAAGCCATCTCAAGTATATCGGAAAGCGTTGGATGATGATGCGGAGGATACCCTTCAGTGGTTTATCACGTTTTCAGATTCTGGGGATATTTTGACTGTTATGACTTGTGGAACATTTGTTATAGCCCATCAAACCAGATAAAGGAATCAAAAAATGGTCAAATTTCAGAAGCACCTTAAAATTCAGTCATAAATAGCTACAAGCCTTTCAATATGAGCAATGAAGAGCAAAAGCAAAGACACAGCTGGACCAGTGAAGGAAATGTATTTATTTATTTATTTTATTTGTATTCTTTCTTTTTTAGCTACATATCAAAGTTAAAATCTTAACTTATCAGGTCGCATTTTGGTTGAGACCATCTCACATTACGTGACATATACGGATATTTTCAGTTGTAGCCTTCATTTACATAGTTTTATAGACTCGAACCAGTCGTTTGGTCTGACATGCCCAGCGACTCACCCCACAAACTGGTCTGATTTTGTCTTTAGTTGTAGGGGCGTGGTCTGTGTGCATGAGAGCTGACAACCAATGATTCGATGTAATTAATGCAGCAACAAGGAACACCAAACACCAGTGTTTTAGACCACACAACCAGAAAAGAAGTTTGGATGTCTCATATCTCATGATTTAGAATACATTAGATAAACTTTATTAATCTCAAGGGGAAATTCAAATTTTGTGCTGCAAAAAATAAAAAAGGGCAGAGATTTTGGCTAAACTCGCCATAGCGGTTAAACCCTGTGTACAGCAGCGGCTACATCTGGCCACACGCTATTGGTTATAAGAAAAAAGGGTGGACACAACTACTGGAAATTCATCATACATCAATGTCAGCAATACTTATTTAGCTTCCTCTGCCAGCATGTATTGGCTGATGACTTGATACACAATACCTAAAACAAAACCTCTACACTGCCATCTTCAGGTCCCGCTCCAGATGTTCTATGAGGTTTAAGTCTGGACTATGGTTGGGCCACTCAAGGATGGTTAGAGACTTACAACTTCTGTATTGTCTCGGCTGTATGCTTCTGGTCATCACCCCAGTCTGAGGTTAAGTACACTCTGGCGCAGGTTTTCTTCAAGAACCACCCGGTGGTATGTGGTTGCATTTGTTCTTCCCCCAATTCTGACCAGGTTTCCCTGTCCCTGCCAACGAGGAACAACCCAGTGTTGTGATGCTACCACCACCATGCTTCACCATATGGGTGATATTAGGCAGCTGATGAGAAGTGCTTAGTCTTTGCCAGACACAGTGCTTGGTGTTCTATCCAAACAGTGCCGTTTTTGTCTCATGAGCGCAGGGAATTTTTCCACAATTTCAACGAGTTCTTTAAAAGTTTTCTGGCAAACTCCAAGTGGGAGTTAGCCACCCAACCACAAACGTCTGGCTGATGGCAGAAGACGTCTCTCAACAGTGGACTTCTGAAGCTCTTTTAGAATGACCATTGGGTTTTTGGTCACCCTTACCCCAGACCAAAGCTTTGCTTGTTCAGTTACTCAGTTTGACTGGACAGCCAAATTGAAAAAGAGTCCTGGGGCCTCATGTATAAATGGTGCGTACGCACAGAAATGTTGCGTAAGAACTTTTCCACGTTCATATCACGATGTATAAAACCTACACTTAGCGTAAAGCCACACACTTTTCCACGGTACCTTATACCTTGTCGTACGCAAGTTCTCCGCTCGGTTTTGCAGACTGGCGGCACCCAGCGTCAAAGCAGTGCTACTGTTCCTGTGTGGTTACACCTTATTTTCCTGACGTGGCTTTATAAATACACTGAAACTAACCGCATATTGTTTATTAGTGTAATGCATCTGATTGTAATTAACTTGTAACAATATAATGATCCAGGAAATAGGCATAGTATTCCAAATACCATAACTGCTTTAGCGTTGTTACTCTCATTGCACCTTCTTCTTCTTCTTTCAGCTGCTCCCATTAGGAGTTGCCACAGCGGATCATCATTTTCCATTTTACTCTCACTGCACCACTCGGAGTATTTATATCACTGTATCTGAGTGTGAATCACAGCAGCAGCTGTTCGGAAAGAGAATTATCAGTATACAGCATCAAGCACACGCTACCTCAGCCACGACAAAACGTTTCAAAGCCTTTCCTGTATGGACCTCGCTGTTCAGAAACAGTTTCATCCCAAGAACTTTAAACGCACTCAATCAAGTGCTCCTTGTAGAACTGTTTGTACTTATAAGTACAATCACCCCACTGTAAACTTGCATTACAGTTATAATATTACACAACTTGAGCCACTTTATAAAGCTCGTATTTACCATTTTTAAGATGAAATGCAGCAAAATATGTTTATTATATTATACAGATAAAACTTTAACTTCATTTAAATAATCTATATTCTTCACTGGGACTGTCGTGAAGGATAGAATAATTAAACATGTACTATGAAGATATTTCAATGTTCCTTAAACGTTTTGAAGAATCGGCGCTCTAAGCTTACAGATGGCTTAACGTCTATTACAGAGCTGATTGTGTGGCGATCGGATACTTGGAGAAAGAAAAGCAAGGACTGCAGTGGCGGCTACGGCAATATATATTGAATATAAAACAGAAAGATAAAATAACAACACAGCTAAAAACGCAGCAACAAATTTCGGCAAAAGTTAAATCCTTGTGTCATGAGCACGAGGTGGCTATGCAGTGTCTGCAACGGATGTGGCCATCCACCGTGCATAAGATACCTTATTGACATTGGTTCTTCCTCTGCCCAGTGCCACCACAAGCCTAGAGCCGCCCCTGAGTACTGCTGCAATAAATTATTTCATCGAAGGTCGCACACAATCACTGCGCCGTGAAACCCATGTTTAATAACATGCTTTAACTCCTATCATCATGAAAATGATATCATGTATACATCTCAGTATTATAGTTATTTAGAGAGCTGTAATATCACGAATGTAATAGATTCTGTGTCCAGTTGGAGGAAGAGAGCCGGTTTAAGAAGCAAGTAGTGATTCACACGCATAGAGCACATAGAAGATCACATACAAAACAAAGCATTTAACGTGCTATTTTAATTACGATGTGATTTGAGAAACTGGTTAATTAAACAATTTTAAGATGAAGTTTATGATGTTCTACTTCAATGACAAAATAAACTACGTGATTAAAGTGGAAATGTCGAGACTGAAGTTGACATTTCGTGCTTTTTCCCCACTGTGTGCCTTTTTTTCTTTGTACCCTAATAAGCTTTCATATGACACTAAGACAGTGGGCTACAACTTGCCTTTTCACGGCGACTTTGATATGTGACTTCTTATTTCCAGCACTGTGCGATTTTGTGAATGTGAGCTTTCAAGTTTCTCCAACATGCTATGTCACTCGATCAGCTTCCTTTTGTTGATTATACCATGGTTTATTTGAACAAATAGTATGTTTTTCCTTTGCCTTCACTTGGTATTCGCTGAAATTCTTATATTTTCCCCCGTGCTTTTCACAGAAGGCTGAGCTTAAGGGCGATTTATATTGATTTGCATATTCAAAGAGGCGTAATTCTGGGAGGAGTTGGGGCATTACATAAAGCGCGTGCACGAGCGTTACTTTTCACGCTGATCGGGATTTATGTAGCGGAAGAACGTGGAAGTTGGAGTACGCACAGATTCCTGCATCTGGATTTTTCTGTGCGCAAGCACATTTTGGCTTTTGTGCTTACGCCATGTTATAGTGCGAGTTCTACGCACAGCGTTATACATGAGGCCCCTGGTGTTTCCAAACTTTTATAATCTCACAATTATGGAGGCCACTGTCCTGAAAACAATCATCATATTTGTTGAATCCCACATTCTTGAATTTCGGCCTTGGAAACTCTCATTGGATGTTTGACATTGTAGAAGAAGCTTTATATTCCACAGCACCAGCACATTCCCAATTTAGTCCTGTCATTTTGGTATACCAGCACAAAGCAAGATTCCTCCTGAGAAACTTTCAGTTAGATTGCACCTTCTAATCAAGGGGTGTCCAACTCTGATCCTGGTATGCTGCCGTGGCTTCAGGTTTTCATTCTTACCCTTTTCCTAATCAGCGAACAGTTTTCACTGCTAATTAACTCCTTTTCTCTTCATTTTAATAGCCTTGTTTTTAAGAATTCAGTCCTCTGAATTGATTAGTTTATGCATTAAATGGCAGCCAAACAGAAATGAGATGTGAGACGAGCCAACAGATAAATTGGAACATCAAACTCCAGCCAATTTCACTCCAACCAGTTTCTTAATGAGACGCCAATTCTTGCTGTTAATTAAAGCAGTTATTGAATATCATGACTTGTTGCTGCTCACATTCTGCCACAGCAGACTGTTGACTTTCTCTTTTTTCTAAGACCATCGTCAAGATGTTTTGGTGACCTGAGCAAACCAACATGACTGAGACCTTCACCTTTCTTTATTTTCAGGCGAGCTGGTCATGTTTCTCAGTATTGTTTGGCTGCTCATTAAGAAAAAAGAAACTAAGGAGTCTGACGTGAGTCACGTCAATTAAAACTAAGGCAAAACAAGTTAATCAGCAGCAAAAATGGCTCACTAATTAAGAAGATGGTTAGAATGAAAACCTGCAGCCACTGCGGCCCACCAGGATCAGAGTTGGGACACCCCTGTTCTAATCAGTGAGCATTACTCTCTTCAGTACGGAAAGCAGTTTGGAGAAAGTAAAAAACTGAACCTCTTTAGGTTGGGTGGACGTTTGTACTTTTAATTATACCCAAAATTGTTTGTCTTTGGACTAGAACTAATATTGTAAAGTATTAAATTGTTTAATAAAAATTGAAACGTGAGCAAAACAGGGTGTTGCTGTTCAGTCAGTATTTGAATATCGTATATACTTGCGGATAAGTTCTCCCGCTGTTAAGTCGGGACTTGATTTTACCGTATAATTTCTGGTATTTTATAATGTCACTTGTATAAGTCAAATGTGGAAAACTCACACTATTGGTTCAAGAGATTATGATATTCTAATGCCCACCTGATAGAGTAACCATGGAGCACACTACCGTTTGTTTTTTTTTCTATGTGGGTGCGGCCATGCGCTGTATCAGCACGTGTTCCTAACCCCTCTCTCTCTATTGTTCCTACGTGACCACCTGATAATACCCGAACTATTCCAAAACAACGTTTGAACTGTTTTGTGTATATGGTATCTCACACACCTTTATCGTAAGAGCATCCCATATCTACAATGGAGTGTTCGATCAGCAGAAAATATGAAGCTGATTTTAAATTAAAAGTCGAAGTAGTGAAAAAAAACTCATAACTGCACTGCTGCAACAAAATTCAATGCATCTAAGAAGCTGATGCGAGATTGGAACAGGCAAGAAGATGTATAAAAAAAAAATTAAGTCATATTTTTCAGCGGGCGTACAAGTCGGTTCGGATTTTATGATCGATTTTTCGGGTTTCAAGACCCGACTTATATGTGAGTATATATATATGGTAAACTTCAAAACGCTTACCTCACATTTGTTAAGCTCTCGCCCTGTTTTTTTTTCTTCTTCGTAATATATGGCATTGTCTTTCCTATGAAGTTTTGACTGTTCCATTGATAATTTTTAATACTTGTCTATTTGTGTCAGCTGTCTTTTTTTAGGAAAATATTTCACCTAAAGGCATAACAGACATATTGCATTATTTGTATATAAAGTAAGCAAGTTGGCAGGGCTTCATGAAACTGTCACCATGCCACGTATAGCTGGATTCTCTCTGCATGTTGATCACTGGTGTAATATAACATTTTTGATTTCTCTGTACTTGAAGATGGGTAGCTATTACCCATCCATTCTTAACTGACATAGTTAAATAAGGATGCTATAGGAGAAATGTCACTAGGGATCTGCACTGGCAATCGGAAGGTTGTGGGTTCGAATCCCGTAAATGGCAAAAGGGACTCTGCTCTGTTGGGACTTAACCTGCAATTGCTGAGCGCTTTTAGTAGTGAGAAAAGCGCTATATAAATGCAAAGAATTATTATTATTATTATTTAGTCTGGTACTGTACAAGTGGAAGGGAGTTGTCATACAAATAAGATATGACGCTTTCTATTTTAGCAAACAATGGGGCATAACTATGGAAAATGATGCATTACAATCTGTCTCTGTGTGTCCTTTCAGGAGTGAAAGTCAACAGTCCAGTTCTGTTGGAGTAATTTATCTTGTCAGTGAGTATAGGAGGCTGAGGAGCATTGGCTTTGCCTATGGATATGTAACATAATATACAGGGTGCATCACAGTCTGGGTTCTATATAAGACCACCTGTTTTTAGTTTTTCACTTACCTATCAGGACCTAACACCTGGTCCTGATCGATTCTTAGAGTTGAATCAACGTAACCAACTGACAAACAGATTTTACTTTGTTACATCAATTAATAAGGAAGTTCAGTCCAGGAGTAGAACTGGACATCAAGAAATCTATACCACCTTCATTAAAAAAGCAGAACCCATGGCAGTTCAGATTTGTGGTAGCACCATACAGTGGGCCAAGAAAAGCAAACTGACCAGGAAGAGTTAAAATGCCATCCTCCAAATAATGTCAACGCCACTGTTGCAGGTATATTTGTGAATGGATTATATTCAAGAGAGTTGTCAGTCGTTCCAGGAGTGGGTGGTGCAGCAAATTCATCCAAAGATGAACAAGAAATAAAAAAAGAACTGAAAAGCAACATTCAGGGACATGCAAGCTGCTTTCAACATGGTAATAGTTGCACGGGTCACATTTTTTTCAAGTGTTTTGCTAATTATGATGAACAGCTTCAAACTTACATAGGAGTTTGGAGAAAGTTTTAATGAACTTAATGTCTTCGATCACTTATTGATTCCAACACATCGCACTAGTTCAATTGAACTAAAAATGTTTTTTCCGGGGAGTTTTGTTTGTACTCCTAATCTAATGCTTCTCGCCTCAGTGTCCACTAATAGCTGGCCAGCACTGATGGATTTCACTTGCCCGGATACTGCTTTTCCATTGTTGAAATGTTTTGTTGAAATCTTCCACCACCTTTGTCACTGACTTAAACCAATATCAGCAAGGACAAAGCAGAAGTATGAACACAGAAAATGAAATTAATCTTTAGCAATATGCAGAACTTCACGACTTTGTATATCTGAAGCATGCGTCAACCAGCTGGACTTACTTTGGTGCTGTGTAATTGCCAACAGCATCCTTAAATGCCTTCCATGTTACTTTTTCCAGGGTCACTTTGAATCGCTTGTCAGTGATGACGTTATTTGGGAGCAACAAAAATACGTTCCTTAATCTTGCCATCGGTTATTAGTGGGAACATGTGTCTCAAAATATTGAAATCCTTCATCTTTGCAGCTCACTGCTCTCAATATATTTTTCATCAGTCCAAGTTTTAAATGAAGTGGAGGCAAAAATATATCTTTGTTAGGTTGACAAGGAGTTTATGTGCCACATGTTTCTGCCCTTACGGTGGGGCCAGTTTTTGTTAAAAGACAAATATTGGATGCACCACTTTCCCTCATTCCAGTTCTTGGTATATCCACGATGCATTCCTAGCTGGAGGCCACTACTTTTAGATCACCACAGTAGTTATTGTACTGTATATTTATATTTATGAAAAGAACTCACAAAAACAAGCAACTGTTAAAAAAAAAAAAAAAAAGTACATGACAGGAAAATTTAAAGGTGAGTTTTGTGATCAGTAGGCCAAAATCCTGAAGTGTTCAGGAAGCAAAATATTTGCTATTAAGTGAAATCATAAATTTGACAGAAATCTTCAAATCCAATAGTTATTATAAACATTTTCTTTTAAAGGAATTGTATAAAAAGGACATTTGTATACAACTTTATTTAAAACAAGAGGTTTACAATTATGAATAATAGGGCAGCAACTGATGCATGAAGCAAACACTTTAAAGCTTACCAAATATGTCCACTTTAAAGCAGAAAATATTCCTGCACACTGTTCAATACCTTGAGACTGGACATGTATAAAATGTTCAAAACTACTACCACAAATACAGTATATACTCCAGTTGTGTCAGATGTTAACATTAATGAAAGTAGTGCGGGTGTCCTAAGTTCACCAAAACATTACTGTGTCAAATATTCATAATTCTATGAAAAATCTTTTAATCCTTTGTTTCAACTTTCAATATTATCAATCTGTTTTACATAGCACCTTTCACAATGTGCATCATCATAAGGCACTGTGCACAGCATGAGTGAATAAAATACAAATTGTGCTCTCTTTCTAAGTTAATTTCTACTGACCAAACTAGAACAATGTCTGTGCTTCAACCTCAGAACACACTCTGTGCTAATGATCAATAAAACAGCTCATAATGAGGACCCAGACAAACTCTACTGTAATCGGTTACTGCCCTCTAGTGTCTACCTGATCCGTTTTCCAAAATGCAGAGAGTAAGCTTTGCCTGCTTATAAAGCTTTAATTTCAGAAATCAAAATATACAGATCAATTAAGTTAAATTTAAATAGATATAAAATATTGCATTGATTATAATCTAATGTTCATAATTTAAGAAAAATGAAGCCATTAACTGAGGTAATTGGATACATTCAGCAACCATTTGCTTGCTTAGTCTGTGTAACATTGCATCAAAAATGACTTTTTTTTTTTTTAATTAACACTGGACAAAACACAAGTGACAGAGGGGGAAAACACACACACACACTGAAGGAGGACACAAAGTCACCATATTGCACTGTAGCTTACAGTAAGGAGGAACGCATCAGAAATTTTCCTTACATGTACCACATATTCCAGTTTAAATGTTTCATGTTTAGACACCAAACTGCTTTCAAGAAGCACTGGTGGCTCATTTAATATTTGTTAAAATGCAGCAAACTACAAAAGCCAACAGGCCTTGTTAATCCATTTCGTCTTTTCTTTCTCTTTCTTTCTTTAAACTCGTACACAAACATTAACAGTTCACCTATTTTAAACAATGAGCCACTGGAAAAAGTTTGTTAATGTAAATGTGCATCAAGACACACAACCATATTTTTTACAAAGATTAAATACTTCCCTTGACATGTGAACGTAAAATGTCCACATTTTAAAGACTAAATGTGCTTATTTTGCTTTAGTTATGCAAATATTTTTGCTTAGAAAATTTGGAGCATTCCAGTTTCTTTTTCTTGCAGCCAGTATATGCGCCAGCTTTAATACAGTTGGCAGAGATGTGAGATGCGATACGTAAATCTCCACATTGAGATCCTGTAAACTGTACACACGAGTCAAAAGTGGTAGCCCATCATGGCGTATAACTGTTGGTAAAAGTTGGACGCTTTGGACAATTTGCACTTAACGTAATAATTATGGGAAATTCTACAACACTGTTTTCTGTTAATGCAAGCCATGTTTAGCAGTTTCTTAAGATATAGCAAAACATACACAGTAACAATAACTTTGAAAAAAACGGCAACCAAATTTACACTTAACAACCAAAATATAAATACAACAAAAATGTACCTCAACTTCAAAAACAAATAAAATTTGACTAAAATGTGTTTTACCGCATCCAAAACATTAACGGTATTAAAAAGACGGGAGCTCATACAAGCTTTGTGACAAACAAAAACTTCTAATATCATTGCAGCTCATTTAATTCTGAATTAAGACTCAAGCCGGGACACTTAAAAACACAACAACTGTCAAATTTTCCAAGGCCGTCAAATTATGAAAAGAGAAACAATTGTGCTCTTGGGGCTACTTCTTTAAAAAGGCCAAGAAACCCTTTTATCACCAGGCTGAAAGTGAAGTGCCTTTGTCCGATTACTGTCTTTGATCATAAACATGCTACATTCAGGAGTTGCGTAATTACTGAAGACTGAATATTTAAAATAGGTTTAACCATGTTAAGATTCTGAAAATTACAGTGTACCATTTTTACTGTTAAAACAGTAGTTATGATAAAACTCTTTGGTGATAATGTCTTACTGCAATGGTATGCATTTGGGCAAAGACATCCACACCTCTCGCTTTTTCCCTGATTAATCAATTTCCTCAGCTGTAGTTTCTGCCCTATAAAGAAACTCAAATATCGGGTGGTCCTAGGGCAACACAACAGTTAAGACATAATTAGGCAGATGAAATCAAAAAAACAAACATGATTAGGAAAAAGAAAATGACATCTTTGATGACACTTCAGTAGAACTTATCATCTATGCGGAAGTGTGGTCGGCTGACATCCTCTGGATTGAGGAAGACTGAAATGGATTTTCCGGGATTTTCAGTCACCAGCTGCTGCAAACGCTTTGCCAGGCGGTCATCTTCTGCAGGCCTGGATGAACCTGCGCTCATCTGCCCATTCTTGAGATGACCAGTCACTTTTGCCTGTTCGATTGCTGTTCTCAAATGCTCAACAGGATCTGAACGGACACAGGCCAATTTGCGTGCCAACAGGAGAACAGTAGTGTCCGATAGGTGCTCAAACATATTGCACTGTGGAAGGAAATAATTTGGACAACTTTTGTTTAAAAGTGCATGGGCGAGATCATCCAACAGACCGAGAAGAAGCCCTCCTTGGACACTGCTCTCTTTGGAAGACAAGTATGTAGAAGGAAGCCGGTCACAAGCCCAGAACATAAGAGTACGTAGGTGATAGGGGCTCACACCAGCTTTAGGACGAGCTAGAAGTTTTGAAATGATTGCTTTTGCAGCCTGAAATGCATGAGCCAAAGGCAGTGGTATGCACTTCTTCAACTGAACTTCACTGCGGGAGAAGGCCAAGCGCCACTCCTTGTCTGGCTGACTTCCACTGTCAATGCCAACCAACAGTTCAGTGCTGGAAGGTGGAGAACAACAAGGCAGCAAATAGAAACCACTGATTACTTCCTCCTCTGTGATTTTGCCATCCCAGAAATGGTTCTCCATGAGCCAACCCTGAGCCACTGCTGGCCAGCCCCTGAAAGATACTACAGGAACTAGGTCATAAAGGATACGACTGGTTCCTGCAGTCAGGATCAAGGTAGTGACTGGGCCATTTCTTTCCACACGCTCTGGGACAGGGGTACCTCTTTGAGGATTCCTCCGTAGTTCGTTGACAGCCTTCAGCACAGCACCAGAAAACCAGTCTACAACTAAAGTAGGAGAGAAATAATATCCATCACTTTGATCACCATCTTGCACACCCTTGCAGCAACTCTGCCAGCGAGATAAGGTTGCACGGTCACATAGCCGCAGGCTAAGCCAGGAGTGGCAGGGTGTAGAATGGCGCATGTCCAGGGTAACTGGCTGGTTACGATCATGTAGTTTTAATGCTGGAACCAGTAAAGTGAAGTCTAGGTCATAGTCTGCTCCTTTGGCGTAATCCCCTAAATTATCAGGGCTCAAATCTAAAACACCATCACGAGTACCACCAGAGAGCAATAGGTATTCGTTTGCGATGGGCAATCTTTGATCAATCTTCTGAACAACACCTGAAAAGGCATAAAAAACAAAAAATATCAAAATTAAACTTCATTTTGCATTGATACAAGACAGGAAATCAATACTGATGCAAACTGGTAACATTGCTACTCTACATCTATCTATCTATCTATCTATCTACACTTGCAAGGTTTGCAACAATGTTTTGAAGTTTATAGGAGAACTACTAATGTGCATGGCCAGGTACCAGTTAACTTAATTTGTCCTAAGGGGAAAAGTTAACTTTTTACAGAAGCTCATGAAATATTACAAAAAATACAGCCACCATCACCACCCCCTCACACATGAATTACAGAAGTAGAAAATGTCTGCCTTAGCTAAGGATAACAGAGCAGCCACAATAAGGCATTATATGTAAAGACTGTAGGTATATATGACAAGTATGGTGGCGCCCGTGCTGGCTGCGGCTAACAGAGCTCCTGAGTCTGCGGTGTTTAGTGTTAATCTTTGTTCGTCTTTGTCAACTAGTATAAGGAAAGATGTAGATTTAAGTGATAGTAGTACGCAGACATACATTTATGAGTGGCAAATCCTGCTCGATTTCCGAAAAAACTGCGGCAAAATATCCAGTGAGGTGACAGAGACGTTCCGCAGCCTTTGCTTACTTCGGCAGCCTGAGAAGCTGAGCTGGCGAAAACGCAAGTGCAGCGATCGGAAGCAGAAATGAGGGAAACACGCCGGTGTTAGCACAAGACTAGAAACTAACCCCACCAAACCTGTGATACTGTCCATTCTGCTCGCGAACGTCCGATTGCTGGACAACAAACTGGATTATATAAAGCTGCAGCGGGCCAAGCAGTGGGAAAGAAGAGACTGTTGCATCTTTATTTTCACTGAGACATGGCTCCAGGAAAACATTGCAGACTCAGCCATCCAGCTAGACTGACCATCTTCCGAGCGGACAGAGATGCCTCTTTGTCTGTTAAGACCCGCGGGGGGACTGTGAGGTAATGTGAACAGAGAGTGGTGTACGAACGCTGCCTCAGTTGAGCAACACTGCTCCCTGCTGATAGAGGTTTTATCGGTAAGGTGTTGGTCTTTCTACCTGCAGAGGAAATACAGTTGCATGCTGGTGGTTGCTGTCTACCTCCCGCCTAGCGCAAATGCTAACCAGGCGCTAGTGGAACTCTATGAGAGCATCAGCAAACTGCAAATGACGCAACCGAGGCATTTTTCATTATTGCTGGAGACTTCAATCATGCCAACTTGAAGTCAGTTCTCCCAAATTTCTTCCAGAATGTGAACTTTGCTACTAGAGGGGGAAGCTGTCTGGACAATGTTTACATGAGCGATACCGACGCCTAAAAGGCCCTACCCCACCCCCAACTCGGCTACTCGGACCATATCAGCATTTTTATGGTTCCTGCATACAAGTCCCTGCTGAAGTGCACTAAACCAGCCTGCAAAAACATCAGAATGTGGCAGGTTGGTGCTGTTTCAGCTCTCGAAGACTGCTTCGAATTGACAGACTGGGACATTTTCAAGGAGGCTGCCATGGATGGTGACTCCATCAATCTGGAGGAGTACACAGACTCTGTGACTGGCTATATCTCCAAATGCATAGAGGACGTTACTGTTACCAAGGATGTTACCACAAGAGCCAACCAAAAGCCTTGGATGATGAGAGAAGTGCACAAGCTGCTCAAGATCAGAAATGCAGCCTTCAGATCTGGACACAAGGCTGCCCTCAGGGTGACCACAGCCAACCTGTCTCAGGCGATAAGGACAGCTAAGTGGGCATATGTGCAGAGGATCCACAAACAATTCAGCGGCACCAGAGACACACATTCTATGTGGTAGGGCATTCAGACAATTACAAACTATAAGCCCAACCCATACAGCAGCAATGGTGATGCCTCCCTTCCGGATGAGCTGAACAACTTCTTCGCATGATTTGAGGCGCAGAACAAAGAGCCTGCGAGAAAAGCAACACCTCCCTCCACAGACCAGGTACTGCTTAACTCCTTAACAGCATGCTGCCCCCTGGGATCTTCCACACTGCCTCAACCACCGCTAAAAACAGAACTTTTATACAGGCAAGCCACCTTCCTGCAAAGACGAGTGGGCATGTAGAAAAGAACTGAAAATCTCATATCGACCTTTAAGTATTTTGACACTCTTGATATCTTTCTGCTGTGAAACATTCTGACCTGTCATTGTTTACACATGTCTTAAACAACTATTATCATACACTGATAATTTCTGTATTATCTATATCTATTATTTATTATTTATATTATACAACTATTGACTATATTTGTATATGTATCTAGATTGCAAATACCATACATTGCATCAATGTTCATATTGCTAACTACATGTCAACGTTGCTGCTACTTCTTTGTCTTGTCTTTGCACAATGTCTTGTCGTTTGTGTTTTAATTTTTAATTTTAATTCTATTTTTAATTTATTATTTGCACATCGTGTTGTTACACTGTGGACCCTGAGCTTCACAATTTCTACTATCTATATACTTGTATATGGTTGAGATCACAATAAAGTTCACTTTGACTTTGATAAAGAAGCCTCGTAACATTTCTTAAAACACTTCTACTGAATAATTTGTTAGCTGAAAGTCCTTAATGATAGTGCGTCAGAGAGAGGATATAAAGCATTGCTCATAACGGCCATCAGGCTAGTCTTCATTCTCTCCTCCATTGCTACCTCCAGCAGGTCCAGAGTGTGTCCCATAACTGAAATCATCTTGTTGATCTGGGACTCTTTTGAAGTGATGGTACTGGCACAACACACCACAGTCAAGAAAATATTACTGACCACTAAAGAGCTACAGAACATATAAAGAATGTTACTACCCATATTAAAAGAAATGTAGTCTCCTAAGAAATGACTCTGCTCTGTCCTTTCATATATAGTGCTGTGTTATTGACCAGACCAGCCTGTCATTGATATGAATCCACCAAGCAGTACACCCCTTCAAGTCCACTGCCTGAAAAGTGACAAGGTGTAGAGGTTCTTTGGTGTTGCGAAAGTCAGTAAGCTGATGTCAGATTGCAGAGAATTCTCAAAGTTCTCCACCTGACTCTCATATCCTGTCTTACTCCCCTTGTTAATATAAACCCATTTGGTCAAAATCAGAGTATATCTCAAAGTGACAGGTCCTGATCTAATATTTATAGTTCAAGGTGTACAGAGTGAGCAGAAAATGAGACAGAATTGCTCCTTAGGATGCTCTAGTGTTGCTCACATTCACAACAGAAACACAGCCATTGAGCCTCACCTACCGTGGTCCATATATGCAAACTAGATACACCATGACTCAAGACAGTTGACGCCTTGCACTTCAGATCCTGTCAACACATTACATTCTTGTCCGTGCCAATCTTGCATACATTCCTGACACTGACTAGGAGTTTCACTATCATGACTTAAATATTTCCAGCAGCTGATCCTACTATCTTTATATCAAGGAGGCAGTTTACATCTTTCAAAGCCAGCATTCTAGACGTTCAAAATTTTTAGCATGGTACAAACTAATTTGGAACATTATTGCAATGTGTCTCTGGAAGCCCTTCAGACACAACATTAAAATGTAGGCTAAAGATCTGGCATTGCCATAAACGGTGTTGAAGCGTAAGATTTTCATTCTTGGGCAGTGATATTAAATTTTCAGTATCAATTTGAGTTTACTGTCACGTGTGTAGTGTGTCTTTGGCTGCTTTCAAGTTTTTACTGAGATCATTCTATGGTAGTGTCTATGTTTTTACTTCAGGGACAGGTTAATATTTGGTAAAGTGCTTTGCTTCATTCACTATATGAATAAGCACTGCATTATAGCAAGGAAAACACTTTGAGAAAGAAAATAAACGTTTATAATCTTAAATTACTATATTATTTTATTAAATGCTTTCAGCATATTACAAACTGTACTTGCATACATTTAAATCGAAGGAAAGACTTAACATACAAAATAGCGTGCTGCAGGATCTTTGCAGCAAAGGAGGAGGGGAGATGCCAGATGGATGGCAGGGAGTACACAATGAATGCTGCAGCTGCAGGGCGGAAATACTTGACATTTTTTGCATTTTTTTTTCTTTTGGCAGAGTGTGAGCCAAGTAGTCATTGCTTTTATTTGAAATGTTTTCATCCCTATTTATCAGAAGCCTACACAAGTAAATTTGGCAGAATGCAAATACAATCACAGCAACATAGTTAATCTGATTTAGCAGGATTAAGCTAAGTTACATAATTACAGCTCAGTATATGTGCATATAAAAAAGAATGACAAAAAAAGTAAATAGATTTTGGTTGGCTCTTTTTCTAATTGCCAAATGTTACTTTCTGCATTTAATCAAAAATTCGATGTCTTCTCATTTTCTGTTTTATATAAAGGAAATAAAATCAAGAAAACAACCACCACATATATAGCAGGCAAAAAGCTAGATGGCCTACAAGAGGATTAAATCACCTAGGGAGACAAGGCAACCAAGGTGGTGTCACTGAAAAGAAGAAATTATAAAGTTGTTAAAATGGTGCAGAAGGATTCAAATCAATGTAGCATGGTGCAAGAGCTCTCCAACATGCTGAGATAGGCACAGCACTGTGACCATTTCAAACAGAAAAAGCAAGGTTTTAAGAACAGAATTCAGTTAAGTGAAAACCTCAGCTTGTTATTGGGCAAAGTGTGTATCATTGTGAACTTTATAGTTTGTACCAGTTTGACGTTTTGAAAATGTTCCCGTCTTATGCCAGTCGATACAAGGATTGGCTTTGGCACACTTTGACTGTGAATTGAACAAATCAGACAAGCAAATGCATAAATTGTAATTACCCCTTACAGTCTGTTATTTTAGGACTGTGAACAGAATTATATGAGAACAGAACCAGGAAAACAGAGCTTTCTTCTTGAAGTGAGTGGTGGAGCCAAAAATCAATATCATATACAATCCATATCAGTACAGTGATTCCCCCGCTATATCACAGTCCAGCTATTGCGCCCCCGCTACATTGTGGATTTATTAATACTATTATTATTACTAGGGGGCTCTGCCCCCCGCTCGCCCACCCCTGGGTTTGGTTTACTGGATAAACAATTTAAAGAGATTGTTATTTTCATGGGAATTTTACATATGCATTACTTTCATTTTTACTTTAAAACTTTTATAAAAACAATATTTCTCCTTTATTTTTCTGGCTCAGGCGTGGTTAAATCTCTTTCTCGCGGCACTTATAATGCTGCTCGCATTGTGAATCGGGGGGTCTGAACGCACGCTAAAGAGATGCGATCAGTTCAGCTGGTGTCTTGCTGCTGCTGCTGGAATGCTGTGTGTTGTGCTTGTCGCGCTTTGCGTTAATCACTTAAAAGCCTGTACAGCAGCTGTCCTTTTGCCAATTTGCATCTCTGCCACTCAATTTGTGAAGGGGGGAGCTGAACACACGCTAAGCAGAAGTGGACGGATCAGCTATTGGCTTTGTGCTGCTTCTACCAAGATGCCTTTTCTGCTTGTCGCTCTGCACGTTCTGAAGGAGGAGGAGGAGTTTGGGGTGTGTGTGTGTGTGTGTGTGTGAGGGCTGAACGCACGCTAAGGAGAAGTGCTCGGATCATCTGCTGGCTTTCTGCAGCTGCTGCTGGCAAGCTGCGTGTTCTGCTTGTCGGTGTTTTAAGAGCTGGGAGCACCTGAAGTTTGTCTGCCAAAAGCATTCCAACAACTGCTAGGTTAGATGTCAGTGAACTTGTTTTAAATTATTTGTAAGTAGGGCGTGTCTTCATAATGTCTGTCCGAGATGATCTGTTCTCGATCGCTTCGCTGAAACCCACCCCCGTACAATTTATTTGTATATGCTTTTCAGAGAAACAGTTAAAAAAAAAAAACTGTGTCCACTGATGCGCCTATTAATATTTTTCTACTCAAACAGGTGCAATAGCAGGTATTCACCTCTCTCGATCTGATAAAAAGTACAGGTTCTTCCTTAGCCGCTTGTTCACATTGCTGCCACCGCCTCCGCAGCGAAGCGAACACAGCACAAGACACAGCCTCTTTCTATTCATCCTTGTCACCTGTCACTTTGAGCCACACAGCACACTGCCTGAAACTGTTAAAGGAGTATTGAAAACAATGTATACACAAGCCTGTAAACAAAGAAATTAACCTTAAGATGCTTATACACTGACACAATATCACATTTCCTTTTACATGCAAATTACGTGTGATCTCTAAAAGTGCTTGCATATTTTTCATTAATTCTTAATATAGAGGCAAAATGTCTTTTAATGAAATCATACAGATAAGAACTTTATCTGGTATATTGGTTGCTCCTACTTCATTGCCAAATAAACAGTACTGCAGCAAACACCGGAACAGTGCAATGCATTTTAACTGTTGCCTTACCTGTTTATTGTTCTTCTGGAGTTGGACTGCCACTTAAAGTATAACCATACTTCAGAATTTACTGGTAGAAAAGACTGCTATTTCTTTTTGAGGAATCTGTTTTGCTATAACTACACTAATCTATAGCTGTTTCAGTGCTCCTTAAATTTTGAGGGTCTGTTACAGCAGTGTTGAAACTGCTATTTTTCAGATCGCAGCAGTTTTTTTTGTATGTCAAAAGAAATGAATGCTATAGGTCAATCACTTTTGCACAAGTGGATCAAACTTTTAAATTAACCCATGCCAAGTTTTTAAAAGACAAAGACTATAAATAAAATTGGGAAGTAGACCACACAACAGAGGAGAAGAAACCATTCGAAAATGTATTCTGAGGTGGAAAGAAAGGTTGCAACCCACAAATTTGCCAGTTTCCCTGACACAGACTTTATTTACTTAGAAAGACCAGAGGTTTAATTTATAACAACTGATGTAGAATACAATTGTGCTTACGCTTGAAAGTCAAAATTGGGTGGACTCACTCATTAAAAAAAAAAAATAAATAAAATAAAAAAACACCCGTTTTATGAAACCAACCATTACATACAATGTACTCCACTTGCCATGCCAAGTTTCTTTATAAATCTCAAATCAACTTAATTTTGCACATGTGCATAAGCTTTTCGTCACTCCTCATCATCATGTGTCAGTAACCATGTAGAGTATGGTGGAAAAAAATGCCTTTTTTGAATATTCATGATGTAAAATTTGCTCATGTTCCTAATTGACATCTTAACTAGAAGCCAAGGAAGAAGAAAGGAAAAAAGGTAGTCAATGAATCTTAAGTGAATGTGAACTTGAGATATTACTTAGCAAAGTGGTGAGCCACAAAAACATTCTTTCTGATGTTCTCTCTGTAGGAGTCATAAATTAAACAGACACAGGTGGGAGCAAGGGACAGCACCTGAGTAGAGAGAGCAATAGCAATGTGCCATCAGGGAGTGCCCAGAACACTGCCAGTACACAACGTGAATTGACGCAGGCTTTTTGCGCAGAACTGCAAAATTTTAAGAACATTCTCATTGAACTCGTTAAAAAAAAAAAAAAAAAAAAAAAAAAAAAAAAAAAAAATCTTGCCAAGTAAATTTCAATGCTGTAATACACACAGGTTTTGCTCCTAGTGGGGAACAACAATCCTGCGCCAATATTCATCAGTTGCCCTGTTTTTCACTTGGGGTTGCCAACAAATTGTCCTAAACAGCAAACATATTTTAACCTTTGACAAAACTTCAAACATGCTTCTCTACACTCCAACCTTCTAATTTGACTTGTGTTTCACAAAAACAGCAGGACAAGTACAGATGGAGTGGGAAGAGGATGCACAAAAAATACAAATGCTTTATAAGCACAAATGAGACTGTTAAATACCCACAGAGAATATCATCTGGTGCAGGCAGCGTGTAGTGGTAAAGGCTTTGGACTTCAGACTCTGAGGATGTGGGTTCAAATGGCGCTACTGACACTGTGTGACCCTGAGCAACGCACTTGACCCATCTGTGTACTAATTGGAAAACCAAAAAAAATTTTAACCAATTGTACCATAAATGTTGTAAGGATAAAGGCATCCGCCAAGTAAGTAAATGTGTAATATGTAAAATGACTTGGCTGCACCTCATATGTTGAACTCTGTAGGAGGGAAGAAAAAGGAACCCAATCTTCAACAGACTTCTACTTTTACAACAGTTCATTAGTATCTGAACACTCACAGTAAGGTAAATGGAGTCTTTATATTTTTGACAACTGACACCCTTTAATGACCTCTGCACTCCCTTGCATAACAGCATTATCTTAAGTCATCTCAGACTTAGCCATTAGGTCCCCTTTGTGGACATCTGGCAAAAAATTTTATTATAATTAAAAAAGAAAACAAGAAACGAATAAAAATAAAAATTCACTTACAAAAAAGATAAGCATAAAAAGCTCTTAATTGCAGATTGTAACAAATCTATTGTTCCCTCTCTGGATTCTTGATGGTTCTCCATTGCCTTTACTCCCAACCCCAAGTCTTCTTGATCACAGATCAATAATGAGCTCTTACAGAAATAAATATGACTGAACATATTAAAATAAATATTTTAATATGCTCAGTCATGAAGAATGGAACTTATTCATGTTCTGTCAACCATCCATTCTTCCTTGCTTAATTTCTGAGCTCCTTTTACATATTTTTTCAAAGTACATGTGAATCCTCCCAACATGAAATACTTAGTGCAGACTGATGTCTTATTGTGTTAGTTCAGTTTTGGGAGGATTAATGTAGGCCTTCTACACTAAGTGCCTCTTTGTTTGCTAAATTCAAAGCATATGAGCGCTCTCAATTTTTTTTTTTAATCTTATGTTCATTACTTTTCTTTAACCAGCTCTGTACAAGCCGAGTGTTGATATGACCTTGAGCCTACATTGGCTGTATTTTTTCCAAGAACCTGCAGTACACTGAAAATCTTCTTTTCATAGTGGTTAAAACAGATAATATTTTATAAGACTATATACCGGAAGGCCACTTTTCTCTGCTTTCTCTTCTGTGGTGACGTTTTGCACCACCATCACCTGATCGAGGCACTGTGCAGACACTTGTGCGCTGGAATGAAGGCCAGTGCCCCAGCTTTCCACAAGAATCCTCCCCCCACTGCATCAAATCCTCTAGGACAAAGCCTGGAAACAATGAGGGATAATTTAAGAAGCACAGTATTTATCCAAAGTCCTCTAGTGTGCTGCAACAACATGTGACGCCCCCACTGCACTGGCCATGATAGTTACCCTTTAGTAATATTTCTACAGTCTTGACAAATCGGTTTGTTTTTGAAATTACATTTATTAACAAAGGCATATTTGCTGCTCCTGCTAATGCACTGCCTGTGCTTTTAAACCATAATACTAAATTAATAGGCCATTTCAAAAGCAGTCTTATTAAATAAGTTATTTTTACTAATGCCTGAATTTTTAATCATAATGCATTAATCACACATTTTTTGGGGTTAATAACTAGTATTTATCATAACATAGCATTTGTCACTACAGATATTTTTGAGAACAACAAAAGCTGCTATTACCTTTTAAATTAAGCATAAATTAATTCAGTATTTATGAAAAACAAACAAAAAAAAAACTCAAAAATATATTTAAAATAAAAAAATTGGTCACTGCAAACATTTTTTCTTAATTACATAAGCAACTTTGCCATCCTTTGGATTCAGCACTGGAGTATTTCCTTCAGCAACAACCACATTTAACACAAATTAAAATGCAAATAAACTTCCAATTCACATACAATTATTAAGTCAGAAGAGACGAAAGCTTCATGTAGGGCTGTGGCAGCAGTCAGGTAAGCTGTGCGAAGGGTGGCCAGCCATGACACTTGTGCAGCTTTAAAAGATAGGTGCAGTGATGGCTTTCACAAGACTGCAAAATCTGTGTCATTGTACTAAAACGCTAAAATTCTGTGTGGCAGTGAGGAATGTCACTTTCTTTTTACTTTTCTTAGTGGATCATTGCAAGCAGACTGTTCCTATTCTAACTATAGATAACCAAGAGCAATCACTGATCTCTACCCGGACAGGATGCAGACATAAAAACCACATCAAGTCTAAATGCAATCCAGCAAAACTATGTACTGATACAAACAATATATAAAATGGTTTTTAGAAATCTTGCGAACACCTTAGGCCATAACATATTTTGAATATAGATGAAGTCGAGTTTTTAATACATTTGACACCCCAGCTGTAGCTTTCCTTTTTAGTTATTTAAGTATTCTGTTACTATTTTCAGTTATCTTGTGGCTGCCCTGTAATTTTATTAGGACGCCTTGGGGGCTGCAGCCATTCAGGACCACTGCTCTGGAGGAACATCAGCTAGTAGTAAAACTGGTATCATCATGAGACTACTATAAATCCCTATATACTACTGAGTTTAAAGAAGACAATACACAATCAATCTAATGCATTTCTGGATACATTACAAATACCACAAATAGACACTTTTAGTGCAGAGGAACTTGATAAACCTGGCATTATCAGAATTACTAGATGCTATAAAGTAAACAGCCTGATGGCTACCCTGCAGAATTTTACAAGAAATTCTCCGTTCAGCTAGCTCCTCTCCTTTTAGAAACATTTACAGAAGCCAGAGATAACCAAACTCTTCCTCAAACTTTTCGCCAAGCACTAATCACCGTTTTTCCAAAACAAAATAAGGACTTATTACAATATGCATCACACAGACCAATTTAACTTCTGAATAATGACGTTAAAATACTCTCTAAAATCATAGCTAGAAGGATGGAGAAAGTGCTCCCTTCGGTAATATCACAAAATCAAACTAGATTTATTAGGGGCCAACACTTATCTTCAAATCTTCGACGCTTGTTTAATGTAATATACTCACCAACTAAATCAAACACCCCAGAAATATTATTATCATTGAATGCAGAAAAAGCATTTGACATGATTGAATGGAAATACCTTTTTACTACATTGAAGAAGTTTGGGTTTGGCCCGAACATTTGTGCGTGGATCAAATTACTGTATACTAACCCAGAAGCTTCAGTTTGTATCAACAACACTTGCTCAGACTACTTTAACTAGAACGTGGTACTAGACAAGGATGCCCCTTTTCACCGCTACTGTTTGCAATTGCCATTGAACCACTGGCAATACATTGTCGAAATACTGATCAGATAAAGGGGATTACCAGAGAAGGACTGGAACAGAAAATTTCATTATATGCAGATGATATGGTACTGTATATATCAGACACAGAAAATTCTGTGCCTGCAGTCTTAACAGCACTTACAGAATTTCAAAAGATCTCTGGTTTAGAATTAATCTGAATAAAAGTGTACTCTTTCCAGTGAAATCTCAAGCATATAATATTAGATTAGATACCCTACCTTTTATCATTGCAGAAAGGTTTAAATACCTAGGGGTAAACATCACAAGTAAACATAAAGCTCTTTATCAACAAAACTTCGCCGTCTGCATGGAAAAAATTAAGCAAGACTTGCATAGATGGTCAACCCTTCATCTCACACTAGCTGGAAGAATTAACACTGTTAAGATGAACATTCTTCCTAAGCTCTTTTTTTTATTTCAAAACATTCCAATATACATTAATAAATCATTCTTTAGGCAATTAGAGTCAACAATAAAATCATTTATTTGGAATTCAAAACATCCACGCATTAAAAGAGCGACCCTACAAAGACAAAAGGCAGAAGGCCGCATGGCTCTACCTAACTTCCAGTTTTATTACTGGGCAGCAAATATACAGACGATAAGAACCTGGACACAAATAGTAGAACATACACAGGCTTGGTCCGCAATAGAAGTAAAATCCTGCAGTACTTCTTTGCATTCCCTGCTCTGTGCTCCAATAAACACACGTTATCGGCAATATACTAATAACCCAATTGTGCTTCACTCACTTAGAATATGGAACCAATGTAGAAAGCATTTTAAGACAGAGAAGCTGCTATCTGTGGCACCTCTGCAAGAGAACCACCTCCTTCAACCTTCGCAAACATATGTAGTTTTTAATATCTGGAAAAAATTTGGAATTAACTTGCTTAGAGATCTTTATATAGACAACGTCTTTGCATCCTATGAACAATTACATTCCAAA
>JANRMT010062791.1:153939681-153956793 GCA_026402145.1 Polypterus bichir lapradei | reverse complement strand
ATTCTTGAAAGATTGAACACCCCAAATAAAACTGGGAAGCAGACCACTTATTTGTCACCAATTCCTATATTGTATGACACACACAAACAAATAATAAACACAGTTAAAGCCTTTAAAATAAACATGTTATGAACTTTTGATACATTTGAGGCTTTAACAAGAAGATACAAAGCTAACATGCTTAGCAAGCTTACAAGAATCAGTTAAATATTGCTGTTAAGATAACAAGTCTATTGTTTACTAAGCAACAATTTCAAATACATTTATAAACAGAAAAAGAAGAGACAAAGATGTAAGCTGCTGTACTTAACACAAGTTCATTAACCATCCAATCCCAGACAAGCAGTATTTGTTTTTAAATACAGTGGCACCTTGACATACGAGTGCCCCAACGTACGAGTTTTTTGAGATATGAGCCATCACTAGGTCGATTTTTTGCCTTGTGTTACGAGCCAAAATTCGAAATATGAGCCATCAAAGAGTTTGTTGCCGCACATTCCGAGAAACTGACGATGGAGGAGTTGACAGAACTACAGACGCGGCAACATACGGAGGTTCTGCAGGAGACCGGTATCGCAGAGGAGCCAGAGAAGGTTATCTCTTAAAGTGAGATAAAGGAAGTGTTTGCAATGTGGGAAAAAGTTTCAAACTTTAAAGAAAAGAAACATCCTGAAAAAGTTGCAACTGGTTGTTTAGTGACGCTATGACACTTGCCTAACTCATTTCAGAAACATTCTAAAGGGGAGGACTAAACAAAGCTCCTTGGACAGGTTTCTATTGAAACGCCCTGAGAATGAAAGTGACGAAAGCGTGGCAAAAAAGAAAAAAACTAGTGAAGAAGAAAATTAAGTTAAGCAAAAGTGAAGTGAAAGAAAAAAACATTACAATACGCTAATCAGCTCTGCCAACATCTGTTTATTTCTTTAGATTCTCTTTTATGTATTAGGTTTTAATTTGTTTGTATACAATATTTGTTCATTATAAATACATTTTTCTTATGTTGAAAACATTTAATAAAAAATTGGGTTTTTTTGGGGGGGGGCTGCCACAAATTAATCTCATTTCAATTAATTTCAAAGGGGAAAATTGATTTGAGATACACGAGCATTTTGACTTACGAGCTTGGTCACGAAACGAATTAAACTCGTATCTCAAGGTACCAGTGTAAAGGACAAAATAAAAATGTCCAATTTAATGATCATGTCTCCTGTAGTGAAAATCGGGCAATTTAGATCAGCGACAGATCGGCTGGAGCATAACTCCTCGAAACTTGTTGTAACGTTAAGCCAGTCTTCATGGCAATTCTGTGCTTTATACATCCTGACTTTTGCATAAGAAACGTCCTATGTACATTTCCATAAAAACGCTTTATACATTTCTTTTTTAAATAATAAAACCTTTTTCATTTAATACTTTTCAAGATATGACAAACGATCACATGATGCATGCTATTAAGGCTTTATTATGTTTCAATGCACTCTTCCTTTAATGGTAAATGGTTTTTTTTTTAATCCAACATACTAAAAAGGTCTTTACAAAACACAGTTAATAAAACAATGCAACAAATATCAAACCATTTAAAGCTATTAGAATAAAAAAAGTACTAAATCTAAAATCTATTCAGTGAACACATCTACATATGCAGCTCACACTTCTCAAATATAATTTAGCCACAGTTAAGCACGATATAAAAGGCAAACGTCTGATTACTTACAAACCACTATAAAACCAAATGACAGCTTTTATTGCAAAGCAGAAAGACTTATGCAACTAGTTTATTCTCTTAAACTTATATACTTCCACTCTTACTGGTGGAATAAAACTATGCTGAAGGATGCTGGAGAGATCTGTTTCATCCAAAGGAAGAGGTATGTCAAAGCTTGGGATACTTAAGCCAATACTTACAACAGGCAGACAACATACTGAAGTGCGTATTATGTACCACAACAGAGAATTTCAGGTTTTATAGCGCAGACTGTCCATAAGAATGGTTACAGGTGGAGAACCAACACAAGGACTTTAACACATGATTGCAGATTTGACTAAAATTTTATGGTATCAGCTTTGACTTTATTCAAATAAAAAGGGAATAATACATTGCAAGATACTCACAATACATAATATACTGTAAAATAAAAAAAATTTCATTATTACCACACAATGACAAAATATCAGAAGAACATCATTATCAGCCTGGCAATTCCCTCCTCTAATAGTTACATTTATGTTTAGCTAGGCTTGACTATCAACCAAAGTGTTCTAAAAACTGATCGCAGCCACCTCTATAATCATGTACAGTACAACTCTTTTTTTTGAATGTGAAATCCGCACCTTTGACTATTGTGAATACCAAACTAAAGAAAGGAATACTAAACTTTGCTGCATCTTTTGCTTAATTAATAAGAAAATATCCTTATATATAAACGTCTATGCATGGAAGTGTGTGTGTCTGTCTGTCCGGCCCGGAAGTAAGAGATGAAGTCGAGGTAAGAAAACAAACTCACTTAGCTGCTAATATAAAAGAGAGGCGAGCACGTCGGTAAAACAAAACCTCCAAGAAAGAGACACTCGCCTAGCCGCTAATACAGAAGCAAGGCAAACACATCGACAAAACGGTATCCCTTTTACTTTTCCTCCCACCACTAATACACAAGCGAGGTGATCTCATCGGCAAAACGAAACCTCAGAAGAAAGACAAAGTTGCTTAGCCACTACGATGCCCGGAGTACTTCCTTTCAATCTGTACATTTCAATTTCTTTTCTGACAATTTCAATAGTTTCTAGGACCCCATGCTTTTTACAGCACGGGCATACACAACTAGTATTTTACAAATTATAGTTGGATAGTTATTTGAAAGATGATAAAGGAATACTTAATTACCTAAAAATGCTTCTGGCCAGTGCTATACATTGTAAAAAATGTTTGCAGAGCCCCACGACTTTAAGTTCCCCATCTGAAGTCGTGTTGTATCATTCGGTATCTCTGTGCTTTGTGCAAGTCTGTTTTAAATGAGAACCCATCTTATGAGAGACCTCTGCTTTTATGGCGCCAGATTGGAAGGGGCGGGAGAATGCTCTGGGCTTTGGGGGGGATGTAGTTAGTCGACTTCTCTGACTGCCTTCTCGGAACTGTGGGCAAAGCAGAAGATACCGTTAGCGACGGAGGCCCCCTCTTGACCCTGCGTGGTATCAGTTACCTTAAAAGAACCCAGAAGATTGTCCCCTGGTGTGAATGCATGACACAGTAAATCCAAAGATTCACAAGAGTGACTATTTGACTTGATGACCCGACTCTCCCCATCATTTGTTGGTCAAGAGTACTGCCTACAATTCAAAAGGTCCTTCCCGTGAGTCTTTGGGTTTCCTGCTTATGTACACTCAGATAATTCCAGGAGAAACAGTTTAACAATATTTTAGCCAAATAAATAAGCATTGGCTCTGCACATTTTCACTGACTTCTGTTATTTCATAAACTTCTTTCTCTCCATTCTGCATGAAAACATGGGAACAGCAGCTTACCATTTTTTTACCGCAACTACTACAACGTAAATGACGTAAGTAACACATAAAAAAATATAACTTTTGGGTGGAGTATTCCTTTAAAGGCTGAATAACAATTATAATTTAAAATCTACTATGTAATAAACACTAATGTCTGTGTGTCCAGTTGCTCTGAACAATCTGATCAGTCAATTGGGCTTTGGTGCGATTGATTAGTTTGGCTTTGATGATGTGACAAAAGAGGAAGCGCAAGTGTGAAAAGTGGACAGGATGCAAGAAAAGTGCCTCAAAAAATTGACAGAGCCTGAGAAGCAGGCTTTACAGGAACACGCTTGAGAGAGGGAGCGGCTGTAAAGAGAATGTTGTACACAAGCGGATACCAAGGAAGGGGCAAGTGACTGCAAATATCTTTTTAATTATTCTACTACTTGTCTTCAACAGGTAGCATGGCTAGTATAGTTATAACACATAATATAGTGATGGACAGTATGAATTGTGATAAATCAAAGAAGCTGAATCAACATCAACAATAATTATTTTTTTTAAACCAACCCTGATTCAAAAATACCAGTGTATAGTTTTAATCATTGACTCCCAGGATATCTAAACCAATGTATTAGGCTTTAAACGTTCAAAACTACTAAAGCTGCACACACCTGATCTAAATGTCTTACAAATAAATGTAGGACATAATTTATGACACATTTATTTATGACATATTAATATACTGTACAACATGCTTTAAACTTTGAATATTTATGAAATGCAAACTAAATCTATATGTGTCCTAACTTATATGACCAAACTATCGGCACTGCATCCTTTCAGATACCAGCTTGTGTTCATTTGTATTCAATTAATCATGTCTGGGGTTCAGTGTTAATGCTCATGTTTTCTCATGCCTAGCTCACTGCGTTTATTTTGAATAAAGGGTGAAAGCTGGAAAGGTGGAAGCATGTGACTGGATGTTAGGAATAGGACTGGGTGCTGTATTTATTTTAAAAAAGGGGGGGCTGCTCATGAAATCACACAATAGGAGAGAGCTTTTACTGAACATATCGGATGTGAGCTTCTTATTATCAATAGTAGTGAATTTTTGGTACGTCATCCAGCCCAGCTATATAAAGACCTTAAAAGAAATATGCAGTCATTCCAAAAAACAAACTGAAAGTGAAGCAAAGAGTTCTGAAATGAACTATAATTTATTACCACCGTACCATGATAACAGAATTAACAATATTTTGAAAAGGTTTAAGTAAATTATGTTATTAAGAATGCTTTGCATTTCTGAAAAAGATATACTCCTGATTTAGCTTCCATGTGTTTTTTAGCTGGAGTAAATTTGAATACTATACCCATGTAACAGGCAAAGTAGCAGGTGTCCACAGATTAGCCTACCTTAAGCATTTGAAAATGCTAAGTATATGGCCAATTTAAATAGCTGTGTAGGATATTAAGTGTTAAATGAAAAGAGAAGCAAAAAGTAAATAAATAAAATAATCACAATAAATTGACATCTTTAAGGAACATTCTTTAGTAATGTCATGAAAATCTACTGGCTCATTAGGCAATGTTTGTTATGCTTACCTGCACTAATTAACAACAGAAAGGCTTAAACTGAGGGAAATTTGCATTCTGGAATGGCATGGCCTGAAGACAGCAGTTTCCGCAAGCATCAATGAACTGAAAATGGTCTACAATTTCTCCTAACAATTGCCCAAGTCTGATCAGCAGCTAAAGGAAACATTACTATTTGTTGAAAGTTATTGTTACTAATGAAAGATTCATCAGTTACTAAATACAAAGGTACCTGTGTTTTGTTTTTCCAGCCTGGACTGTGAATGTTTAGACAATGTGCTCTCTTTTGACAAGAAAAAGTGAAATTGTTTGTGTATTATTAGTTTAAGCAGATGGTATTTGTCTAGAATCGTGACTCAGTCAAAGGTCAGACATCAACTTTTGATGCAGAAATCCAGGTTAACTGCAAAGGAGTTAAAAACTTTCTGCCAATGTGATATACTACAGTATAAAATAAAGTTCAGCCGCAGAAAGCCTGCCAGCCAGTAAGTGATAACAAACATATTTTAAATAAAGGCAGGAATGTCATTCCTTGCCATGTTGTGTTCTAAAATGTCACTCCTAGAAACAGAAAACATTAAAGGCCAGGTATCTACTTTTAAAATTTGCCATAACTAGGCATAAAGAAACTAGTAACATAATAGAACTGGCAGGTTGCATCAAAACAAGCTATTTCATAAACAAAAAAAGACTGCAAAAAATAATTGGATAAAACAGTGTGTGCACATGTAAAACTCCTTCCTTAGTCATAGACACAGAAATATATAATATATACGAATGTAATAGACAACTTAAAGGAAAGCTTCAGCCAAAAATTATATATTTATGTATATCATACTTAACTCATGTAGTTTGTAGTGATGGCCAAGAAAAAAATAATGCTGACTTCCATTGGCATGCCATAAATCTCCCTCCACCGTGTTTCATAGATGATGTGGAATTCATTGGATCATAAGCCATTCCTTTTCTTCTCCATACTCTTCTCTTTCCATCATTCTGGTACATATTGATCTTAGTTTTCTTTGTCCAAAGAAAATTGTTTCTGAACTAGACAGGCTTTTAAAAAATGTTTTCTGGCCAAGTCTATGCTGTCCTTCCTATGCTTGAGGTTTACCAGTGGTTTGCAATTTTTAGTAAACCCTCGATATTTACTTTTAATTACGTTTTCTGTTGATTGTAGACTTTAGCAATGATAGGTCTGACTTGCAGAGAGTGTTCTTGGTTTGGCTAAACATTGTGAAAGGGTTATTCTTCACCAAGGACAGAATTCAGCACTCATCCAGAAAACTGTCTTCCATGATTGTCCAGGCCTTCTGGAGTTGCTGAGCTCAGCAATGCATTCCTTCTTTTTAAGAATGTGCCAAATGGCTGATTTGACTACTCCTTGTGTTTCTGCTATTGCTCAGATTGGTTTGTTTTGTCTGCCTAATGATGGCCTGTTTTTACTTGCATGGACAACTCTTTGGAATTCATATTGAGAGTTCACAGTGACAGCTTCCAAATGCAAATTCCACACTTGGAATCAATTCCAGACCTTTTACCCACTTAATAGTTAATGAAATAACTTCTCCCAACTGGCTACAGGACAACATGTCAGTCAAATGTCCAAGTATTTATGAGCCATTGAAAATAGTGGGACCATGTATAAAAATGATTGTCGTTCCTAAAATAATTAAGTGATATTTTTGGTAAACCCTTTAAATTAAAGCTGTTCATACTTCAGTCACATAATAATTGCTTTATTTCATTGTGGTGGTGTACACAGTGAAAATATGAAAATTGTGTCACTGTCCAAATTCCGTGTAGACCTGACTGTAGTAATGGAATAATTACTGCTAAATGTCCCACCTCTCTATTTGTCTTTACTTAACTGATAAATACTGTATGCTTGTTTTACTGGAGAAAATTAAGGGGAAGTGCATTTAGAACAAGCCAGAGAGCAAATCTTTACGCAATGACTTCTCGGACTCTGGAACAAACTATCAAGAGTTGGAGTGGAAGCAGAAATATTGACAACATTTAAGGAGAATTTGGATGAGATAATGGGACAGATTAGCTATTGGCTAAATGAACAGGCTTCATGGACTGAACTGTCTCCTCTCTTTTGTCAAATTGCTTATGTTATTATGTTCCAGTTTAAATAAATGTTACATACTGGTTGTTGCTGAATTACATCTAGTTAATAAAATTAATTAATGTAGTACTTCATAAGTTTGTCTGCTGCACCTAAAATATCAATTTAAACATCTAATTTACTTAAAAACCTTAAACAAATCCTTGATTATAAAAAACAAAAAGCAGTTTGAAGACATTTTCAGTACTAAGGGCTGCTCAGCTTAGACATATATTGAAGTACATGTGAAACTGGAAATTTTTAACAAGCTTCCTTGGCAGTCAGACATAAACAGAAATATGGAAAAGTGCATACACTAGAATTACCTTCCAGCTTAATCCTACTAAATAAAACATGAACAAAAGCTTTTTAATTTGTCTCATGTGATTCAACCAACATATTGTGTAATAAAAGACTTGCTGAAATGCAGGGAAGCATAATTAAAACTGCATTTATCACTGTGCCAATCATCGAGAGGGAAAACAAGCAAAAGCAAATCACCTGGAAACACACAGCTGACCTTACATGACAGTTTAAGCAATTCGGTGCCTCTAATTTAAGATGCTCCATAACACTCAGGAGAGGAAGATAATACGATTATCCAATTTCAGCCTGGTTAAGGTGTAGGTATAAATGCCTATATTAAGAGGTTTCATTAAAAGTTGAGACTTTGAACACAACTCTGAAGCACCCTCTGCTGGCAGAAGAAACAGCTTATAGTTTAATGAACACCAGATGGAAAATTCTGGAAAAAGGATTCAACGCAACAGAATAACTGCATTTTAAAGTACACGTATTCTACTGCTTTCTTTTTTCTGTATTTAGTAAAATAAATAAATTAATAAATAAATAAAGTATACATACAAATTTAATCATATTGGTCTATGTAGCATTGGTAAACACAGATATAGAATACTTTTTCTAATTTCTTATTAACAAAATTCTGTAAAGTTGCTTTCGTAATAACCTCCAGTTAAGTTTGCCAACAAGTTTACTACAGAGATTTAAGAAACAATGGTTACTTACTACATAGAAGCCATACCACCTGCATTTCAGAACAGGTAATCCACCTGAAGGATTTGGGCCTGGATGGGAGACCACCTAGGAAATTCTTGGGGTGTTGCTGGAATCTATGTTGGTTAGACCAGAAGGGGATGCTTACAGTGTGGTCTGTGTGTGGATCCCAAAACCCCAGTGCTGTAACGGGGACACTATGCAGAAAAATGTGTCAGATGAGACATAAAACTGAGGTCCAGATACTCTGTGATCATAAAAGATCCCTGGGCAACTTTCAAAAACAGCAGGTATCTTCCAATGTTCTGTCATCCATTCCGGCTCCGTAATCACCCCTGTCTCTAATTATCTCAATCTCTCAGGCTTTCACCACCTAACAGCAAGTGGGTGATGTTGAACATACTAGTGTGAAATTAGCTGCCATTGCATAATCCAGGTGAATGCTGCACATTGGTGGTGGCTGAAGTGTCCTGGGGCATCCTTTGTAAAAAGTAGGGTGTATCCTGATGCTCTGTCTAAATTGCCCTCCAAGGTATAGTCATTGTGGCCCTCAAATCATCCACCCATCTCCAATTGTCTTTCTCACCACTTCACCACCCTAAGCGCTACTGTGTGGTGAGTGTACTGGTGCAAAAATAGCTGCTGTCACATAATCCAGGTGAATGTTACCCATTACTGGTGGCCAAAGTGGCTCTCCACTCACTACATAAAGCGCTTTGAGTAGTGAGAGATGCGCTATATAAGTGGAAAGAATTATTATTATACTTTCAAAAACAGGTGCAACATATAAATCTTGCAACAATAAATGTCATATATGTTTTCATCAGCATATGGAGGTATTAGCTGGTTAACATCAGTAAAGAGTAATATTTAATGGACAAGTCAAATTACTGTATTTCCCAATGCTTTAACTTTTCCAAATCTCTCCCTCCTTTTTTGGATTTATCCAAACTAAGTCTACCTTTGTGAAATCAATTGTCAATTTATGATTTCAGAATTCCTGTACAACAGCCACTGCATTGTTGTCTTCAGGCTGCCTCACAACGTAAGTGATGCAAGACTTTACTACTGCTTCTGCCTGCGTACTAAACCAGAACTAGCCACTGAATTGAACTGACTTTACAACCAGCAATTACTCTTACAAACTGGCATCTCATTTACTCCCAAACCTGTCAAATATACAAGGTGCGACCCAAAAGTTTTTGGACGAGTTGTTTCAAAAGAGTACTGTGCATTACATCTAGTGGCTGACACCTTAACTACGTAGTACTATGCTTCATGTACTATCATACCACTCCAAATGATTGATGATTGATTGAATATTGGTAAGGCTACAGTTTGGCAGATTGTAACCAAAGACAGGAAAAAGAAAGATCGGCGTGAGATTTGTTCCTCACGTCTCGACCACACAGCATAAGCAAGAATGTGTTGTTTACTGCCAGGAACTTCTTTTAATGGGACAAGATGAACATGTTTAGGAAAATATCATTGCCGGTGACAAAATATTGTGTGGCCACCAAACGACGGAGTGGGTGGGGCAAAACTCTCCAAAAAAGACACTGCGATTTCAAAAATTGAGAGTGAAGACAATGTTATTTTTTTCGATGCAGAATATGCAATTCATTGAGAGTTTGTCCCTGAAGGACAGAAAGTAAATGCAGAATTCTAAGTGGGTGTTTTGGATCGGCTACTGAAGAGAATTCAATGAGTTAGAATGGCCTAATTCCAATCCAGTGAGCGGTTCCTTCTTCAGGATAACACGCCATATCATAATGCAGCAATTGTAAAGAAGTTTCTGATGAACAGAAAAGTTGCTGTTCTTCATCACCCAACTTATTCACCAGATCTTGCACCTGCCGACTTTCTCTATCCCCAAGTTAAACTTTCCCTTAAAAAGGCGGCATTTTCAAACAGTGGAAGAAATTCAGTGTGCAGTGACAAGGGAGCTTAACTACATTTCAAAAACTGCTTTCCTGGAGGGCATAAAGAAGGTGAAGGAATGTGCAAACAAGTGCACTGACCAAAGAGGAATGTATTTTGAAGAATAAAAATAAATTATATCCATATAAGAAGTTATAACAGTTGTCTGTATAACAGATTTAATTATTTTTTACGGAAAAAAGCAAATGTAACCTTGCTACAAATAGTTTCTTTTTCCCCAGTTTGTCCATAATAAAGTATTCATTTCAATAAAATGAATAAAGAAAAATATGAGGAACTAAGGGCTACAGATCTGTTCCAATCAAGAAATTATTGTTCATTTTCTATAAAAGTACATAGTTACAAGTTCTGATTCAACAAAATGAGGTGGGCTCAAACTATGTGTTGAAGATGCATCACATTCATATCAAGAATTGACACCTGTCAAACAAACTGATTTGGCTTCAACCAAAAGCAAAAAATGTTAAATCCACAGCAGCTCTCCAGGAACTCTGTTTCTTGTAAGTGGGTATTGAGAAATGTGAAGAATTCACAGCTATCAGTCTAACTGAAAACAGGACTTTGGTGTAGTAACCTGGTCTGTGAATTTATTCTGCTATACAGAATTTAATGATTACTTAGAGGAGTTGGGAACACATTTTTTCAGCTTAGGACATATAACAAATAATTGGAACCTCTCTTTCTGTATTGGCCTGGGAACTCCCAGGTAGTAAGGGGTTATGTTGCTCTGCTTTGATTGACTCGTCTATTGCTTATTGCAACCATCAACAAGAAAAATGGACAGAACAAACTACTGCAAAGATAAACAAGACTACAACCCTAACATTAGCTCAAAAGGACTGTGTAAGCCGAGAGAAAAACTACTTTTAGCTAGTTACTCGAGCAAGGAGCCTTTACTTTTCCTTCATGACTGCCAAACAATACATTATGTGGTAAATCTTTATGCACAGCATGTTGTATGTGGACCGTGAAGAAAATCCAACTGTGACTAATGAATCGTGCAAGAAGGGGACAAACTTAACAAAAAAAACACTTATTTAGAAAATCTTTGTGGTGGCAAAATATGCCCTTTGCTTTCACTTTCAAATCACATTTGTAGTCTATTTTCCAAATGTTTACTCTGGACTATACCACACCCATACTTTTCACTACACATTTTGTGGTTACTGGAATAGTTTAAGGGCAAATGGCATTCTTGTTAGAGACAATTCTTTAGTGACATGCTGAGAAATGGTGACTCTATTCTATTCCCAGGTAAAGGATTGAGACATTTAAACAAAACATTCTGCTGTTTGTTTAAATAAATAAATATATTATATATATTATACAGTTCAAAGACAATTAAGTTTATCATTGCCTATTTATGAAACACAGTATTTCCAGGAACATATGTTAACAATTTTCAATAACACTATCAAATATTGGATAAATTATGCTTTAAGACCATTTCTTCCTAAGGGCAATCAAACAGCCAACACCACAGAAACTTGGATATTTAAAAATTTAAGAAAGCAGGCCAACAAGCCACATTTTATGTATGCTTTGCATGCTTTTGCATGCAATATTTCCACATATTACGCTGCTTCTTCTTCTTCTTCTGAAGGCTTTGCCATTAAAAAAAACTCAGGGAAGTTAATATCAGCAGTTACTATCCTAAAAATACCATTGTGATCAACAAACCCCAAGGTTACATTAGGACAAGATTTTTCTTTTTTTAAAGGGACTTTCATACAGAAGTAATAACTGATTCTAACAGTTGCTTATGCTAGAGATTCATTAGAACATTCAGCCTGACATGCACATCAATCCTATTTAGCCTTTATTTCATAACATATAAATGAAATAAAACACAATACACCCAAATAGGAATTTGATAAGCCTCTTAAATGTTCCCTTTAAAAAAAAAAAAAAAAACACAGAATTCCAGAAGCAAGCATGCCTAATACCTGCAGGCCTTATAAAACAGTGCCAGAGAGATTTTACATATCAATATAATCACGTTTTTCAGCAACTGTCAGGGTGATACAAGCCCAATACTGTATAAAAAAAAAAGAAGTTAGAATTGAATAGTATTTTGAATGTGACTACCATTATTCCACATGACTAAATATGTTTTTGCATGTATTTAGTCTTAATTTTTATTTTAACCCTCCATGTGCACTAGCAGGACCTTACGACCTTCCTGGGCCTATGATAAATTTAGATTGCTATCTGCAATGTTACACTTCATTCAAAGGGCACTACATAAAATATTTATTATATAAAGCCAAATTAAAAACCAATTAGAAACATCGCTAGTACTCTGGTAAGAACTGAAAAATCCACAGAAGGAATCATATCCTACAATTATTCGTAAGACACTGGGATCATCAGGTGTGTCCAGTTTTAGTAGTATGGCACATTTAAAGCATAATGCATCTGTTTAGATATCTTGGGAGTCATGACTAGAAGTAAACATTGATATTTTTGAACAGGGCTGTTTTTTTCTTTTAAATTAATCATTATCATTAACAATGAATTAACTGTGTTGGCTTATCACAAGTCGTATTGTCTAGCACTATATTATTTGTTATAACGGTGCTAGCCATGCTAATAAGTAATAGAATAAATATTTGATATCTCTCACCCTATGTGTGACTTAGTGCCTTTCCCCTGCATCTTCGTGTGTCACGTCTCTTGACTGGCACTCTTTCGCTCAAATGCATTCTTGTAAAGCCTGCTTTATTTCCAAATTGGAGTAAGCAGGTTTGAGAATGACACTATTATTAGTCTACCAATGAACATATTTGCTTTGAGATGACCAAAAAGAAACAACATTTCTAGAAGGCCTTAACAGAACCGTGGCATCTTAAAGAACCGCATCCTACAAAGTCCTCATTTTTCTGCTGGGTGGTCGTTATTGTCAGAGTTAGAGAGGTGGCAGCTTTCTACAGCCAATTTTCATTATGCTCATGTTATTCACAATATCTTAAGGAACTCCTTATATTACAATCCACTACAAGAAACCTCCGTTTTGCAAATACCTACCGCCTTCACCCCCCCATGACCAAACTTCGTACAATGGGTGAATTTGCAGTCACTGCTCCACGGCTCTGGAATGCCCTACCAGAGAACCTGAGAACACAGCAGATTGTGTAGAAAAAGACTTTTCTATTTAGGAAAGCATATTAAACACAAATGCCACCAATTATTGTTGTTTTATATTGTTTTGTCTTTGTTACATATTTTTATGTAGAACTTTGAGATTTACTACAAAAGTGCCTTATAAATAAAATGAATTATTATTATTATTCTTGAGCATCGTTTGAAATCTGTTAGTGTGTCACTGATTTTTACTTTTCAGACTCAGAGTGACAGCCAGACCACTAACATTTTAATGAACTTAAGATATGAGTTTCCTTAACTTTCTCAACACAGACGTGAACCGGCAGCTGACAGTTTGTCAAATAAAGAACAAACCTGGATACAAATTCATTAAGCAATCCAAGCCAGTTTCCTGAATTTCAATATTACTTGCATGCAAAAATACACTTCAGCCTTTTTCTAGCCTTCAGCTAAACAGAGTATAGTTGGGTTTCAGCCCTATTCAAATAGGATTCATTTTACAACAGGTGGCGGCGCAATGTAATTATAGTTTTAGTCCTGTTCAAATCACTCATACCAATAACTTTTCATGGACAACATGTTTACCTTTTATAAAAAAGGTCTTTAAAACGCATCCAAAGTGAAACTAATACTGTGGTCAATCGACATGTCAGTAAATTTTTAATTTAAGTTATTCGCATGGAATTAGAACTGCACTTGGTAATAATTACTTTACCCAATGGCTGAGGTGGGGCAAAAAAAATAAAATATAAACTTTTGTTGTACTCCTGTTTGTGGGGGGGTGGGGAGGATGTTATATTCCCTTGGAGGTCCACTGGGGTTCTAATAAGCACAATTTATATAGACAAGCGGGTAGGGGTGTAGGGTTGTCCCACTTGGAGGTGTGAACAGACATATTGGTCTTATAGGCAGGAGTTGCTGATGTGGTCTGAGCTGATGGTAAGCAAATATTAACTACAGGGAACAGGGAAATGCCAGTGCAGAGTACCGGTGGCTCATTACCTCATTTCAAGTACGTACTTTATACCACCAGCTGATGTAAAAATGAATTCTGTCTGAATACAGCTGAATACTGTGTCACCGATTCCTGCTGTGCAATTGTGCAATTCTGCTGAACCGCTGTCTGCCGGATTCTGAAGCTGTGCATTCCAGTCAGGAGCAATGGCAACAGGAAAGGGACAATTTATGTATACGACATTCACAAAATGTGAACAAAGCAAAAAAAAAAATTCCTAAGTAAAAAAGTGGGCATAATTATAAAATAGTGATTTAAAGAATGATGTGGACTATTGTTGCAACCATAAGAAAGAGTGTTATCAAACAAATATCTGAAGCAAACACTAAAATTTAGAATTTGTGGGAACTGCCAACTTTATGTGGAATACACAAAATTTCAAGCTTGTTTGTGATGTACCATCTGCTGAAAAGACAGACATAGCAATCAAACAGACACACGGATACAAGGACGCTTGTTCTTTATTAACACGTTAAATGAAAGATACAAGTTAAAGTTGTATCTCATTTTGAGCCTGTCAAGTCATTAAATAAAAAATGTTACTAGTTTGTGAATTTCTTGAAATATAAAATTAGTGCCCATTTCTTATGTTATATACTAAGTAATTACCAAAATAATACAAATACTTTACAAAACAAAAGCTGCCCACTACTTCACTTAAATATTACTTTTTAAATTAACTGTGTATAATTTCTACATATTCAATGGAATTAAAAAAAAATATATATATACTTTTTGCAATGCAGAAATATTCGCTGCACACATTTTTTCATAATTTAATTACAGAAGATACTTATTTTTCCTCTGGTTTCAGCACTGAACAGTTTCAATAATCAATGGCCTTGCTTAACACAACTAGAAATGTAATTGTGTATTCTCATCACATACAACAATCACATTGGTGGAAAAGAAAAGTATCACATAGGGCTTTGGCAGCAGTCAGGTAAGCAGAAGGATGACAAATCATGACAGCTGTGCAGCTTTAACAATTGACGCAGTAGCATGTGTGAAGTCCCCGGCCATTTCTTTCCTGAGGATGTCATATTTTTGGCATCATTTTAAAATACTAAAGGTCTTTAAAGTATTTAGGGGTGGATTCAGGGAGAGGGGGGGCCTCCAGGGCTACAACAAATGCTCAGACTGGACCTATCTGTTGTGGGAAACACAAAAAACCTTTCTGTATTGTAATTTTATTTTCAAAATATTTTTCTCATTGTATCTTGTTACCTGTCACTTAACAGAACAAACACTTGACATGTGAGCTAAAACATTTTTTTACTCCAATTCAACTGAAATTCTTTCTGACATCTCAGATTGTTCAAAACTTTCCCTTTTTGAACAATACTGTCATGCAGGCGGTTCACCGTATCACATGCTTTGGTAATTTCCTCTGCTCAGATCCTAGTGGAATAAAGTCTTCCCTTATTTCTCAGTCTTGTGTTCAAAACAATCACCAATACTCTGCTTAGTATAATACTTAATGGGAGATTATTGCTTAATGATTGCTCTATTGAGATATCTCGTACTACACAACATTTTATCTAACCAACCTACCATAACACAATATGAAGTATATCCTTTAAACTTAAAATGAAAAAAAAAAAAACAGTTCAACATTTACTTAGAAATAGGGAGTCATTTATTGTTTTCCTCAAATAAATATGCATCTTGAATCAATGCTATCGGTATGGTTATTTCAGTATTTTATGATCGCTTATTTAAACTCTCCAGTGTCTGGGCTTGGATAAAAAACAAGATCCAGGACCTTTAATGAGAGAGTGTCAACCTAGTCCAGAGGTTTACTTACCTCAGTAGTGACATTCATGTCTCTGGTGACTCTTCCTATCAAGTTTGGGAGAGCATGGAGGGTCATGAGGTCGCTGGAAAAGGACGAAGGTCCAAGTCTTCAGAGTCCTGGTGCTTCCTATCTTGCTATATCGGTGCGAGACATGGGTACTATCCAGTGACCTGAGATGAAGACTGGACTCCTTTGGTACTGTGTCTCTTTAGTGAATCCTTGAGTACCACTGGTTTGACTTTGGGTTGAATGAGCAGTTGCTCATGGAGTCCCAAATGAGGCACGTTACCTGCATTGTGAGGGAGCACCAGTTACGGCATTACAGCCATGTGATGCGATTCCCCCAGGGTGATCTGGCTCGAAGGATCCTCATTTGTGAGGACCCGATTGGCTGAACCAGACCAAGGGGATGCCCATGTAACACTGTGGGACTGGACCGTGTGTCTGCCTGGGGGGTTTTGTCATGTGGTGGGTGTCGCAATGCGCTGTACCAGTGCATTCTTCCCAACCTGACCCAAGTGATTATTTTTCATATAATTTTTTTCCATTTTAAGCTCTCTGGATGAGTAAAAATAGAGATTAAATGTTATCTGAATAAGGTGCAATATGATATGTCTTATTGATTTCCACTTTATGATAATGAAATCATTTTTAAAAAGTAATTACAAAAGAAAAGAGCCATTTAATATAATGAAGGGAATTAATATGGAACATCTGTTACTTTTAAGTGAATTTTTAAGAAGAATATGGGTGTACAGATAGGTTAGATTAAGAGTATATCTTGCACTCTTGCTAGAATGTATTTTATAACAAAGACCATAGATCTGTGGAATACGTTACCAAGCACTCTAATTCATCAAGAGTAAAGTGAACAGACATTATGGAGTTATATTGAGCTGAATGGCCCATTTTTAGCAAAACTGCTCTACAAAGGAAACATGAATCATCCCAAAACTGGAGTCTAAAGCAAAAAAAGCATTTTTTTAACAAAAGTCTACACCTACTATTTACAACATGGACTTTCACAGAAAAAAATGTTATTTACAT
>JANRMT010062791.1:153887807-153909681 GCA_026402145.1 Polypterus bichir lapradei | reverse complement strand
TGAATAAAATGAGGACTGATCATTTATGTTAGGTAGAATGCCTAGAGGGGGCTGGGCGGTCTCACGACCTGAAACCCCTGCAGATTTTATTTTTTTCTCCAGCCGTCTGAATTTTTTTTTTTTCTGTCCTCCCTGGCCATCGGACCTTACTTTTTTTTCTATGTTAATTAGTGTTCCCTTATTCTATTTTTTATTTATTTTGTCTTTTTTCTCTTTCTTCATCATGTAAAGCACTTTGAGCTGCATAATTTGTATGAAAATGTGCTATATAAATAAATGTTGTTGATACTGAAAAGGGTCTGGAGCCATTTTTCGTACGTGGATTACTCGTTTAGCTGGATGTAATTGTTGACGATTTGGCATGATCCTGGGTCTGTCGGTTTTTTGAAACTCTTGCTGGATGTGTTGTCATAGCAGCAGATCCAAATCCTCAAACCTGCTCGGTGCAGGTTTGTTCGATGTAAACAAGGATTAGCTCACACACTTAATCAGTGTCTGTGCATGGAATTCATTCAGTCATGGCTTCGCCGTTCATGAATAAGCGACCAATTGGTATTGGTGTACAAATTATAAGAAGAGAATTTCATATAGAGAGGGTTTTGCTTAATCAGCAAGATCCTTTATTGCTGCAGGAGGAAATTCTTTTTAAAAGATACCGCTTTAGCCGAGGGGGAATATTGTACCTCAAAGATTTATTAGTAACTTATATTCAATGTTATACTAGGCGAAGTCGGGCTCTCACAACCACACAGACAGTATGCATTGCTTTGGGTTTTTTTGCAAGCGGCACTTTTCTTATATACTGTAGGAGATGTGGAAAATCTATCTAAAAGTGCAGTTTGCCAGGCAATTCGCAAAGTTTGTTTGGAAATATTTCCTTCGGGTTTTCATAGTGTTTCCTGGACACCTGTGTGTGCAGACCATAAAAGAGGCGTTTCATGCCATTGCAGGTAGGTAATACACAGGCAAAAACACCCACAGTTCCATAAAGAATCTCACAATCAGCCTAATATTCTCATTACCCAGGATTTCCAAATGTGATTGGGGCACATGGGACTGATCAGACAAAAAAAAGGGCTATATGGAACATAGCTATGGCACACATTGAGGACAAATATATGCAATGACCATCCTTTACCTGAAATGAAGTGACCACTGCATCCTGCTACTGGTTCTGAGGAGGAGCTTCCCCCTAGAATGCTCTCAGAAACAGGGCGATGGGCATTTTGCTGGAGAGCCAACTCTTCTGCAGGGGTTAGGTCTGGACTGTGTGGACCTCCATCTGTTTTTTGCTTGTCTGCCTTCTTATTAGCTTTAAAATTAATGTTTTTATATTATATATGATTCTTTATGTCAACAATTCTTTAAATAGTTATATACCAATATTTACCAGTTTGAAGTATATTCTTGTACTTCACTTTAACCTGTTCCCATGTTCTCAAGTTTGATCTGGAATTGTGACATATTAAATAATAATCTGACACATAGGAAATGAAACGCTGGATTCAGTAAGTACAATGCACACTAATTACGCGTTTAATTTGTCGGCCACTTTTTGCCAGCCATCTTTTCTGATTTGGGCTGCTTTTGCAGTGTTACCCCTTGTGCATATTAAATATTGAAATTCTTCATTTCCTTCGAGTAAAAGGTCCTGCTCCGCTTGTGTGAAAACATGCGCCCGTTCTTTCATTATTTTGTTGCAGCCTATTTAAGACTTACTGATCACGTTTTCTAGACTCAATATATATGGGCGGGCGGGCGGGGGCGCGCGCGCAGTCATATCGGATAATTGGATCCAGCTAGACTAATCTACTACACAGCTGTGTTTGAAAAACCGACTTATCCCGTATTAGTTTCACCAGCATTAACTCATCCAAGATGAGGCATCTGATCTCGAATGACTTAAGCGACGTACGGAAAATACCCCCTCTATCTGCAGACTTCCAGAGCGCTGCAATAGAGACAGTCCACTGAACAACCAATCAGATTGCATGTTTATGTCACATGATTTACTCAGCACAATCTCCGAGAAGGGTCTGGCTGCCGCTCAGAGTACAACATGGCACTCCTACTACATGACAAGCCTGCTGCACCACAGGCCTACTTGATAGCCATCATTACATCTTAGTAAGATAGCCCTCCCACAACTCTCATCTTAATCATAGTGATGGTTTATTAAAAATGCGTGTAAGGAAATTCATGAAGTAGACATGTTTAGAAATATGTAAATGACTGGGCGTGTTACATAGCACAACTGATGTGTAACACAAAAACAGTTAAATGTTGTTGAATGTGTACAATTTGATTGGCTTGTCCACTGAGCAGAGCTGTGGAAGTCTGCAGCTTGACACGATTGCTGCTTACAGCACCCAATCTTGATAGAGTTTTACATGTCCTGATTTGAATTCATTTACTTTTCATCAGCATAAAAAAAATAAAAAAATTAGGTTAGGGTAGTGAAGAGAAGCTACAAAAAACAGGTATGACATATTAAACCTCTAAATCCATTTAAGAAGGGGATGCCTGCTGAAAAATTGAAACAATAAGCAAACAGAACCCAATAAAACAGACTTTCTCTTAATTGAGCGACCATGGCAAATTGGCAAGGTTTATTTGGGGGTGTTCTGCCTTTATGAGGACAAGTGTGTTTCAGTAATGAATATATGAGTATATGAGTTACAGAGAGGACTTCAATTCCCAGCAGTCAGCTTGTCAACAGAAGCTGATTGGTGCACTGCTAAGTAGAGTTTGCATTCAGTAAAATGAAAGGATTACAACACAGCTACAGTTGTATTTCCCACATCCCATCTAAGTATACATGTGCCCTGCGTGATGGTCATAAGTGCAAGATAGCGAGGCTTCTGTCTGAAGTATCTTTGTTTGATGAGTTTTGTCTATTAAGAAATGCATATCCTAATTCTGCATTTCCCAATCTGTTTCAGCCTCTTATGAAAACCACCACTCTGACAATCACACTCAAATGACAGCCAGCCAGTTTTGAAGGAAAGTAAAACCTCTGGTGCTAACAAAGGTACTTGCACTTAGAGATCCAGGTGCCTGCTCATAGGTTTGTTATTTTGGCCATCACATCCAGCCAGCGTTCAGTTTGTGGTTACAAGCCCAAAGTGAAGGTCCTTTTGGGCACTGTTGAAAAGCAAATACAGTATTTATGTGTTGTTTCCCCTTAATTAAGTTGTCGTCCACCTTGAAGTTATTAGTCATTGTGATTGGCCTGTGCTGAGTTGGAACTTGGCCAATCACAATGCTTCACTTTGAAGGTTTTGATGAAGATGAAATCAAATGGAGCAAGATCAGGCAAAATTGAAGGTCACCCAACATCACTGGGCACGGAGATCAGCTTCCCCAGAAACACCTCCTGCAAAACTTGCATGGATCTCCACGCCGTATGAGCTGTTGCTCCATCATGTTGAAACCAGGCATCAACCAAATCTGTTTCTTCCAGTTGGGGCCATAAAAAGTTCTCTAGCATTTCAACATGACAGTGACCGTTGCTCCCCACTCCTTAAAAAGGTAAGTGCCGACAATGCCAAATTCCGCAACGGCGCACCAAACTGTAACACGCTCACTGTGCAGGGGTCTCTGATGAAGTTCACAAGGGTTGGTTTCAGCCCAATAGCAGAGGTTTTGCTTATTTGCGTATCCATTCAAATCGAAATGTGCCTCGTCGCTGCATGTGACAATGGCATCTTGATAAACAGTTTGCAGAATGTTCACACACAACTCTCTATGGCTCTCCCAGTCTCTCTCAGCGAGTTCCTGCACTACCATAATTTTGTATGGATGGAAATTAAGGTGTTCATGCAAAATCCTCCTCAAAGACATGTTGCACATGTTTGCATGCTGAACGTCTAGGAGACTGCAAAGTTGATGCCCTTACAGCTTGGATGTTTTCAGGTGTTCGTACAGTTTGGAGATTTTCTGTTCAACATTGTACCCATCTGTCTAAATTTAGCCACCCACTGAAGAAGTACTTACAATTTGGGACATCACCGTTAGGAGGAATGCTGAAGTGCATTTGGAAGGCGCATACTGTAGTGATGATGGATTTGTTGTTTTAAAGAACGCTTCGACAGCAAAAGCACAGTGTGCACTGGACCAAGGTATGTTGCTAACTGAAAACTACAAGGGATCGCCTATCAAAGGACCCCCACCCCAAACATCTCGACTGCCTCTACTTCATGCAATGTCCTTGAGAAATGTGATACTTCATTTTGCCTCATACTATATATTATATATAAAGAATAATTTACTTATTTAAGTCGAGTAAATACTTTATAGTTTCAATGTTCCAGCAATTTCCTGATATTGATATTATCTTGAGTGTAGTACACCATATAGTGGATAAAGTACCCTGTTAATTACTTGTTAACAGGGACACATTTAAGAGAAAGAAACTGATAGCTAATTTATGTTTATTATTTACTTTAGACCATACCTTTACATTTGTATAACTTTGAAAAAAATTAATAAATAGAATTTGGACATCTTCATCCATTTCTGACAGAGTGTGCATAGTGGTTGTAGTTTAATCTTGAGCCAATTTAATTCTTCACTACAGGTGCCTTGTCGTCTAAAGAAGTCTCTGCATGGGTGTCAGCTCAACTCTGATATACACCTTTGTTATCAGATGAGGTGCATAGCTGACTGAAGTGTTGGTAGAGCTGCAGTTCAGCCATTCACTCCTAAATGCAGGTTGGAAGCTTTCTGCATTCCTGTTAAATATGCTTTCTTAACTGGACTTGTGTTCCACTATAAGTCTAGGAAAATGGGCAATGCCCACTTTGCCCTACAAGGCTAAGGAGATCAAGAAGTGTGACCCACACATGTACTTATAAGGTCAACTCAGATGGGAGGACTTTCAGTTAAGGTGCTATCCCTGGTAAGTGGGTTATCAGCCCTTAAGGGAGATGAGTGGAAACATCTCCCGTGACTCATATTCAACCCATCACATTTTTCAATCATAATAAACAGTCTTCGTTGAACCCCATGTTACTGAACTAGATTAAGACAATTTCATCCCGCACAGATGAATAATGTCATAGTTACCAATCATGATTGGCCAATCCCAATTCTATGTTAGGTCTATGTACTGAAGAGCTTTAATGTGTAATTTGGTGGGCTCCCCATAGACTGGCTGGCTTCCTGGACTTCTATGTGAACTCCTCTTTCTTCTGTACCTTCAATCCATTTTGATATTAATGTCTGTGAAAAGGGAAATCAACCTGTTAGAACTGTATGCATGAATAAGATAAACTGAGGTCTCACACAGGTCAGCAGGACAGGTCTACCGTAAATATCTCTCCTCAGTGAGAGATTTAAGGATGTGCTCGCGGGTGACAGCCACAGAAGTCTGATTTACTAGGAATGTCTGCTCCCCTGATTAAATAAAGGGCAACTCTAAAGTATGGCGAGTGACAACTTTGTAAGAAAATGGCACAAATTGATAAAGAAAGCATTTTCTAAAAGCATCAAGAATATCATCTGGATCTTAAACTAACAGGTGATAAAATATTTCAGGTTGATGAATTCACCAGGCTTCGACATCTGACAGAATCTATCAGGATGTAATAAGCGGGCTAGATTCTGGAATATGACAGCGTCTGTCTCTTGACGGATGAAGCCATGTGTCTCTGAAATGTAACAAGAACAGAGTGCTTAAAAGGAAAGTACAAGATAGACAATCCATCAAAAAGGCAGGTATAAAATTACTTAAAATAAATAAGGTGTAATAATCCATTATTCAAACCTGCTTATCACAGTTACAATCACGGGTACAGGAGCCTGTCGTTATAGTAGCAGTTAACGCAGAAGCACATAATAGAGTAATTTGAACATCTCTTGTATTATCAAGCCAAGCTGTGCCTATACCAGAGGCCCCAGGGGGACAAAATGACATGGCTCATTCCCCACTGCCTTCAGTAATACTGGCACAAAAAGCAGCAGCACATTTACTGTAAGATGCTCAGGATAGCTTAATGTAGGATTCTCAAACCTGCTCATTCAATTCAGGGTCGCAGGGGATGGGGTCAAGGCCTAATCTGGTGGACCTGGGGCCCGATTTATAGAACTTTGCATGGATTTCATTGTGAAAATATGCACACGCCAAAGAAAAGGAAAATGCATAGCAAGAAATAATCAGATTTATAAAACCTGGCATACACACATTTCTAAGCAAATTTACCTTTATAAATCACATTCATCTTGTGAATGTGCACATGTGAATGCACCTCAGATGCTGCCCTAAAAGAGCCACAGATGGAACATGCTTATAAACCTCATACGTATGCAGTCATGATGCTGCAGAACTTCATTGGCTGGTAAAGCAGCCTCCCATCTAACGCATCGAGACCCCGCCTCCTGCATTCAACAGCATCTGGCTGTGCTCAGTAACTGATCACAAATGATCATGAGCAGCATTATAGCGCCTCTCCTTTGCATTCTGGGGATCCAGAAAAGGCGTTTGAGCAGGAAGCCACTACCACCTGACACAGGCAATGATGTGATTGTGAATACAATGAATAGCACAGGCCATACAAAACACTGACAGTTCAGCTATTTAGCTTAACTAACAAGCCAGCCACGACATACAGCACCATAACACATGCCAAAGCTACTTTGCCTCAAGATAAATGAATCCCAGGCCTCAGAGACATGATATTTGTCAGTCTCGCCTTGGCGTCACATATGACTTGTATATTAATGGATTGTAACAGCTTACGGTTGTCAAAAGCAAACATCATTCTTGCTGGGTGCCCTTATTGCAATATGAGTGCAGTCAAGTGCTCCGATTACATTAGGAGAACCAGACACTACTGCATATTGCCTTTTCATTTTAGCATCAACTATGTATGTGTACATACACCATATGGAAACCAGATGTAGCATCTCATCGGATGGTTAATGGCTTCCTACACAGCAGGCACGATGGAGCAAAGCTTGGTTTAGATATTCCTGACCTGTCGGCCAATTCTCTGAGCAGTGTAAACAGGTAGCCGATATAAACTGATGAAAAAAAACAAAGTTTTTTAGTGCAAATACGCAGCATTGGCCCTCTTAAAAGCGAACTAAAGTCTGGGCATCATATTCAATGGTTTTGAGATCTTATGTTTGCCAGTTCAACGCACTGTCTAATCACTCATAGATATGAATTAGTTTACACTTTAGTTGTCATTTAGCTGTTTTCGCTGTATTCCCCTACTTTTTCAAAGATGTCGTCATTTCCTTGTTTCTCTGAAAAGTTGCATACACTTAGATCAGTGTTGTCATAAATGTACACAAGCTTTTGTGTCAAGTTTTCATTTATAAATCTTGACGTTTGTGTGAGAAGTTTCCTACACATATTTCAGATCTCTTTTTGTGTGTATGCAAGCTTTATAAATGAGGCCCACGTGGCACCTGGTGAATAACTGTGCCCATCGCAAGGTCCACTGGCTGTTTGCGAAATGTGCTGACCCACTAGGCTGTCAATCCATCTTTCTTCAAAGTTATCTCTATCATGCTAGCGAATAAGGGGAAGGGTGTTTAAGACTGAAGTCAGGATGCAAAGAGTTGTGGGAATCTGGAACAAACTACCAGGACATGAAGTTGAAGCAGAAACCTTGACAACCTTTATGAAGTATCTGGAACAGATATTGGGACAGCTGAATAAGCTAAACAAATTAGCTTGAAGGGCCTAATTGATCTCCTTTCACTTGTCAAATTTCTTATGTTTTTAAGTCAACTGCTGCATGCCTCAATGACTTCCAGCCCATAGCGTTCACTCCCACTATGGTGAAGTGCTTTGAGTGACTGGTCAAGGCTCACATAACATTCAGACTCTCTGTTCAGTTTCCTTTCTGTCCTAACCACTGTACCGACAACACTATAGCCACTGCACTCTGGCCCATCTGGAGTGTAAAGACACGTACATGCAGATGCCATTTTTAGGCCCCATCTACACCCATACATTTTCATTTCAAAACACAGGCATGTGTCTATGTTCTTATCATTCGTCCACACTGCCTTGGAGTGTTTTAACCTCCAAAAATAAACACTTTTAAAAACTCTCTCCAGAGTCGTAGAATTCTGAAAACAAAGCTGCTGTGTTTCAGTGTGAATGGGGACAACAAATGGTTTTTTAAGCAATGACCCTATCATTCTCTTGGTTGGTTCTTGCTTGTTACATGGCCCTTCACTGACTGGATCCTGTCCATTACAACGGCTCATTCCCTGAATAGTTACTCTTTATGGAAGAAAAATGTACTCCGACGTAGCAGGCACAGAAGAGTTGCTTACTTAAATGCATCTAAATTGCATTTTGTACAGTTTAAATAATGCATACATGTGCAAAATGCAAAAACTACACTACATCTTTATTATACATCCTGTTGCCATTCAATAAGGAGGCACTCCTTTCACAGCAAAATTAATAAAGTGCTTAACGAAGAGAATGGGTGTAGAATGCAGGACCGAGACATAAAAGCACATTTATTTAGTTATTTTCACTACTGAGTTAGTTTTACAACAGTGATTATCACTTTAATGCAACACAAGGGGGAAATTCACTGCAGTACCTTAAAAAAGTTCTCTTTTTTACCTAATGAATTACTAAGGAACTAAAAGGTCTCCTGAATGAGAAAGAGAGTGCATTCAAATCTGATGACAAAGAGGCCCTGAAGGACACACAGCAAGTGCTTATGAAAAAGATTAGTGTGGGGAAAAAAAGCTTACAAAGCTAAAATAGAAAACAAACTAACTCAGAATAACATGAAGGATGTCTGGCATGGACTGGGTATTATTACTTGACACAAGCAAAATGGGGCTCAGGTGCCAGATGTGAATATGGACAAAGCTAACGCCCTGAACAAATTTTTTAATAGAATTTCCCTCCCACTGCCATTTTCTATCCAATGACTAGTCTCCCCACACCATTCCCACCACATCAACAACTCCTGCCATGTCAACTGGAATAGACAGTGATGAGCTCATCCCTGACCATCAGTGTGAGGTGTCCATAACTGAAAACCACGTAATGAGACAACTAAGGAAGCTACACATAAGAAAAGCTGAAGGACCAGATGGAGTCAGTCCTCAAGTTCCTAAGGCCTGTAATGACCAACCTTGTGGTATCCTCTGTCACCTGTTCAGTCTGCCCCTAAGGCTTCAGAAAGTGCCACTGCTACACAAAACATTGGGCATGGTTCCTGCTGCAAAGGCGGCAGGCGCACCTCTTTAACTAATGACTACAGAGCAGTGGCACTTTTGACAGACTGATCCTGGACTATACGAGTCCTCTTGTGGTAGACCACCCGCACCCACTGCAGTTTGCCTATAGGACAAATATTGGAGTGGAGGACATAATTATCTGTCTGCTCCGCAAAGCTGACAGCACTGTAAAGATTCTGTTTTTATGTTTTCTCCAGTGCCTTCAGTACCATCCAGCCATCCCTGTTAAGGTGTAAACTCAGAGATATGTAGGTGGATGAGCCTATTGTGTCCTGGGTAATGGACTACCTGTCAGGCAGACCGCAGTTTGTGAGACTCAAGGACTGTGTTTCTGATACGGATGTGAGCAACACAAAGATCAGTCCCATGTCCAATTATGTTCACTGTGTACAACTCAGACTATAAATACTGTATAACAGCACGTCATGTCACAGAAAGTCTCTGATGATTCTGCACTTAAGGGGTGTACTGGTAAGGGGGATGAGATGGAGGACAGGAGTCAGGTGGAGGAGTTTTCTTTCTTTATAGTCATCATAGGCATGTGTTGTGACTGCCTCCAACAAACTAAAATAATGGAAATAAAATCTGTGACTGAAAATCACTGCAAACGTCATGTAATGTGACAGAGACTTTAGACTTACAATACTACGGAGCTTTCACACTTCAAACTAATTATCAAAATATTCAGGTAATTCTTATGTTAACTCAAAAACTTTAACATACAAGGGACCTTTTTCAGTAGTCAGGTAAACTAATAAGCTTATTATGTGTGAAAAAGCATAAACAGACTTTTTAAAAGCACACTTTAAATGTTAAAAGGTTATGCTCTTTCCTCCAACAGCAGCCAAAATCTTGAACCTCTGTACTTTTTTGTTTAGCAAAAAATTGCCATTATCTATTTTTTCCACCTTTCTAGAGTTTCAAGAAGCTATCCCCCATTCCTTTTAAATATGAAGCCATTGACCAATTTCTTTTAAAAGTAATTTGTCAATGTTTGCAGTGCCATCTTTTCCATTGGCACATGTCTGGGTGCATTCAGGTTGTTGCTGGTTCTTCTTCTTTGATTCAGTGATATCTGCAGGATCTTCCTATTCACACTACCTGCCCTACTGATGACACATTTACAAAGTGGGAGCAATGAAAGCCATTTGTCAGACACCCCCCTGTAGGTAGCAGTGAACATTAGTAAATTCCATTGTGTTGCTATGGATTATGCATAGTAGATTTAGAAAGAATTCACTCTTTCACTTTCTGTGACATTTACTGTGTTGCAAATTTAAATGGATAAATTACACATTTTTGCCCATCAATCTACACTCCATAACCCAGAATGACAAAGTTTTCAGAAAGGTCTGTAAATTTATTGTAAGTAAAAGCCTGACATCTCTCATTCATAGAAGTATTCAGATTGTGGAAGCCCCTTTAAGAGCTTTGAGACGTCTTGGTAAGTCTTTACAAGCTTTGCACACTAGGGTTTGAGTACTTTATCCAATTCTTCCTGACAGATCCTCTCAAGCTCCATTAGATAGAATGGGAAGCGCCTGTAAACTGCCATCTTCAGGTACCTCCTCATATGTTCCACGGGTTTTAAGTCTCGACATTGACTGGGCCACTCAAAAGACTTCTTGAAGCCATTCCAGAATTGTCTTGGCTGTATGCTTTGGTTCATTGCTCTGTAGAAAACTGAACTGTGGCTGCAGTCTGATGCTTGTGTGCAATCTGGAGCAGGTTTTCTTTAAGGACCTCTTTGCATTTAGCTGTATTCATCCTTTCATCAATTCTGTCCAGTTTCTCTGCCCCTGCTGCTGAAAAGTGACCCCACTGCATGATGCTGCCACAAGCATGCTTCATTCACCATTGGGGGTGGCCTTAGGTAGGCGATGAGCAGTGTCTGGTCTTCACCTGACATAGTGCTTGGAGTTCTGCACAAAACATTTAATTTTTATCCCATCAGACCAGAGACTTGTGGCTTCCATCTAAACACTCTACCATAAGCGCCTGATTGATGGAGTGCTGTGAAGTTGGTTAGCCTTCAAATAAGTTCTACCATCTCAGCAGAAGACTTATGAAGCTCTGTTAGAGTGACCATTGTGGTATTGGTCACCTCCCTGACCAAGGCCATTCTTTCCCAGTTACTCAGTTGGACTGGACAGTCAAATTCTAGGGAGAGTCCTAGTGGTTCCAAACTTCTTCCATTTCACAATAATTGAGGCCACTGTGCTCTTGGAAATACTTAAAGATTTCTCTACCACAAACCATTTCCAGGCAGCATCATGGCAGTAAGCAGTAAGCATGCCTCACTATAAGCAGACCAGGGATCATATCCCGGGTCCTCCCTGCACGGATTTTCCAGGCTTTCCCCGTGTCTGTGTGGGTTTCATCTCACTGTCCAAAAACATGCAGGTGTGGTGGACTGTCAATACTAAATTTGCTCTAAGGCTGGGACATGTGTTACCCCTACCCCTGTGATGGACTGCTGCCTTGTCCAAGGTTTGTTTCTGCATTGTGTCCTATGCTAGCTGGGATAAGCTCCAGCCCCACCATGACCCTGTTTTGGACTAGGTGGGTTAGAAAATGACTGACTGACTATTTGCGTGGCGTATCTCATTTATTAAAAATATTTTCCAAAAGAGTTTTTTTTTCAATCTTTCCAAAATAAGTGACATTGCTGAGTAGTATGTTGGCTCCCATTGCTTCATAGGGGTCTCCAATCCCCTAAAGCCCTTGATTGTGTGTTATTTCCATGCGGTGCTTGATGTTTTGCGGGATATCCCAAACCCCAGTTAGTCAATCAAGTGTGTAAGCTTCACTGCGAGAAACATTTACAAGATTATTGAGATTTATAAAGGTTCACAAATTTGACTTTTACATCTTCAAATGTGATATTACTTTTGTAGGGGGTGTGGACATAAATCAAAACATTTTCTAGGGGTGTGGGGCATAGAAAAGGTTGGGAATCATTGTGACAGAGCAATTCTGTTGCGACATTAGGATTCAGAATTCTCGCACCTATTAAAAAAAAACACCTAAATGTTTTGAGAGGAGCAGAATTTTTTTTTTGGCAGTGTTACATTTTAGTCAAGATGGCTAAAAGTTCTTATAGCACCTTAAAGAAAGTGGACTTCAAAACCCTGACAGTGGCCTTCATAAATTCCATCCTGTAAGAAAAAAATAATCCCAGCATTCAATGGAATGTTTAAGAGTTGCCTTTATTTCAGAACCCCACAGACACTACTATTAACCCTCTTAGCCCAACATGTTAGTTCAACATCTTGCCTGATATAAAAAAGGTCAATCAAGCTGCATTCATGAGAGCACGTACATTTCCACCACCCACCAACTTGTCTGCCAGTCCAGTCAAATGGATGTGTTTAATGTTCATTCAGCAGAGGAGGCTTGCAGCACAGCTATAAATCAAAATTGGGTTTTTACATTATCACACTAGCCTAGAAAACCACAAATCTCTTACTTGGCTTATTTGACATTTCTTTTAATTAAAAAAACGTGGTAGTTCTATTAATCAATTTAATTTCCATGTTACTGTCAAGAATTAGATAGAGAAAAAGTCACCTTTGACCATGATGAGAGACGACGAGTACTTGATGACAAAAGTTGATGCTCACAGCAAAAAGAGTGAATGCCCACCTCTCACCAGCAAACTTCATAACCATCCAGAGGACATCTTGTAACCTGCCATATAACAATGATGAAACCAGACAAACCACAAGAACCAGGAAAACATTTTAAATGTCTCTATTACACATTTCTTTATAACCTTTTTCCACTGCGTCATCGATTTATTGCACTACAAAATCTAGTGAAGCCTTGTAAGGACACTAAATTGTAAATGACAATCAAAGTATCAATCCCTAAGAGTGACTCACTGTGTGACCCCTAGGATGTCACATAACCCTCCACTGCTCCAACTGTACATACATTTTCTAGCTTACTTAAAAGGCAAACAAATTAATAAAAATAAAAGCACAGCATCTGTTAATAATAATGGAGGCAATGTTTTATTTTATCCCACAACATGGCATTAGATTTAAGTGCACCCTATGGCATCATTGACCACCCTTTTCTGTTACACAGGCTGGAAAATTGCATTGGGTTCTCATTCTTTGCCTGGTTTAGTTCTCATCTGTCAATTTGATTTCAGTACGTACAGAATTGTGCTGACAGTACTCCATTATATTCAAGTAGTTAAATATGGTGTCCTGCAGGCTCAGTACTTGGAGCTGTACTCTTTTCACTTTACATGCTTCCACTTGGAACTATCATTAGAAAGCACTACATTTATTTTCAGTCATATCCAGCTATCCTTTTCTTTTAGACCTAGGCTTACAGAGCATGATGGACAAAACATACCGTCTGGAGACAACCATGAGTGAATCGACAATTAGACGATTTGTTCAGCTTGAAATGTCTAAACCAATTCAATGCCTGATGAAGGCAGAGCTCAAAGTAGGAGCAGAGATTTTAAATAGTAAAGACTAACACTGCACTTGTTAATCTAGTCCGATAGACAGCAAGCCCGTGGTCACAATGAATAAACCTTGCATTGCTGAAAAACCTCCTAAAAAGACCAGTTAAAAATGTTATGTGTGCAGAGAACACATAAAAAAATGAAACAAATATAACCTCTTGCAAATGAAAAGCCTTTCTGTAAGACCAAACAATACTATGGCATTCAAAAGCATCACTAAACTTGTAAGAAAAGTAAACGATGCACTGCCACTGGCTGTATGTGGTGTCTTTTGCTCACCGTTACGAGGAACAGTGAAGCTCAAAGAATTGGTAGCTACACCTGAAAAAAGATGAACTGTAATATATGTATTGAAACAGGACAGTGCAACAGATGCCCTATCCACGTACCTGCCTTGCATCCAGTGATTAATGGGACAGGCTCTAGCTACCTCCTTAGTACACTTAAAATAGTAAATGTGTCTAATGGCACTGACACCGGCACCACAGACCATGCTGCACAGCACCCACATTCTGACTGCATGTCTAAACAAAAAAGTAAAGTAAGTTACCATTACTCTCTAATTGAAAATGTTAAAACATACCATACCTGAGCATGGATACAGTGTTCTAACATGTAATAAATATGTACAATGGTTCTCACTATGTGGGCGGCACGGTGGCGCAGTGGTATCGCTGCTGCCTCGCAGTTAGGAGACCCTGGTTCGCTTCCCGGGTCCTCCCTACGTGGAGTTTGCATGTTCTCCCCGTGTCTGCGTGGGTTTCCTCCGGGCGCTCTGGTTTCCTCCCACAGTCCAAAGACATGCAGGTTAGGTGGATTGGCGACTCTAAATTGGCCCTAGTGTGTGTGTGGGTGTGTTTGTGTGTGTCTTGCGGTGGGTTGGCACCCTTCCTGGGATTGGTACCTGCCCTGTGTTGGCTGGGATTGGCTCCAGCAGACCCCCCGTGACCCTGTGTTTGGATGCAGCGGGTTGGATAATGGATGGATGGATGGGTTCTCACTATTCACTACTGTTATGTCATTTAGTGATGCAATATTCAAATGGCAGCAAGGTATGTAAATGATAAGCTTCAGGTAGTTAGCTCTTGAACTGATAACAGCAATTTTACCTATTTTCTCTTTTTGTCAAGACGTTTGTCCAGTTTCATGTTCTTTATCCCTGTTTTTACAGCTATTTTACACATTTATTTAACACAAGAAGAAATGGAACACTGCAACCCCAAGCTGGAAGAAACTGGGGACGAGTTTTTAGGAAGAACTCCTGTAAGTTCACTAATCACTACAAACTTAATTCCGAATTGTCTCCAGATGTGTGACCTTGTTTGAGAATCACGAGTTGCCCTTTAATGAGACCTTTTTTTTTTAACCAAACAACGCTTCTGCTGACTACTTAGGCAATCTATTATTTTGTGTTTTATATTTGAAATTAATTTATTTGCAGAGATGTTTTAACTTTATCATTAAGAAGTCTTTTTCTGTTAAACAAAAAAGCCTTACTACATCCACTATGATTCAATGTTGTATAGAAATAAAATGTGAAAACTTTCAAGGGATGAATATTTTTTAAAGGCGTTGTATGATTATCAGGTAAGGGTGTCCATTAAGAATAACTTTGGAGCCTTCAGCTATCTTCTGCATTGGTACCAGATTTCAAGTGAATGCTAAACCAGCAGATTTCCACTTAGCTGACAGTAATTAATAGCAGTGGTGTGTACAGCAGCCCATTCACAGTGGAATTCACTGTGGATTTCCTTCCTATAACTAACTACACAATTAACTATGCAAGTTAATTTCTGACTGACAGTCTCTTAATATGTATATTTGTAACCCGATAGCAGAACGGAAAATTAGGTAGCACCATTCCCCTCTGGTTTTGTTGCTTAGACTGTTGCCTATTTGTATTCCCAAGCAGCAAAATTATAACTGCACTACATTTTTTAAAGGATATTGCAATACAATGAAAAAGACATAAAGCTTTGAGTTAAGATATTAATTTTAAAAATGTTAATCCTCCCAGCTAATGTGAAAGAATGTCTGGTTTAATAGTTTTCTAGGAGGCTCCTAAGATTAAATATGAATATATCTTTGAATTGTTATACGGTTATAATTCCTAAGCATATGAATGGCTGTGTAACTATTAAAGAAAACTGAACAAACTTGAGGCCACTTTATATGCATGATGTAAATTTAATGAGAAGATTTTGGTGTCCATGCAGTCCTATGTATATTGACTGCACATGCACTAGACAACAAAACATTGACACATTTGAAGAGAAGCTGTGCAGGGTGCCACTCAGATACAACTGTTACTATATAAACAGAACAGTGTGTACATCGTCTGCCTGTGACTGTACACACAGCTGTCTGCGTCTGTTCAGTTTTGAAGTACAATCCCTCCTGTAAGACTGCCAGGTTATTTGTAGGAATGTTATTCAAATCATTATTGAACATTCATTTTTTTTAGAATAGAATATTTTAGGTACATATAGAAATGACGATTAAGAATAAGTGATATAAAGCACCATGTTAGCTGCATATGCAGACCATCTGCTATAGCTTAAAAAAAAACCAAGATCTGTATTTATGCAGCAAACGATATAAAGAGACTCCAACTATTTTAGCCCTCTATCTAATTGATCACCCATTCCTGCCTTGAGCACTAAAATTATGTCCTGCACTACAAATAATTAAGATTGGTTTCTAATTAAGCAATCAGGTTAGAACAAAAAAATCTGCAGCCATTGCAGCCCTCCAGGATTAACACTGCATGATTTAGATCATGCTGCAATGATTAACAGTCTAAAGTTAAACAATGTTTACTCTAAACCATCATTTTTATGTCTCTATATTGCTCATGCCTTAAATTGTTGCATTTAGGAAATAGAAAAATTAAAAGAATGTATGAATTATTATATGCAGAGTTTACCAAGACATTCAGCGACTTCCACACACATGCTTGGCTAATGCTTCCTAGAATATGGCAACTGAACACTCCCACAATTTAAAAAGATACCATAATCCTTTAGTTTTCTCATCTTTATGTTTTAGCATTTCTTTTCTATGAAGAGAAAGTTTGTTTTTCTGGCAATATTTTTATGATTTCAAGTCTGCCTGTTCTTTTTAATTTAGATGCTGTTTTTAACCTTAGCTCAGTCCAAACTACTCTTTCTGTTTTTGCCCAAAACACCCCCAACCTTATTCAATTTAACCTTTCTGATTTGACCTTTGTGGAATGATTAAAGTAGTCATGACAAAGGCTAACATTTGACAACTTGCTCCAGCAAATTTAAAAATGGTCACTGCACCGGCCATTACAATTCATATGCAGTGTTTTACTTTTCTGGGGATAACATGAAAATAATTATGCAAGTATGATGCCTCCAGAGCAGGAGTTTCAAACTGAGATGCTGGTTTTTGCTCCAGCCAATTTCTTAATTAGGAATCAATTCCTGCTGCCAATGGAACAGTATTTTGCTTTCATTTTAAATGAATTGTCTTATGATTAGGAACCCTTTATTTCCCTAACCTACAGTGAAACAATAATTAAATTCAGTTATTTTTTGTTTAGCATTCTTTAGTGTGTGCAGGCTCTGAACGGTGTTCACAAGTAAAATGCAATTACAACTTTACAAATTACTAACTACGTAACACAAACACATAAAGACACATATGTTTAAACACAAAGTCAAACAAAGAAGATTCAAATGGATTAACATAAATGGAACTTAACAATCTCTGTCCAGTGACAATGTAACGCAAATTGAGCCAACTAATTAACATCTAATTCATGGGTCTCAAACTCAGTTCCAGGAAGACCACCATTTTTGTTTCAACTAATATCTTAATTAGAAGCCAATTAAAACCCATTATTTAATTTCAAGGTTTGCTTGAACTCTCATTCCGCCACACCAAACAAAAGCAAAACTGATTTTCATTTTTTTTCCCTTTGAGAACACCATCCAAACGGACCTGATCATTATTTTTCAGACTTTCACTATTTCTTTGTTAAGTATTTCTCTCTATTATAAAAAAAAATCCTAGAAAGAAACAGTAGGGCGACAAACATGATCTTCACGTTAAGATCACGGAAGACACTTAAAAGACCCTCGAGATGAAAGAGATTGGCCACGGAGCGTCTCGCAGGGACCTTAAACATGAGACTTTGTGCCAAGAAATTGACCAAGGACCATCTCGCGATGACGTAGAACATGAGATTCTTGCAAGACACTCCCTACTTACAAAAAAATAAGAGCAAGGGCAGCCAGCGACACACTCAGTTGTATTTTGGCTTTGAGCACACAAAGATTCAGGGCTCTCAGCGCATATAAAGCGTACAAGGACAATACGTTATAAATGAAACGTAGACAACAAAGCGAAGAAGAAAGCAGCACGGAGAAAAGAGACTCAAAAGCGTTGGAGAGACAAAAAAGAAAAAGAATAATCTAGGTGCAAATTCAGAAAATAAGGAAAGTAATTATCAGCCCGGAACAAGTGGATTTGAGAAACAGCATGTCCAATCAGGATGTTTGCATATTACACATGCAGAGCAGGTTAGAGATTATGAAAGTAATGATACGGAATTATCAGCCCGGAACAAGTGAAACTGAAAAAAAAGCACATGCAATCTGGACGTTGGCACTATACACAGGCAGAGCAGGTTAGAGATTATGAAAGCAGTGGAATTCGAAAGTCTCAAAAAAAAAAAATATAGTAGGCGCGATACACATGTGGAGAAAGTTGAAGAATATGAAAGTAGGAAAATTAGAAAGTATAAAAAAAGAAAGTAAAGATTGCAGGAGCGCAAACGGAAATTACTCGAAAAAGGGAAAATAATCACCACGTACCAGGTGTCATTAAAAAAAAGTAGGATAAAGCGAGGTCAGAAATAAAAGACAGAATAGAAAACAAAGTAAAAAGTCATAAAGAGGTTAAAAAACAAGGGGGCCAAACACATGCAGAGCAGGGTGAGGGTAGGGGATATTAGCCCGAAGGCCTTCTCAAAAAAAGCATGGGTACAATTACTCTACCTATAAATTTTTTATTTTAAAGGAAATACCCATCCTATTAATTGTTTTTAGTTCCATTCTCTTTTTATTTAAATCCTATATATGCCCTTATCCTCAAGTTTTAATCTAATTCTTACAAATTTTGTGTTATTAGTATTGTGATATAATGTAGGGGATTTCAAATCAAATACCCCCTAACGATCAAATTAAAACACTTCAAATTATAATTTATCAGATATTAGTACTTTTTTTATTTAAAAGACTTAAAAAAACATAGGCACAAAACACAAAGAGTAAGATACAGAATATGAAAGCAGAAAAAAACGAGTGTCAAAAAAAGAAAGTAAACACTGCATTAGCACAAAGAAAGAGGAAATACAGTATTAGAAGTATGTAAATATTGTAAGGCTTTGAAGTTTAAGTCAAGAGAATTTCAAAAACGGAGTTTACCTCACATGCATTTATTGGTTACTTTGCAAACAAATTATTAACTGCTGCTGATTGTAGATTGTTTTGTCTGTGCTGAAATTCCAAACAGAGGAAGCTATCCTGAATTGTGGTACAAAGTCATTAAACACATGTCTCACTGACATTAAAAAGATTCAGCACATTCAGACTCAAAAGATTCAAAATATGGTTTTTACAGAAAAAAAATCTTAAAACTGTGTATCCGGAAAAACAAAAATGGGGGTTGGCGAGCGAAGCGAGCAGGGGGCAAAGCCCCCTAGTTACTGAAAAAAAAATTGAATGATAGACACATGAACGTAATAAGGGATCAAATAAGCTGGACATCTCTTGGCTAATTTGCATATTAAAGCTTAATCTATCTATATTATTATTATTGTTTGGCTAATGGCTATGGAAAAAATAATTAGGTGTTCTGAGGCTTAAAATGCAAATTAGTTAATAAAAAATACTCCAGTTTCAATGTTAGCAAAAATTAGCTAATTAAGAAAGCAGTGGGAACAAAAACCTGCAGCAACTGCAGCTCTCCATGATCCAAACTTGGCATATTGAAGAGACATGGTGGCTCACTTTTCATCTCATTATTATTTGGAAGTTAGTTAAGGAAAAAATAAACAATTAAGCTTTTTGAGTCAAAAGAAGACTGCTCCTTCATCAGCAATAATTGTTTTACTAATTAAGAAAGTGGCTGGAATAAAACTTGAAGCTATTGTGTCCCTACACATCTGAGTCTGACACCCCTACTCTACTGCTACAATTACTTGGGATCATCCAAAGGCTGCTATGGAACAGATGAAATCTGAAATTGCTGTTCCAACTTCATCCTGTTTCAGGGTTGGTTCAGAATTACAGTATATTAAACTGCTTGTTTTAAGATGTTAATTAAGAGATTTTTGTAAAAAAAACAAAAAAACACAGCTTCGATTTAAGAGTGATTTAATAAGATGCTTCCAGCACCCTGCACAAAAAACACATAAAGGCACAGTTAAACACAACTGAAAATGATGCTGCACAGATTTGTAATTAAAATACTTGGACAAAGGAGCCTTTATGTGTTCTTCTTGGGACATCAAAATTTGTCTTATTTACTTTTCACATTATCAAACGTTCCCCAAATCAATAATACAAAGTTCCTGATTAACAAATGTAAATTGACTCATTATTACAAAGCAAAGCAGAAAGATCCAGAGACTGTCAATTCCTGTTGCTGAATCCAAGTCTACGTAATTAAACAAAATATGCTGTGCAATATGCAGACGTAAATGAGAAGCGGATGTAAATGGTCTTGTTTCTGCAAATTAAGGATAGATGTGCATAGTGTGGAAATCGTTTGGTCACTTCAATTGATTGCATATGTAGTTCATCTTCAAATTTTGATAATGGCTCAATAAAATAATCTGCCGGATATGGACATCACACAGCAAGGGCCAGCCATCCTGCAATAAGCAGCGTGCCTCCCACAGGTGCAGCCTTGCTGAATGTTGGGTCCCCAGTTAATGCATGGTAATAAAAGACTCCACAGAACATCACCATCCCGGTACACAGTATTGTACCAGCCTGGAAGAAAAAAATATATATGTAAAAATAAATTCAGTATTTAAACAAAGCAAATAAATATTGCAACATGCAGCAAAAATCTTTAATTAGTAAATCATTGTGATTTGTGTTTTAAGGAGGTATGCAGACATACACAGTGTGCAATTTTTTTCTTGCTTTATTTACAAATGACTATGGCATTTAGCCACAAATACTGTATAATAAAGTATTCTGGCTTATACAAGGAATATTACATGCTGCACTGAATGGGCAGTGACATCCAGATACAATCATCCAGAGATAAGACAAAGATGAAGGTCAAGCACAGTCTTATTTAACCAAGAACTTAACAAGACCTTCTGGCTACAGAAAGACATATACAGTATATAGTACTGGACAGTCACAAGACCTCAACCACAGACACAAATCTCAACCAGTGCCTTGGAATAAAATGTATTCCTTAGTTTTGCAGAGTTTATTCTAAATTCAAAGCAACACTGGGAAATTTATCAGCAGCTGTGCCTGGCAGTAGAGCCTTGTGCCATGACAACTTTGAAACTTAGAGCCTACCAATCTCCAAACTGGCCTCTGCTGAAAGAGAGAAAGAATGGAAGCCAAGACGAGCACAGAGAAGGGGAGAAAGCTGGAAGATGCATTCTGAACCTTCATCGCAGGAAGGGTACATTGGCACATGCTTGCTACTCCACCTCACTGTGTAAAATGTCTTTACTTTCTCACATTGTTTCTCTCCCAAGACTATAATTTGCTACTTTTTCTGAAAAGGTTCTAGATTAAAATATACAGGGCAAAAATGAAATTCACCAACATAAAACATTGACATAAAACATAATTAGGAGAAATTATATACTTTAAGACAAAAGCAGTAATCCAGCAAGACAATAAAATTGTCATCCAGATTACCTGAAAAGTAAACGCTGAGCCTGCAGTCTTAGACAAGATCCCACTTTATTTGGTACAAAATTTTGTGCACGCTGATAACAGTGAAATCTGCCCAGCCCCAGTGGTCTCCTGATGCCTGATGGAGGCATCATTTTTTGAGTTGTCTCTTTTCATTATACCCTTTTCTCCAATACATCATATAATTTATATTTTTTAAGTTACTCCAGTAGCAACACACATACAAAATTTCAGGAAA
>JANRMT010062791.1:153828463-153847807 GCA_026402145.1 Polypterus bichir lapradei | reverse complement strand
TTTTTTTTTTTTTTTTTTTCTGTCCTCAAGGCCATTGGGCCTTACGTTATTCTTTGTTATGTAGTATAGTGGAACCTCGGTTTGCGAGTAACTTGGTTTTACGAGTGTTTTGCAAGATGAGTTAAAATTTTTTAATAAATTTTGACTTGATAAACGAGCAACGTCTTGCAATACGAGTAGTATGTATACGCTTTGTCTGCTGAGCGCCATGTAATCACAATTGAGCTGATGGTTCTTCTTTCTCTCTCTCTCGCTGCGGGATTGTGGGCAATCCTCTCCTATTCTCCGTCTGAGTTAGCGTGCCTCACTCATATAGTCAACATCCGTATGAGCGTATACTGTTTACTACAGCATTGTGACTGTGTGTGTGTGCTGTGACATGCAAGTCCCCGTCTTGCACCACCAGCTTTATTCAGCTTGAAACAACAGCGCAGTTATTTATTGTAGCAGAATCTGCCACTCTCCTATACACAGACACAGCAGTCAGGCAGGGTCGTGGCCAAGTAGTACTGTGCCCTGCGCATTTATAATGTTTCTTGTTCCTTGTATCACCCACTGACAGCAAGCACTTATAGCATGTCCGCAATCTTTCTGGATTCGGTTTTTACAGCGAACTGCTACAGCGCTGGGAGACTGGGATTGCTTTGGGACGTTCTTCTGCATGTCGTCCCGTTGGGTGAAATCCCACAAGAATTTAGAAACTCACTCACACCAGCCATGATTCTTTTCAAAGGTAAAGAGCAGGTTAATTTGTTTTATGTATTTTTACTTTATATTTTTTATTTATCATTTTTATATGAATAGTTTTGGGTTGTGGAACGAATCACCTGAGTTTCCATTATTTCTTATGGGGAAATTCACTTTGATATACGAGTGCTTTGGACTGCGAGCACATTTCCGGAATGAATTATGTTCACAAACCAAGGTTCCACTGTATTTGCTAATCTTATTTTAATGTCCTTTTTTTTAAGAACATTTTCTTTCATCACCTTTTAAAGCACTTTCAGCTACATCATAAATATATAAATAAATACATGTTGTGATTCTGTATTTATATTCACTCATAATTAGCCAATTCAGAGATCCCTCAACTCAATAATTTGGAGGGATTGTCACAAATATTTGGCCATACAGTGTAATAACAGTGTGATTTTTATGTTTTCTGATTCAATTCTATAAAATATTGCAATTAATGATTTCCTTTTTATTAAACTAAATTTAATGATCTTACAGTTAAATCACAAAATGGGTCAATTTATTACATTTAACAAAAAAAAAAAACTGTGACTTTATACATACCACTTTTCTAATATTGTGAAAGTGTATTTCAGTAGTCTCCACAGAAAGAAAGAAAATGCACACCTAAGTTTAGTTCTAGAAATGTTTGCATGAGATAAGCTCTTATGTTTTCTGTAGGGCTATAAACCTATAATTAAGATTATTCTAATTTGTATATAAACATGCATTTTAATTTCTTGTGGCCACCTGATAGTATTTTGCCACATACAGTATGTGTAGACCAACAATGTACTACTTTTGTGGGGAGAAAAGTATGGAAACTAGTAGCTCTTTATAATATAGTTTTTATTTATCCAATCTACTTGGTTACCACTATTTTCTCCAAATTTCTCTGCTAATCAAAACGTACACAATCTACAACACATTCCAAGCTGTGGTTCCAACAATATCAGATGTTCTAGATGGGAACATCAACACTGTAACCAGTTGAGACGGACATAAACAACCTCTTCCAGGGCCTTCCTGTATGGAGTGTCTCTCATATTCCCATCAGTCACTTATTTTCTTTTTTTCATTTCTTACTTATACTGCTGTATATGGAAACCCTGAACCATACAATGAAGGAAAAAAATTCTCAGATGCCATATCATTTCCTTCCTAGCTAAGTAACTAAATAACATAATAAATGAAAAGGTGTTTATCTTTCACATAAAGTGGTTGAACACCGATTTTTCATAGGTTTAACTAGACCTAATCCAACTACACCCCCTGGAATTTTGGTTCTGTTGCAAGGATCTTCTGGCTTTTGCAAGAAAGTTAAATAATACCAGAAAAAATCCAGAGAAGAGAGACTAAGGCGAGTCCATGAGTGCAGAGAAAGAGTTATGAGAAAAGATTAAATGAACTGAACTTTTTCAGTTTAAACAAAATGAAATTAACAGGAAGCATGATTGACATGTTTAAAATTATGAAAGGAATTAGTACAGTGGATCCAGGCTTCTACTTTAAAATGCTAAGATAAGTAAGAACACGTGTACAGTTTGAAACTTGTTAAGGGTAAATTTTGGAGAAACAAAATATTTTTCACAGGGAGAACCTTAGACACATGGAATAAGTAACCAAGTAATGTGGTAGACAGCAAGACTTTAAGGGCCTTCAAAACTTGACTTGCTATTTTGTAAGAATTAGGTGAATAGGACTGGTGAGAGTTGCTGGGCTGAAAGGACTGTTCTCGTGAAAAGTTTTCTAATGTTCTGTCTGGGATTTCCAAAATGGCACCAACTATTTAAAAAATTTTGCATTGCTTAATTTAATAATATAGGAAAATTTCATTATTCTACCAAAGGTAAAATAAGACTTTTGTTACTGTTATTTTATTCACCTATGGAATATTTCAGAAGTAAAAATACATGATTTGTGGAAGAATTGAGAGCACAATGCTGTGACCACTCATCTGTAACTTGCAATCATTTTCACATGATGGAGTTACAAACAGTACCAAAAATAAATTCAATTTCATCTTTTGACTATAATAGACACAGCTATAGTTACCATTGCAACAAGCCATCTATTCTCTAGCTGGTCTATCTAGTGTGGTACGAGCCCCAGACACTGACAGGCAGACATGTTTTTAATCACCACCACACGTTTATCTCTCTATATATAAAAGAAAATCCTGGAATGTAAAAGCCAGGCAACGAGACGTGATCTTCTCGGAAATTCTCGAAAGACATTTTAAAGACCCGCGAGACAAAAAAGACTGACAATGGAGCGTCTCGCGGGGCCATGGAACATAAGATTCTTGCAAGACACTCAAGTTGCAAAACATTCAGTCATGTGAAGTCACGTGGCACACACAGATCCTGTGCCTTTAGCAAAAAAGAAAAAGCAGCACGGAGAACAGACACCCAAGGTGTGATACATATGCAGAGAAAGGTACAGAATGTGAAAGTAGTAACAGGCGAAAGTATTGTAGCGTCCCAGCCAAGCTGAAGCCTTTTTTGTTTTAAGTGACTGTTAGGTCCGCTCGAGGGAGGGCAGAGTACAGCACGGCATACTGATAGCTGAGTGCTGATTGATGCAGTAAGGGGGAGGCGAGACCCGTGGGAGGAGGGGTTGGAGAGGGTGCTAGAAAGTTGTGTTTGGGGTTACGTAGTCGGCGATTGCTAAAATAGAAGTTTTGTGACACTTTATTACATCAGTCGCTACAGTATCAAAAAAAAGACAGCACAGATCGCACTGACAAGAAACAAAAGCAAATTAGTTTAAGTCAGATAATTTCAAAAAAGGGGTTTAACTCACATGCATTTATTGGTTACTTTGCAAAAAAAAAATATTAACTGCTGATGATGTGGATCGCTTTGTCTGTGCTGAAATTCCAAACAGAGAAACCTATCCTAAATTATGGTACAAGTCATTAAACACAAGTCTCACAGACCTCATTTAAAAGATTCAGCATAGTGGAGCACGAAAGATTCCAAATATTGTTTTTACAGAAGTTCTGAAATAAAAGTGAAACTAATGAAATTGCAACGGGAGGGCAGAGTATAGCACGGAAGACTGATAGCTGGGTACTGACTGATGCAGTAAGGGGGAGGCGAGACCCGTGGGAGGAGGGGTTTGAGAGGGTGCTAGAAAGTTGTGTTTGGGGTACGCAGTCGGCGACTGTTAAAGTAGAACTTTTGTGACACTTTATTACGTCAGTTGCCACAGTATCAAAAAAAAAGACAGCACAGATCGCATTGACGCAAACAAAAGGAAATTAGTTTAAGTCAGAGAATTTCAAAAACGGGGTTTAACTCACATACATTTATTGGTTACTTTGCAAAAAAAAAATATTAACTGATGATGTGGATCGCTTTGTCTGTGCTGAAATTCCAAACAGAGAAACCTATCCTAAATTATGGTACAAAGTCATTAAACACAAGTCTCACAGACCTCATTTAGAAGATTCAGCATATTGGGACAGGAAAGATTCCAAATATTGGTTTTCCAGAAGTTCTGAAATAAAAGTGAAACTAATGAAATAGCAACAATTCAAAGAAAAAAACCTTTACAAAACCTTACAAGTGTGTATCCGGAAAACCAAACACGGGGGTTGGCGAGCAAAGCGAGCACTCCGGGTGTCCCCACTCATCTTCCCCCCAGCACTTCCTGGTGTGGCAGAAGTGCTGGGGTCCAGGGTTCTCCAGGCATGGGGGCGTCCCCTGGCAGTAACCACGGGCCCCTACAGGGTTGAGCTTCCCAGCTCTGTACCCGTGGCCCCAAAAAGAACCAGGGCGGTCGCCCCCTCGTGGTCTGGAGGAGGCCTGAGCCCTCCTCCTGTCCTCCTGGGCGTCCCGGCTGGGTGCCACCCCCAGCCACGTGCCACACTAGACTAAGGGGAGCAGGTGCAGATCTTGGCTGGAGAAGTTGAAAGGAAGTAAGAATCAAAGCAAGTTTAAAACTATGTGGCTACCTCTGTGTCTGTGACTAGCGTACATGTTATTTCCAAACTAAAATCTACTCATTTCAAAACTTCAATACTGGCCAGACATACATGTAGTTCAGCTCATATTTATGCACAAGTCAAACCTGATGACCTGATTGTTTCATTGTTGATCCTATGATACAACATGTAATGCACTAACAGAAGTACATAATCACAGAGATGCACAGTTAGCAGGACCGCTAAAACATTACACTTCATTTTTTTTTTTTTTAGCAATGAAGACAACCACTACATTTATGTAGTTCACTGTGTTTTTAAAGCCAACGTAACATCTATTTAGTGTAACAACTTAAATATGATTAATGTAGTGACGTGATGTGTAATGCATCTGGAACTAGCCTTAACTCCATATTTTTAACTGCAATTACTTAAGGAAGTAAAACTTTTAGTGTCAGCACCTGTCTGCAAAGCCTGGGGGGGCTGTGTTTGATTCTGAACTGCCACTTGAAGTTCGTATAACATTTCTTTGCAAATATTATAATTTAAATCATTTTGCGTATTCAATCCTATCAATGCTCTCCTGCCGCCTAGGCTCTTATTTGTGCCTTTATCTTTTTGTGTCTACAATATTGTAATGCCCTTTGCAGTGTCACACAAACTTCAAATGGTTCAGGATTCTACAATTCACTTACTGACACACACTCATGACTGCAAGAAAAGTTTTACTCAAGAAAATTCTTTTAACTCTTTTAGCGCTATATTTTTTTTTTTTTTGTTTGTTTCTTTTCTCCCAGGGCCGAATATTTTTCCAAAACCTAACATTTTTTAAAAAAAGAACACAAAGCAACGGTTTAAGACATCAAATCAACAAAAAATATTTATTTTTGACTAATGTTACTGTCTTTCATATTGTACGGGCCTGTATACTATATGATTTCACATACTATGATTTCACATACATATCACATACATGTTACACAGCAAAGTATGATATTTCTAAAGCAGCCAATTGCATGCATTGCCACACTGCACTGCTTACAATTATGTGTTGCACTGGTGCCTCCTTTTCAATTGTCTGTTGCTGCACACAACACAGTCAGCTTTGTATTTTTTGTCATCATATGTTGCAGGAAAGCCTGTCTGGCAGAAAAAAAAGGCATCCCTTATATTTTATCATAGATTCAGCCACAGAAAAATCATGGCCAGGCTGATAAAATTGTTTATATGTTGGTTCCACAATGTCAAGCAGGGGCTGAACTTCATACATGGGGTTATAGCCTGGCTCACCCCTTGGGATTTACTTCTGGTTATCACAGAAGTGAATAAAACTTTGCAGGAGCACGTGGCATAAGCTGTCCAAAGCCACCAGGGGACAAAGCATGTTTGGACCAATGCTCCCTGAATTTATATCTCCAGTCTAGTCCCATCTCGTTTTTTGTTGTGGGTTTCCACTTTGAAAAACGAGAATGTGGTGCAAGCGTAGCCCGTGATTCAAAACATTGCTCTACATACCTGTTTGTCTAGTCTGACAGTAGCTGAAAGGCAGCCTCAGGAAAGAACAGCCTGAAGTAGTCCAGCGGCTGGTAATCTGTTGTGTCCAACAGCAAGCCATGCTGTCTTGTCAAGTCCAGTAGCCAGTTTGGCTCCCACAGATCAATGTCCGAGTATTCCTCCCACACAAACATTGCTGTAGGTGCATCGGCTGTGCGAATGCACTCAACTGGTAGCCAATCAGCTTGGGCGGCATCGGCTGGGGTCCGATCAGTTGATGCCAGTTCCTCAATCTCTTGCTTGATCTCCTGATCACTCTCAGCAAAATCAGATTCTGAAAAATCACAGTCCAACTGAGCAATAATGCGCAAAACATCGTCTGCTGAGTATTTTGTTTGTTGCACTCTCTTCGCTACCCTCGTGAGATGTCGATGCCATCTTGCCTTTGTTTACATTTGTTTACATTTCGTAACTCACGCACACACAAGGATTAGATGCCGAGTCAATGAGTCTAACATTTCTCCAAGCAGAGAGGGAATGCTTTTAACATAACAGTGAGTTTTGTCACCATTAACAGCTGATTGGCGCACCCTTAACCCCTCCTGTTGACAAAAGTAGACATCCGCCCTAAAAGAGTTAAAGAGTTTGCATAAATGAAAAACTCCTAAGTAACACTGGTATTCACTAATTCTTGTGGAACTATAATAATGTTTACATTTTAACTTTTTAGTTTTGATTTTAAGCAGTATTTATTTTTTAGTTACTGAACTGAAAATGTTAATGAATACAATAAGTATATTCTCTATAAATCCAATGGGAAAATCCTCCCCAAAACTGTAAAATGTCCTTAATTTGTGGTTACATTAGGGAACCCTTCCTCCACCACAATTAAGAACCAGGCCATGGGAGAGATAATGAACCTACTGGTCGCCTTTCAGCATTTTAGCTATTGCTATAATAGAAACGTATAAATGCTACCACTTAAGTAAGTTATACATTTATATGTTAGAGCAATAGACAAACAGTGCATGTAAAGATGAAGGCAGTCAGGAGCCAAATGTGCTTGTTTTCTAAATTTTCTTCAGGTTCATATTGTTTCAATAAAAGGAAACCTCAAGCAAGTACTAGGCTACAGACTGCAACTGCTTTTTGAGGGAGTGGGAAGTGCAAGAATGTTTAAATTTTTGTTGATCATATTTTCAGTCAGCATGTCTTTTCTCATGTTGCTTATTAAAATACATATAAATATACATACACACACACATACATATATATAAAGTGGCTAATTGTTACTGAGGTCAGGAGATTGAGATGACCACCCCAGCACCTTCACTTTTTTCTGCGGTAGCCAACGAAGGGTTCACTTGGAGTTGTGATTTGGATCATTGTCATGTTGGAAAATCCAAGTGTGTCCCATACACAGCTTTCAGACTGATTAATGCTAAGTCGTTGCCTTCAATATTTTTCACAAAGTTATCTGTGTTGCTGTAGCTCACACAGTTCAAGAATATCAGAGATCCACCTCCATGTTTCACAGTAGGCATGGTGTACTTTTTGTCACTGGCCTTGAGCTGTTTTGTGGCATTGGAGCAGTAAAGGCTTTTTTTCTTGCAACTCGTCCGTGTAGCCCATTTTTGCTCAAGTACCTCCTAATTGTGCATCTTGAAAAAGCAAAACCACTTACTTGCAGAGAAACCTGTATTTCAGCTGAAAAGGCTTGTGGGTTTTTCCTGGCATCTCGACAAATGATCCTAGCAGTTGTGGCTTAAATCTTGGTTGGTCTAAAAGATCCTCTAACTTTCCACTCTTTTTTATCAGAGTTTGAATTCTACTGACAGGCATTTTCAGATCCCTAGATATCTGTTTTTATCCTTTTCCTGATTTATATAATACAACAACCTTTTCTCGCAGATACTTTGCTGTATACCAAGCCATCAGGAAAGCAAAAGAAACATCAAAATCAGTACCTCTCAACATGGACTTAAATTGACCATATATACACAGACACTGATTACAATCAAAGAAGTTTCATGTATGGGCACTCTCCCTTAATTTCTCTTAATTTGAACTTGCGTGTGTCAACATGTGTGCGTACATTACCAGCCCCAAAATTCAAGGGTATGTAAACTTTTGATAAGGCCTATTTGGGTGATTTCATTTATCATTGTGATTTTAATAGGGCACACACAATTATGTGATAATAAATTGTTTCAGGACATCCTAGGCCTCAGGTCGATGATTGACTTTGTGGTCGTGTCATCGGACTTGCGGCCACATGTCTTGGACACTTGGGTGAAGAGAGGGGCGGAGCTGTCAACTGATCACCACCTGTTGGTGAGTTGGCTTCGATGGTGGGGGAGGATGCCGGTTAGGCATGGTAGGCCCAAACGTGTTGTGAGGGTCTGCTGGGAACGTCTGGCAGAGTCCCCTGTCAGAAGTAGCTTCAACTCCCACCTCCGGCAGAACTTCGACCATGTCCCGAGGGAGGTGGGGGACATTTATTCCGAATGGGCCATGTTCCGTGCCTCTGTTGTTGAGGTGGCTGACCGGAGCTGTGGCCGTAAAGTGGTCGGTGCCTGTCGTGGCAGCAATCCCCAAACCCGTTGGTGGACACCGGCGGTGAGGGATGCTGTCAAGCTGAAGAAGGAGTCCTACCGGATCCTTTTGTCCTGTGGGACTCTGAAGGCAGCTAATAGGTACCGACAGGCCAAGCGGAATGCGGCTTCAGTGGTTGCTGAGACAAAAACTCGGGCATGGGAGGAGTTTGGGGAGGCCATGGAGAACAACTTTCGGACGGCTTCGAGGAGATTCTGCTCCACCATCCGGCGTCTCAGGAGGGGGAAGCAGTGCAGTGTCAACACCGTATATGGTGGGGATGGTGCACTGCTGACCTCGTCTTGGGACGTTGCGGGTTGGTCGGGGGAGTACTTCGAAGACCTCCTCAATCCCACTAACATGCCTTCCAATGAGGAAGCAGAGCCTGGGGACTTCTGCTACACCATTAGCAGAATCCTGGAGGGTGCATGGAAGTTTGCCCAACCAGTCTACATGTGTTTTGTGGACTTGGAAAAGGCGTTCAACCGTTTCCCTCAGGGAATCCTGTGGGAGGTGCTCCGGGAGTATGGGGTACCGGACCCCCTGATAAGAGCTGTTCGGTCCCTGTACAACCGGTGTCAGAGCTTGGTCCGCATTGCCGGCAGTAAGTCGAGCCCGTTTCCGGTGAGAGTTGGACTCCGCCAGGGCTGCCCTTTGTCACCGATTCTGTTCATAACTTTTCTGGACAGAATTTCTAGGCGCAGCCAGGGTGTTGAGGGGGTCCGGTTTGGTGGACTCAGGATTTGGTCACTGCTTTTTGCAGATGATGTTGTCCTGTTTGCTTCATCAGGCCGTGATCTTCAGCTCTCTCTGGATCGGTTCGCAGCGGAGTGTGAAGCGGCTGGGATGGGAATCAGCACCTCCAAATCTGAGACCATGGTCCTGAGCCGGAAAAGGGTGTAGTGCCCTCTCAGGGTTGGGGGAGAGATCCTGCCCCAAGTGGAGGAGTTCAAGTATCTCGGGGTCTTGCTCACGAGTGAGGGAAGAATGGAGCGCGAGATCGGCAAGCGGATCGGTGCGGCATCCGCAGTGATGCGGGCTCTGCATCGGTCTGTCATGGTGAAAAAGGAACAAAGCCGTAAGGCAAACCTCTCAATTTACCAGTCGATCTACATTCCTACCCTCACCTATGGTCATGAGCTATGGGTAGTGACCGAAAGAACGAGATCGCGAATACAAGCGGATGAAATGAGTTTCCTCCGCATGGTGTCTGGGCTTTCCCACTAAAGATAGGGTGAGAAGCTCAGTCATCCGGAAGGGGCTCAGAGTAGAGCCGCTGCTCCTCCGCATCAAGAGCAGTCAGATGAGGTGGCTCGGGCATCTTATCAGGATGCCTCCTGGATGCCTCCCTGGTGAGGTGTTCCGGGCACGTCCAACCGGGAGGAGGCCCCGGGGAAGACCCAGGACACGCTGGAGGGACTATGTCTCCCGGCTGGCCTGGGAACGCCTTGGGATTCTCCTGGAAAAGCTAGAAGAAGTGGCCAGGGAGAGGGAAGTCTGGGCCTCTCTGCCCAAGCTGCTGCCCCTGCGACCCGACCTTAGATAAGCGGAAGAGGATGGACGGATGGAAATTGTTTCACCTGAGCACACTCCCTAATTAGAAAGAAAGGTTTCTGCATGATGGCTTATATTTTCCAAACTAAACTTATGAGCACATTTGTATATATTGTGACTGGTGTCGCCACTGGTTAGTTACCCATAATGGTTGTGACTGTTACTCATGTGCAGTTAAGTAGTGACCCTGCTCTGTTTCTCCTCTCGCAAAATGCCGCCACCGGCACGCTCTTACATTCTTAATTGTGAGCTCCCTCTCTGTTAATACTACAATCCCTGAAGCCTACAAAAAAAGTCATAATGCAGGGCCACCTTAAATTCCTTCTCACCTCTTCATCAGCGTCTTTGTTTTGTAAATGTGTCAATAAGTGCAAGCAGCCACCCATCCAATCCCCCACCAACACAGCCGAAGTGAACCACAAAATTATCAGAGCTCAAGTCTGTTTATCTGGCTGTGAGGTGTCTGGAATTGTAAAGGGTAAATAATGTATCATTATTAGGAATACATACATATCATGTGTGTTCCGTGTCTACAACGATCTGGGTAAACGTAGGATGACAGGAAATGCAAGGCAAGAAATGGTGAATACAAACCAGGGACTCTAGTGTTAATGGACACAGCATGTGACAGCAGAGACTTGAAGATTGGTTTGCAATGACCTGAACACTTTGTGCCCAACATATGGCGAATATGACAGTGCCAAATGGAGCTGTAAGACAGTACATACGTGTAAGTACAGTATGTGTGTGCATGTGTGTATTTTATTTATATACAAGAAAAATATTTAAACTGACACTTTATTAACATTTTTTGTGTGAATGAATGGTGGACTTTATAAATTATCATATCTATTGAGTGAGAATCCGACAGCTTCAATGGGATTATTCTCATAGTCTGAATCTCCAAAAATAGGATACTCGGACTTGGATGCTCAATTAGTTCAATAGCAGCCATGATAATTCTAAAGATGATTGATTTGCCTTAATATTTTTATTTGAACATAAGGAATTATGCCCAGTGGGGCCTGGGGCCGTTTTAATCTTGGAACCCCTGTCGGTTTTATTTTTTTTTTTTTTTTTCCCCAGTATTTTAATTTTGGTATGCCATTTATTAATTCCTATTCTTATATATTTTTATTTTACTTTTCTTGATTTTTTTCTTTGATATCTTTTAAAAAATTTTGAACTACATTCTTTGCATGAAAATGTGCTATAGAAATAAATGTTACTGTTGTTGGATATTAAAGTTTTACTTTGATTACTAAAGGAGATCCTCAGGTCTCGCTTCTGTGAGTAGGAGGAAACACTGGAAGATAAATGTTTTTGCCCCTCTTCCCTGTTCATAACACTTTTTGTTAAAATTCACATTGAACCTTGCACTTTTTTCTCTTACTGTATGTATAGTTCATGGATACAATCGATTACCATTTTTATTAAATGTGGATTTATTGGATTGAGTTCGCAGCCACAGGGACAACTAATTTGAAACTTTTGTGGTTCATCAGACAAAACTTTCTTTTGATTGCCCACTCCTGCCGAATGTCTGATTGTGAAAATTTTTCTTTGCATCATAGTGATGTAGGATCTGGGAATGCTCTGCCTTCTTAATTAAAATGGCCACACTAGATTGCTCTCAATGCCATCTATATGTGCTTCAACTGGAGAAACGTTCTGATGTTCTCACCCACCAAGCTTGTGGCGGTAAGGTGATCACATCTGCAATACCCATGGGTATTAATTATATGGTTATATGCTGGAACCTCTGAATTCTTGTAATTATCTTCTTGTGCATCTTATAATATCTCCTACTTTTTTAATGGATCATTCTTTCAGTGGCATCAGTTGATGCTTCTAATGAATTTTTGCTACATTGCTATAGTCACACATTTGCATCACATCCCACCTATCTCACCTTCCCTGCTGTGTTGTGCTGCTTAAGTGTACTCTACTACTGTCAGATTAGTATTGACTTTGTACTATGAGGAACTACTCTTGTGATAAAATCCTGCATATTAAACAGCTTGTCCAGAGCAAATGGTCAGACTGGAATGTCCTAAAAGACACTGGTATTTTGCAGTGCTGAATTACTTACATTGCGGGTCAGGTCACCAACATGGCTGGGCTGCAAATGGAAAGTTTACCAGCAGTTTTTGTTCAGGAATATGCCATCCTACTCATGGCTTTGGGAATAAGAGTGTCAGTGTGCCAAATTCACAATATGCTAGAATAAACTCTGGTTGTGGATCTGTGCACAACAAAGCTTCATTAGCTAATACTGCATTGTTTAACACAATATTTCTTAATGGCAAAGCACTGGTGCTACCAAAATTCATTACATACTGTAACCTTGATATGTTATGCTTAACAGAAGCTTGGCAAAAACCAAACAACTTTATATCACTCAGGGAGGCGACACCATCCGAATACGTTTACTTCAAAAAGGCTCGCAGCTCAAGACAAGGCGGACGGGTCACAGCAATTGTTAGATCTGAGTTAAACATCAAAAGAATCCAAACTGACAGCCTTTTGTCTTTCAAGTGTCTGGCTCTATAGTTTCCCTAAAAGTCTGAAAAATTTTGTTCCCCATGAACATACTACTGTTCCTAAACACAAGGGAAGAACCTTGTATATCTTTATCACAACGCCAATTGCCCATCGATAACGGCCTTTATTTTTGCAAACGTACCAATTAGCAGCACTTAAGCTGCACTCGCTGCCCCCCCCCCCCCCCCCCCATTTAGCCAATATAATGCTTTTCCTGCCACTAACCCTCTCTATTTATCACCCCTCACCAGAATTTTGACTTTCATCTTAAGTCCACATTGAAGATTTTATCTAGCAATGAATTACATAGGTAATGATATATCATTATTTGAAATACATACATGTCACATGTGCTCCATATCTACAACCATCTGTATAAATGTATGACGAAATATGAAATATTAGGTCTTGTAGATGCAAATCAAATGTATGCGTTTATTATATCAAATATAAAAGCTTGAATGTGAGGTTTTACTGTTGTGACAATCACACTCATGTGATGCCAAGGTAATTATAACAGCACACAGACATAATGTGTCGTTTAGCATTAACTTTTACAACTAACAAATTTACACAGGCTGTTACTCAAATGAAATGTATTTATTATATCAAATATAACTGCTTGACTGTGAAAAACATCTTTATTTGAAAACAGTATTTGGAGTTCACAGTCTGTATACTTTCCCAGCAAAATGTTTTCAAATCTGTCTCTGTCTTTCCTGCTCTCTCTCTCACACATGCACACACATATATTCATGCATGTAAACGTCTTTATATATAGTAGGGTGTTTGGGGGAATGACAATTTGTCAGGGAAACTAGTGTTAAACTAATAACGAAACCTGGTGCTATCTCACTTGTTGTTCTTGATCATCCATCAAAATACAATGGGCTTTTCTTATCAAATCTTATTAAATCAAATCGCCTTTTATTGTCAATTCACTATATGTACAGAACATACAGAAGAATCGAAATACTGTTTTTCTCTCTCATCTTCGTAGTACAATAAAATATAAAATATTAAAAAAAATATATAAATCTAACATATAAGATAAATAAAATTAGAACTTGTATATAGAGTAGTTTATGAGATGTACAAAAAGACAGACAGTTAGCAGCAGATGTAATATTGAGTCTTTATAAATACTAGCTGAAGTAGGGTACTTGGTAGATAATGACTCTTGTTACGGTCCAGGGGCAAGGGGGGAAGGTAGTGCACAGAGTTCAGCATCCTGACAGCTTGGTGGATGAAGCTGTTTGACAGTCTTGTGGACCGGGCCTGGAGGCTCCGGTACCTTTTCCCTGAGAGAAGGGGGCTGAAGAGGGAATGTAAGGGGTGGGAGGAGTCACCAGTAATGCTGATGGTTCTACGGGTGAGACAGGTGTGGAAAATGTCCTTGAGGGAGGGCAGTGGGGCACCAATGATCTTACTGGCCGCATCCACTATGCATTGCAGGGACTTCCTACAGGAGGCAGTGCAGCCTCCATACCACACCGGGATGCAGTTAGTGAGGATGCTCTTGATTGTGCCCTGGTAGAAAGAGCACATGATGGAGGGTGGAACTTGTGCTCTCTTCAGTTTACGGAGGAAGTAGAGGCGGGTTTGAGCTTTCTTGGCCAGTGATGTGGTGTTATCTGACCAGGAGAGGTCCTCGGAGATGTATGTCCCCAGGAACTTGGTGCTAATCACCCTTTCCACAGCTACACCATTGATGGTCAGTGGGGGGTGCTGTGAATGACCTCTCCTGAAATCGACCACAATCTCTTTGGTCTTACCCACGTTCAGGAAGAGGTTGTTGTCTTTACACCACTGAACCAATTGGCTCACCTCATTTCTATAGTTGGCTTCCCGATCACTGGTGATGAGGCCGACCACGAATGTATCGTCCGCAAACTTGACAATGTGATTGGAACTGTAGATTGGTACCCACAATCGTGGGTCTGCAGAGTAAAGAGCAACAGGCTGAGCACACACTCTTGAGGGGCCCCTGTGCTCAACGTGATGGTCTTAGAGGTGTTATTGCCAACTCGCACATTTTGTGAACTCCCTGTAAGAAAATCCAGCACCCAGTTGCAGAGAGAGTTCTTGAGTCCCAAGTGGCTGAGTTTTTGTATTAGCTTCTGGGGAATGATTGTGTTGAATGCTGAAATAAAATCTAAAAACAACATTCGCACATAGGAGTTCTTTGAGTCCAGGTGGGTGAGGGCTGGATGGAGAGCAGCAGAAATAACATCCTCTATGGACCTGTTTGACCTGTATGCAAACTGAAACGGGTCATGGGAGGGGGGGGAAGAATGGACTTAGTGCTCTGCATAACCAGCCGCTCAAAACATTTCAAGATGGTGGAAGTCAGTGCTACGGGCAGATAGTCATTATACCTAGATGATCTGACTGAATATGCAGTCATTCTTCTTGGCAAGTTCAACATCCATATCAACATTCTTACAACTAAACTGAGCATAAGAGCCAATCTTAGTTAATGTTAAATTCACATACATATTTGCTTAATTTCAATAGAATGTTAGTTTCACATACTGGTAGTTACTTACATTATGGTATAATCTTTTACCCCCTATAACTTCACATGAGCTATTCCTATAAAACAAAGCATTAATTAAGCCAGTTTGGAAACAGTCTCACTAAAAGCATGAACAGTTACATTAGTTTATAAATAGAGCATTTGCATATAATTGTATGACCATTCTGACTGTCTCCTGATCATTCTACAACCTTTAAAGAACATATGAACATTTAAAAGTATAACTGTATGACAGAGCGTGAGAGAGAGAAATGAAACAAATAAGCTTTAACAGAACTTTCTTTAAACATGGACTTTGCTTTTCTTTGTAATATCAATATTTTCTCTTATTTTGTGTGAACTGTTTGCTTTGAATTTATTAAAGTTTTTTAAGATATTTGGAATGTAAAATTATTTGAACATGTGTTGCTCTATTGCTTGAGTTATTCTATGAAGTAACATAAAGCTTGAGAACCTTAGAAATTGTGGTCAAATGCAGCTAAACAGAAATTAATTCCTGTCCCTTCTGAACTGCTCTGACTTGGTGCAACATGTTGACTTTCTCACCCATTCTGGTGGTCATATATTAGAGATGATCTGCACATTTGGCTTATCTCTCAGCAACATTTATAGCAGTGATTTTGACCACTCTGACAATAAAGCAGTACTTTCCACTGTATAATTGCCTCTCCCCACTCCCTCCTGTAAATGTCAAATTTCTTTCAGAAACCTTAAAAATATCTGTCCCTTTATCCTTGGATACATTTCTGATCTTTTCCTCTCTTCCCTTATTCCATTAGATAGTCTTGGTGTTTACTATAACTCTGCCCTTCATTCAAAACTAGATATAATATATCCGTTAAAACAGAAGGAGGTTTCCTTTATGCATTCAGCTCCATGGTAAACTCAGAATTATGGGCTATGAAAGTAGCAGGCTGGTACCTTGAGAGAATGTCATGTAAGGCAGGCCCTCGTTGTGCATGTCCAGGCTTTCTTTCACAATCAAAAGGCTGACAAAGAATTCACTAAGTGCAGCAAAGAACATGCAGTATGGCAGAATAATAGAAAGTGGCCATGATAACCATGAGAATTCTCTGTAGTTAATAAACTACTTCAACCTTCATCTGGCCCAAGTACCTCCTCTTTTTCTGTAATAAAATTAAAAATTTAAATAGTTCAACTAACAATAATCCATCGTCCATTTATACTGTTCTCTGTCTTCAAACTTCATCCAGCTCCTTTTCTAAATTTTCACCAGTCGTGTCAGTATTTGTTAATGACCTGCTTTGTAAGAGGCAGACTACTTGTGTATTGGACACCCACCTCCACCAAACTTCTTAAATCCTGCCTTCATGCCATAATCAAGCTTGTTATGACAATAATAAAGACCTTTAACAATTTTCACCTAACAACCTTTAATAATAAATCCTTTGACACTGACTTTGTGCCAGCAACTTTTAAAATCACTTCAGTAACCCCAAAGTTAAAAAAGTCTGGTCTTGATGCTGACAATCTTAACAATTGATGGCCTACTTCTCATTTACCTTTCCTGTCAAATGCTCTTGAAGGTGTAGCAGCCTACCAACTCAACAATTACTTAACTCCTAATAAACTGATGGAATCCTTTCAGTCTGGTTTCAGAGCGCAGTACAGCTGTGAAATGTCTCTGCTTCGGGCAACTAATGATTTGCTTATGGCAGCAGACTTAAGACAAAACAGCATATTAATTCTGATAAACCTCAGTGCAGCATTTGAAACTGTCAGACATGACATTCTACTGTTCAGAATGGAGAACATTCTGGGTATTTCTGGCACTGCACTCCAGTAGTTTAAGTCCTATTTGACTGTTAGGCAAGAGTTTGTTAGCCTTGGCAACAGCAGATCCATCTCAAGGGCAGTCATACAAGGAGTTCCTCAGGGCTCTATCCTTGGCCCTTCACTCTTCTGTATCTATATGTTTCCCCTTGGATATATTATTTGTAGCTCTGGACTGGGTTATCATTTTTATGTAGATGATACTCAACTGTGTTTCAATGTTAAAAGTGAAACTTCTTCAGAGCTTGTTCAGCATACAGCTTACCTCAGTGAAATTAAAACTAGGATGGAGCAGAACTCTTTTAAAATTAAATTGTAACACAACCAAAGTCATGCCAATTGGCACTAAAGCTCAGCTTAAGAAAATTAGCTCCTTTTCAAAAATTCTCGATGATGATCTCTTCAGACATTCTTTTTCTGCAAGGAATCTTGATGTCATTTTTGATTCCTCCCTTTCTTATTCCATTCACATAAGCCACATTAAGAAGCCCTCTATACTATATCCTGTGTTTACTCATTCCCCTGCTTTTCTAATGCTGAGAAACTTGTACATACTTTTATTACATCCCGCACAGATTATTGTACAGTAACACCCTACTGCCAGATGTCCCTTCAGATCTTATATCACTGCTCCAGGTGATTCAAAACTCTTCTGCAAGAGTCCTTACACGGGCCAGCAACAGCAAGCACACAATACCCATCCTATTTTGCCTTCACTGTATCCCTGCGTCATACAGGATTAAATATAAAATTCTATTAATAATTTATAAAGTTTTAAATGGCTTTGCACCAGACTACATCAATTCCCTTCTCCATTGCTATCCTCCTGTTTGCCCACTAAGGTCTTCTGATTATGGCAATCTTGTTGTGCCTCACACTAACCTGCACTCTATGCATGACAGGGCCTTCAGCGGTATAGAACCCAAACTTGGGAATGACCTCCCTAAATTAGATCAGCTGATTCAATTAATTCTTTTAAAAAAACAACTTAAAACTCAACTATTGTGATTGCCCAGAAAGAAGGAAGGACAGGCATCCTGGTTGGGATGACAGAACATTTCATATCTGGACAGAAGGCCATAACAGAAGGATGGAGAGAATGGGCTCACAAGGAGCAGGTTATTCCCCCACAAGGTGGGTGGCCATGTTCCTCAGAGCTAAACCCGATTAGGACACTCCTGCAGGATTGCATTGTTAAATGGAATCCAGAAATGCAACTCTGTCAGGTTCTTTGGGTACCAAAAGGGGGCACTACCAGGGGAGGACTGCCCTAGTTTTCGCACAATCTGGAACTGCTCAGGACGACTTAGAGAGGAGATCAGAAGGAGTACCTGGGTCGACTTTAGAAGCGAGACCACTGCCTCATTTGGACTGTGTCAGAGTCAAGAGGCAGTGAGCTACACTCTTGGAGGAGGAAGGAGAACTGTGCTTGATGTGTTTATTGATTTTTATTCTTGTAGAGAAGGTGTTGTGGCTCAATAAAAAGCCTTTACTTGAGCATAGTGTTTTTGGGCTTTATTATGTCTGAGTTTTGGGAGGCTGCAGCGTCCCCTACTACAGTAGTCACACTGTTCAGAAGGCTTTTAACTTAACCTGACACTCTGACCCTTCTTTCAGTTTACCTCTCTTTCTAGAAGTATACAGAATAATGTGTGTGTATGTTATATCACAAATTATTTTATTTGTTCAGGCCATTCCTCTAATATTGAATTAGGTATTTTCCTCTGCTTTATTATCTTTAATTCTGTATTTATCCATTTTAGTGTTCTATGGAGAAAATATTTGTATCCAATGTTACATATACCCTGCTGTTCTTTCTGAGACTCTGTGAAGTGCCTTGAGCATGGGAAAGGTGCTATATAAATAAAATGTATTACTACTGTTAAAACTAAGCTGTGTAAAACAACAGTGTCTATTTAAGACCAACATACAATAGCCTTGACAATGTTAGAGTAAATTAGTATTAGACAAGTACAAAACAAATGTTGACACTAGGGTTGCAGTAATGCACCAAAATACTTGTTTTGTGCTTATGTACAGAGAAACCACAGGCAACAACTCTGATCCTTGGCTGGCTACTTTTCTGATACAACTGACCATTTCAACATGTACCAAACTACTTAACGTAATAACAAAATTAATTGTTTTTGCATTTCCA
>JANRMT010062791.1:153813753-153828063 GCA_026402145.1 Polypterus bichir lapradei | reverse complement strand
TGTTTTGGAATGGCCAAGTCAAAGTCCTGACCTTAATCCAATCGAAATGTTGTGGAAGGACCTGAAGCGAGCAGTTAATGTGAGGAAACCCACCAACATCTCAGAGTTGAAGCTGTTCTGTATGGAAGAATGGGCTAAAATTCCTCTAAGCTGGTGTGCAGGAATGATCAAGTTACCAGAAACGTTTAGTTGCAGTTATTGCTGCAAAGGGTGGTCACACCAGATACTGAAAGCAAAGGTTCACATACTTTTTCCACTCACAAATATGTAATATTCGATAATTTTCCTCAATAAATAAATGACCAAGTATAATATTTTTGTCTCATTTGTTTAACTGATTTCTCGTTATCTACTTTTAGGACTTGAGTGAAAATCTGATGATGTTTTAGGTCATATTTATGCAGAAATATAGAAAATTGTAAAGGAGTCACAAACTTTCAAGGACAACTGTAGTTAATTATACCATACAATGCACAGTATAATAGTAAACTAAATGTAAAAACATTGAATAACACTGAGACAAACACCCAGGCGAGCCTGCTCTCTCTCTTTCCCTTTCCTGCCTTCTCCTGCAACCTCCCGTTCTTTCCTGTTCTCTTCTTTTTTCCCTTTAGCCGACTCGCGCTTCTATTTATGAAGAGGCGTTGTAGTCGTGGCAATCAGCAGCTCCTGGGAACAATTACGGATGCAGACTGCTTCTCACCTGTGCATTTAGGTGAGAAACGCCCACATCACGAACTCCTTAGGAACTGCTTCGGCCAAACACCACCACGCCCCCTCGCTAAGCCGCAAATGCGGTGATTATTTATTAAAACTGGCCTTTTTGACGGGAGCTGTGGACCCGCTATACCACAGGAGGAAGATGGGTTGAGAGAAGGTTACAGTTTTAAGGGAAAGTCCCTCTGTGTGATGCACCGAGAATAATGTACAGTACAGGGAGAGACTGAACACGTGCAGAAATCATTGGCACGTACAAACCAGAAGGGAAACAAAATAGAGCACAAAGAGTTCACAGCGAATGCACAGGGAGAGACTGAACACGTGCGGAAATCATCGGCATGTACGAACCGGAAGGGAAACTGGCTTGTTCGTCAACCGAGTGTGTGGTTGTGAACAAATGCAAAAGTTTTTCGAACTTTTTGGTCGTAACCCGATCTGTACGTGTTCAGAGACGTTCGTGAACCGAGGTTCCACTGTACCAACATTATTACAGCTATCATATTTTTCATAAGAATACTACTTTTTGGAATTTCAACTTCCAGTCTTACCCTTAATACATACCATCAAAGGTTTTCGACAGTGAGGAACTCCAAGTAGAGCAAGGCTATGTAAGAAGTGATATTTGTTAGCAGTCTCATAAAGCTTTAAAAAAAAAAAAAAAAAAAATTTTAAAATGTTACAATTTAATGATCACACTTAAAAACAAATCCCATTGCTGGGCATAAACTGCACTGATTGAGGCCTGGTAATCCAAGTAAAATATTAATTTCATTTTAAAGCAATTAAGCAAATGTTAGACCTTACAGGGAGCACAATACTCACTCACAAAAACTAAACATAAATAAACCATTTTGTCTGTTCTAAGGTGTTAGGTCCATTTTCATATTCTATCGTTTGAGAGGTCATAAAATGGAAGTATACTTGTGTGAAGGTTTTACTACCCAAAATTTCTATATTCTGTCATTACGATGATTTAAATAGAATACTGTAAAGAAAAAATGTTGAAATGATAGTGCTGCTCCCACACTGATCCAGTGTCCAGGATTTAAATCTCACATCTGGCCACCGCCTGTACACATTCTACTCATGTTTGCATAGGTTTTCCTCCAACATCCTAAAGATGTAAGGGCTAGGTTTAATCGGTGTTTCTAAATGTGAATAGAAAGTTAAGCATATAAGAGTCTCAGAGTGGACTGGCACTCTACCCAGGATTAATTATGACCTTGCTGCTGCTGAGATAGGCTCTGGCATCCGTCATGACTCTGAATTTTATTAAGCATGTTTGATAAAGGTATGTAACAAACACCTATCAAAAAGATGAGTGTGGGAACACAAAGAATATCAAAATATTTTAAACTCACCTTAATTAGCACTGTATTATTAGAACATACCAGTGATTTCTAAATTCAGTCCAGAGAACCCCATTTGGCTACAAGATTTTACCCAACCTGTTTCAGAACTAATGAGTATTCTACCTCTAATTGATCTAATTTTCTCAATGGTCTTTCTTTACCTGTCCTTTAACTCTTCTTGCAGAAAAGCACGGAGGTGCAATTTTTACATTTTAAAGACATTTGCAAATACTTCTGCTTTTGCTGTTGCTTTAGGTGCTTCTCTCTTCCGTTTCTAATAATCTTCCTATTTTCTGTATGCTTTGCTCCCTTAATTGTATCCTAATAATGACAACATTAAGTACTGCACAGCAGACACTCAGGCCAACAACACTGAATGCTGAAATACTGCAACTACTTTAGCATCAGACTTGCTAATGTCATGCTTAATAGTAACAATGGATTAAACAACCAGAACATCTCGAAAAGCTGAATGAAAATCATGATTATGAGGAAAACCCTAAAAACCAAGATGTAAAAAATATAAAAAACACAAAATTATATCCATGTTACATACATAAATGCTTGGTACACACTATTCACAATTTAATTCTGCAATTTCTACACTGACCCCAAAATAGACAGAGACTGGAAAATAATTTGATTAATTAGGTTAGCAATCCAGATAAAAATTTAAGTTGGTTATAACAAAAAACTGCAGCCACAAAGGTTCCCAAGACTAACTTTAAGAACCAATGCAATAAACTATATTTATTCACTACACTAGCTTGTAATCACCTGTTCTACATTTTGTCAAGGTACTGCTTAACTTTTAAATCAACAACTCTGTACCGATATTTTTAGCACGGCACACTCATTTTTCAGCTTAGTTAGGCAGGTTCATTCTTTTAATTTAAAGTAATCATTTATCTTCAGTTCCTTCACTTCAGAGATCTATCTTTATTATTTTTCATGTCAGCCATTTCCAGTATTCAAACCAGAACAGGAAAGACAGCTAATTAAGTTCCACAGCTTCTTTGCTGACAAGAAGAGGCAACTAGCAGCCGCAGCAAATTAGGCTAAGATCTTTATGGCATTTGAAATTTGAATTTTTAACGGTATATCCCCCCTCAGTCTTTACTTGGGGCTTAATTATCCACTTGTCAGATTGCTAAGTCAATCAATAGGGGCTTTTATCTTTGCTGCCACTTCTAATCATTTTTGTTAACTATTTTGGCCTGTGTTATTGTGTTGATTGGTCAGCTATTATTAGTGACCCAATTTAATTTACAGTTGTCTCAAAGCCCAAGCACAATTCTTTCTCTCCTTTCTAGTATAAAATTATAGCAATAAGGCAAAGCATGACTTTACAGCAGATCACAAAATATCTAATAACTCAGATTCACATTAACAATGAAAACAAATCATTGTCTGAAATCTAATCTGTAGAATTAGATTGGAATTCTTTTTTTTTTTGTTTACCTCTTTTAGGTATTCGTCCCTGTCACTCCTTCGAAAACCTAGAGAAGACAAAATGCATAGGGTTCAAAACAGAAAAGTATTTAAAGTACTTTGTAAATAAGAAAAAAAAATCTGTATGAAGATAACTAGGTAAGCTGCTTTTGAACCTTTGACAAAGTCACATTACATTTGAAGAATTTTCTCTAGCACTAAGGCTCCTTTTCACCCTGGAGGGACTTGGCTGCAGGTTTTCATTGCAGCTTGTTAAAGAGTGCTACTAGCTGCTTTTCAACACTTAAAGCACTCTTCATCTATGTATGGTAAAAAGGACTGAAAAATCAATCCATTCATTTTATTATACAATTTAGTCGAGAACTTGATTACTGGGAGGCAATGCCTATGTTGGCAATTTTGAGAACAAGGCAAAGAAGCCTACTAAAGACAAAGTACCTGTTCATAAGACAAATTCATTAGCACACATACACACTCGACCAATGACACTGTCAGTCAACCTAAGGTGTATATCTTAGTGTTGATAATGGAAAATTAGGCACCAAGAGTGAAACTTGCATCAAATGTTGCACAAGCAAACACCACACAATTCGAGTTTGTTTTCCTCTCCTTCCTTGCCTCATGGCCACAGCTGAATTATCATGTTAGTGGGGACTTTCTATTGTGATGACCTGATATATTAATTATTGTGATTAAGTTGCGTTTAACTTAATTGCATGTTTATATAAGCAAGTGTTGAATCATCTGATAACAGTTTAGTAACTGTTATCAAGTAAGTATAAATATGTGTAAATGCTCTAAACCAGTAGTCAGTGATAAACACCATTCAAGAATGAACTGAACTGAACCATACAGTAACTGGGCCATGAACGGAAGCCATGACACAGCATTGCTAATCATTCCAGTACGGTGGATTTGATTTAATAATTTAAATTTATGTTAATCTCCTCCTAAACTGCATTATGCAGAAAACATAAAACTGAAAATTAATTTCCAAATGAAGAAAAAAAAAAGTCCTGTCACAGCAATGTTTTAAACATTGCATATCCACAAATACCGTCTTTGTAAACAATAGTAAATCAGCCATCGCCAATTTTAGAAATGTGGGTTTTTTTTTTTTTTTTTTTAATTCAAGATGTCACTAGGTAGTCATTTCCATTCTCATGTAAAATTATAACTTGCAAATCTGATATTCTAAAAATATAAGTAAACACACTTAAAAGAATGTTACTTGTTTTTGCAATATTTGAAGGCTTTTAATGCATTAATATTTTAAACACATCACAGTAAATTAAAGCTAAAACACAACTATAAAGGCAAGCATTTCAGTACTACATATGTATTATTCATATGGCACAAAGAGATGTTATATTTGACCTGTATATACAATACATTTTTTTTAAGAAAATAAATAAAAAGGACACATAATATTGAACTGAAATAATTTGTACCGATAATGCCCTGGTGAATTTGACAGAATTTCTGTTCATAATGGTTTTTGGTAACTACAGTAAAAATAACTGTACTGGTTTCTTGTCTACTACACAGGCACTAAAATGAACTAACACTGAGACAGGCTGATAAAGAGCATGGAAATGACGTTACATTTTAGTATTATTAAAAGTACAACATATTCACCTATTGCCTAATTCATATCTTTCAATATGGAACTGCCTTCGAACTTCGAAAAATCTACAGCATTAAAATATTGTATAGAAAATATATAACATACTACAGTAAAGGGGAAAACCTTGTTTTACAATAATGCTAGGGCATCCATACTTCTCAAACCCACTTACTCCAGTCCAGGAACTGAAGCCTCTAACAGCTGCACTGGACAAAACCATGAGCAGGCACCACTAAAACACAGGGCACAGTAATGCACACATTACAGGACCAATTTAAAGCCACCAACTGAAGTGAGACTGACATCTTTGGGATTTGGGCAAAAAATCTGACGACCAGATAAACTATCTAGACTTGTGTGAAGATTATGTGCCTACACCACACAGAGACCAGACAGGTGATTCAATCCAAGGAATCTACAGCACACAAACACTAACAAGTGCACCACTGTGTCACCCACAATAGACAGATAGAAATGAAACATATAAGCTGACAGATAGATATAACAGGCACTATAGAAGCTGATAGATGTGTAAAGGTAGTAGACAAAATGAGAGACAAACAGATATGACAAGCAAAACAATCGTGCAGTGTGCAGCCCTGGGTGTAAAGGATAAGTTTGGTATTTTTTAAGTCAAGCTTTTTTTCCACAATCACATGAAACTGCATTCTAAAGTGAAGCCTAGTTTATAAATTAAAAAAAATAATAACCCACTTTTGAATTTGAACTAGCAAAATTTTCGATTCCAGAAAACATGCTTTCCTCATTTCTGAGGCATGCTTGTGTCAAATTAAGTAAACTGGAAATAATACAATGTATCACATATGCCGGGTACAGTACTATTTTCTTGAGGTAACGAAACGATTCTTGCTAACCTTTCTGCTTGCAGCAGCAGTCGTGACATGTACAGTCATTTGTTGTCTTCACAGAGATTGCATATGTGCTTCCCTCAGTACACTCAGGTCTCCTCTCACATTTCAAAGACATGTGGGGCAGACCATCTGGTGGTTCCAAATTGGTGCTGCCTCACTTAGCCTGGTGGTTTGTGTGACTGTGGTATAGAAAACTGTTTTTACTGTCTTTTTTGTGACTATGTTTGCCATTACAACTGTAAAGCATTTTAAGCTACTTTCACGTATGAAAATGTGCCCTATAAATAAATGCTGTTGTGAGAAGCAATAGTCTGATTCCAGAAATGCACTAGGTGCTGCAGGGATAGGGTTCAGCTCCTCATGACCTTATAATAAACACAGCGAGTTAAGAAAATGGATGGATGGATTAAAAACAATAAGGCAGAATGGTACTGAGAGTGGTTATCTTTAGGGATCTGGGCTCACTTAACTGAGCCAAGTCTGTATTTTGTATAAAGTTTCTCCTGGTAGTTATTTTTTCCTCCTAATTCCAAATACACATTTGTTAGGGTAACTTGCACCTCTAATCCATACAGAATAAGCAGTATGGATTTATAAGGGTTCCTTGCAGTGAACTGGTATCTGTTACTGGTGTGGTTCCTGCTTTGTGCAATTCGCTACTGGGACAAGCATTAACTCCTGTTGTTTCTGGAAAGGAAAGAAATCTGTTCATACTGATCTGCTCCTAAATAGTTATACAATTCCCAACCTCCCTAAAAAGTAAAAAAGAAAACAAATGAACTTCATGAAGCAAAAGAAATTTTCTTTCATTACGGATGAGTATTTCCACTCTTTTTCAGAGTAATGATCTCATTGTTCCCACTCTAACTGGCACTCCCCATAAAGCTCAATATATATTATCTGCACAAAAGAGGAGTTTATAATTACGTACTGAACCAGTGGAAAATTAATTGTATCTGAGTAATAACAATAAATATTCAAGAAAAAATACAATTTTCATTTTTACAATAATATACCAAATGATTTAATACTTAAAATAATTCAGCTCAGTGGTATGTAATTCTCAGCCTGATGTTAACTTACTATATGCAGCACACTACTCTGTGAACCCATGTATGTCTGGTGCTTTAGTTTCCCAATCTGTCACTTACAAAAACACAAGCAAAACGTTCTAAGCTTGGAAGAAAAAAAAAAAAACAGTCCATACAGGAAATTAAGACATTTTGAACCAATATAAAAGAAAGTAACATCCTCTCCCTTTGTATACACAGCACCTACTTTATGACGTAAGAAGCTATCTTTAAAGCTGTTTGGTTCAAGGTGAAGAGACATTCTGGTACAACTACTATTATGTGTTTTACCAGGAATAAAGGAAACCTAACATTTTTAGATTAAGTGGCACCTCATATGCAACTGTTTCCTAACATTTCGCAATACATCAAATACAGGCACCTACTCCCCCAAAACTTGAACAGAAATGCCAGGTTAAAAAATGTGTATGTGTTCTCTGTAAAATTCACAGACTAATTAATAAGTCTCCAATAAACAACATTTTTGCATATCTGAAAATTATGCAGAATTAGCTGAATAAATTGCATCGTTAAGGAAGCATCTTAAATATGTATATTGATCAACCTTTATTTTACCTTTTTTTCTTGCTTAGTGCATCCTTAATGTAGAAGGTTTTACACACCAATCTAGAGTTCATTACAAATATAAAGTTGTATACCATTTGGCTCATTATTTTTTGTTAATATAGTTAAATTAGAAAGTTAAATATTTATAAATACATAGAGAAATAAATACACAAGGGGCAGAACAGTTTACAAAACAAAGAAAATTAAAAATATATTTCATTTAATATTTTTGGCACAAAACAATTAAATTCATAATCTAGACAGAATACTGGCCGGTGACCTTTCAAAAGTACTATGAGTAAAAATAATATTCTCAAACTTAATTAATCCAGGAGCCCATATCTGAAACAACAGGCACAATGCCTAACTCTTTTTAGGGTTCTCATGCAGTATAAAAGTTGTACTGCATGTACCAAATAAAAAATGTTGCTAATGAAAAAACAAGTATAGCAGTTGGACACTGTTGACTGCCAGAGGTATTTTTTTCCTAATGAAAAAACAAGTATGGTAGTTGGACACTGTTGACTGCCAGAAGAAAATAGCTATTCTGCATCACAACTCACACCAGATTTTGGCACAAGAACAGGTGTCAAAATTGTTCATTTGCTTTTCCATTCTCACTCCAAAGCTGTGGAACGATCATCCCTTGGCTATTCAAACTGCACCCAATTTAATCATCTTTCAAAAACGAGCCTTTCATTAAACATTTTTGGAGCTACTTAGTTTCTCTTCTACAGGATAACTACCATTATACTAACAAAGAGTTTAGGATCCTGACTCTCAAGTCTAGGGGCAAGTATAATTTACATACATATCCTCTTGCTGTTTTTTGTCTTGTTCTCTGTTGCTTTTAATGCTTACACCTTCTAATAATTCTTTTATGTATTATGACTTGCCTTGAATTAAGGCATCTACCAAACAAATAATAAGTGTTTAAAAATAAACACCGGTGTTTCGGACCTGTAGAGCTGGTACGCTTATATCAACCGCAAATAGATAGATAGATAGATAGATAGATAGATACTTTATTAATCCCAAGGGGAAATTCACATAATCCAGCAGCAGTATACTGATACAAAGAAACAATATTAAATTAAATAGTAATAAAAATGAAAAAAGTTAGCATTTAATCAAGTTGCCCGTGACTCAGAAACTCACATTCACGCTATAAAACACAAAACTGCAGTTAAGGTGGAGAGTTCATAAACAAAAGTGAGAAAGCAGGTGACCCACAGAATATGGCGTTTTACATGGTTAGACGTCACAGTGGTTGCAGATCAGTGGAATAGAAATGTTCGTGCAGGTGTGTGTGGCAGGTGTTCTAACGAAACATCCTACCCATCGAAATGATCTACTCACTGATACTACGCATGCGCAGCTGCATTTATTACAGTTTACTGCATAGGTATTTACTGTCAGCATCTTATAAGTTGTATATTTTGCATGTGTGACTTTTAATCTTGTACAGGCCATTGTATCCATGCACGAGTAATTACCGTCTTGTGAAATCTTTGCATCAGGTTGTCTCTCTTTCGGGCATTAAATGATGCATGTAGAATAAATTGAGAAATGTTAACATTTCCATAAATTTGATAGACGACTTCTAAATACAACATGTTAAATGATGACATGGTATAACGTTATAAGTTTAATGTTACGACTTACAATAAACGGATATAATTGATATACCTGTCGAAGTAAACTACGGTAGGATACTTCGACAAAGTAGGACAAATCGTCAGAACACCGGTTTTACTGTCATGAAAAATAGCAATGTCTAAGTGTTCAAAAACATTACCATACAATCGATCATTTATGCAACCAATGCAAGATAAAAATTAATGTGACGGTCTCGCCATTTCCTTCGTAAGACTTGCAACGTGTTAAAAGGGGAAAATAATCCTTTTAAAAATAAAGACAATAATTGATTACCTTTTTTGCCATTATGTTAGAGAATCCTTTATAAACTTATTGCTACACTTGTTAAAAGTTAAAGCTTGTTCTTTTTTTAATATAACAATAATTCAGTCATTACTTTGGAGATATGTGTCGATTAACCCCCATCCGTCCTCCGTTTTAGTCACCATAGTTAAAATGCATGAATAAACACAATAATATAAAAGTACACACACACATTCATCGAGCTGCATATTTAACGAGCTTTTTTTATCCTTACTTCCCTTAACCTTTCACCGCAGGTAGGGCCTCAGTAACCTTGCGAACTTTATGGCTTATTTTCTTTCTTTTCGAAAGATGCTGCAGTTTTTTTTTTAATGTACACTTTAAAAATATTGTGCATTTACTTTCAGATTATTAGTAAACCCACCGTGAGCCCCATAAGCTCCGGCAGTAACAGCCAAGGCTCCAGATATCCCAGCAGCCCGCCTAAAAAATAACGCAGCCATTAGTCTCCAGAAAACAAAACGCAAGAATCGTCTCGAGTCATTATTTATAATAGCCGCGAAACTGTGGCCATTTTGGCTCTCCCATGATGCAATGTTACAGAAATGAAACTGAAGCAGCTGGAGCCAAGATGGCGACAAAGAGGCGCATGTGCAAAAGACTTCCTGACAGACCGTGTTTAAAGGACTTAACTTGCTATGATTATACAGCACACGGACGACAAGACATTCTTTATTTTTTCAAAATAAAACCACTCAAATATGCATTTAGACATAGAACAAAAGTTCACCTTGCAAATGTCTGACCTGCGCACCCAATAAATGGACCGATTCCACAGGAAGGTAATTCCTCTCACAGGATATATTCCTGTTAATTATCTGTTGACTAGAACTGCTTACAGCATAAAATACCTCACTGGAAGCCCAGACCACTTTCTCTGCTAATGACTGTGATTTCTTGGACCGCATGTGGAGAATCTGATATCAGAGATCCCCGACAACTATGAAAACAATTTTCCCCACTGATTCAATGGCACAAATGAGAGATCCTGCAAGACAATACACACAATTCAGATTGTTCATTAATTGTGTGTGTAATCCTACTGAAGCAGTAACTGCAAAACTTTCAGACCTTTAAGAATGTGCAGTGGTTAACCTATGTAGTTTGTAGTGATGACCGAGAACAGTTTTAATCACGTGTTCATGTATAATGAAGATAAGGTGACCAGAATTTTTTGGGCCAATCCGGGGACATGGGGAGGGGGGGGGGGGGGGGGGCGGGGGGGGCGGAGGCCACTGCCCTCGTATTCTGTGATTGAAGTTCTCCCACCACTACCGATGGAAAACTTTGAGTCGCACACGCTGCAGATCACAACAGAAACATCCAGGGCCGGACGCAAATATGAAAATTCACGCTGAAGCCCATCATTGAACTGACAGTTCCTTTTAGCACTCATGTTGAATCACAGGGATCACAGCCCCAAAATGCAGAAACAACAGGTGGAAGAAAAGAGCCGCCACGCTGCTCTCGCATCCAGAAGCAAGCCACGCGTAGACACAGCCACAGGCAGAGGCAGAGCACGGCGTGCCTCTCTTAGAATCTATAGATCACTAGTAGGGACTCGAAACACTACAGAGTACAAAGTGAAAGCTTATCACGTGATTTCTCGCCAAAGGTGCAGGATGCGGTAAAGCATAACCTCCGTCAAAACACCGCGCACGTGCACCGAGTTCAAATTATAGTGGTGATGAGATACATTCAAAAAAGTGAACCAGATGAAACCGGGGAAAAAATCTTAAAGCGGGGACATGTTTCCGAGTGGGGACAGTTGTCCGAAAAAGGGGACTGTCTCCGGAAAACGGGGACGGATGGTCACCTTAATGAAGATAGCAACATTTCTGATAGAAAAGGTGTCTATGGTGACAAACTGGACAATAGCAAGCAACATCAAAGCCTCCTTGATAAAATCTCATGTCTCAGTCTCTAAACTGAAAGGTCAGATCAACCATTTAGGCAAACTAGGAAGTTGACTTGCATGGCAAAACCAGCGGCGTGGCATTTATATAAACACCCACCCTGGCTTTCGAACACTCAGAATCCAAACAATTATCCGACTCCTGTTAATCCAATTATGTTGCTTTCACGTACTATCATTGTGTGATGATCTTTACGAGCCTTTTATGGGTGGTCTTCCAAATAACAGCATACACTATATTTAATTTCACAGAGTCGCGCTTTATGCTGAACATCCTGGCATCTTTATTTTCTGTAGGTGCAAGTTTGCTCTTATATTTTTGTTTCAGCATTTTTGCCCTTTTGGATAGTCTGTTCATTTTATTTTCCATACCGTATTCCTTATATTATTATTTTATATTATACTAGGGGGAAAAGAATATTAGTAAAATCTGTAAATGTACAAAAGAAAAATGATTATTTATTGGAGTCAAAATCACGAGATTCAATAAATGTGTAAAAGAAAAATTAATTATTATTTAAAAGAGTAAAAATCATGAAATAAGAATAAAATATTTACTATCTTACCACTATGCTCGATGAGTATTTATAAGAGACTAAATAAACGATTATTCTTTTTAACTGACAAAAACCATGACTTTCTTGATATTTTAGTTTATAATTTTAAAACGGAATACGATCTGAAAATCTAACAACATCACATTAAAGTTTGATAAATTCTGAAAAGAATGATACCAAACAGATACAGTATATGTAGGTTTTAAAATAAGCCTGATTTAAAGCATGACAAAAAGTGACACAAAAAGTCACATAAAATCATTACACAAAATCTTTGCACTTTTAGGCTAAGGATTTTATATATAGATAGTAGATTCCTTATTTCAACATTTGGTTGATGGAGATTTTGGATAGATTTTTCTTTCTGTTTTGTCCTTTATTTTGCATGTGCAGTGTTAATGCATGGGGAGAAGATTATGCTCCAGGCCAGATTAAGACCCCCATACAGGCTCCTAGGTGACTTATCTCCTTAACAGAGGGCTGATCATTCTTATTACAATGCAGTGCATGGACGCCAAGTCTTTGCATTTCAGAGTGAGACCAGTTCGTCCCAGGAGGGTTCCCTTGATCATTTCAACTAGCAGATGCTCAATCAGTGTTGGTGGAAAGTCCCCCTCACAGGCCCCTAGGCACGCACCGAGAATGCCCTGATGGTAGATCCACCCGGTTTTGTATTTATGAGTGGGGTTCAAGCATCTCTTTTATGCCTGTTTTGCTTATTTTATATGTTATGTTGTTTATTTAGTTTCTTTATGTTAACACATGTTCTTTCATGTGCATTGTGTTTTGTGGGTGACCCCACCAAGAAGTTGGGGCGACTGCCTATCACCATCAAGCCCTATTAAAGCCGAGGAAAACTCACAGTCTCTGGTGCTTCATTGAGTGCACCGGTGTTGGTGAGTTTCATTGTATTATTTCTGTGCTTTTGTGATTACCGGATTTTTGACCTCTGTGCTCTGCCTTTTGACTTTTCTTTGGATTTGTGTATTGGGACATTGTTTGCCTTAAATTACCTTTGTTGTTTCAGGCAACACCTTTGGCCTCTAGTACTTCTAGGAGCTTCACTGTTTTCAGAGCATTTTTTGTTAATAAATCCTTTATTTAGAAATGTGCTGCATTTGCCCTTTTTGTGATGGGCCAGGGTTTGACAGTTTTCCTCATTTATTGTGTTTAGGAACGCAGAGTTTTTGAAAGAATAAACCACCAAGTACTCTGTGTTTTCCTAAGGCTTTATAGGGCTTGACAATGATAGGCAGGTGGCCCCACCTCTTGAGGGACCACCCATAATTTACATGGCACTTGTAAAAGGATACATAGCCATATAGAAACTAAATTATAAACAATGTTAACATAAACAATTAACAAAACTGGCGTAAAGGACACATTTGAATCCATTGCTGAAATATAACAGGAGACCCCGGTTGACTGCAAATTCTTTTAAGACGGCTTTCATGGTACAGGTTACTTAATACAGGAGCACTGCAAGGGTTATAGGGGTCTGGCATTTGCAGGAGCAGTAGGTGATGACAAGGATCCCTGATGATTTACATGCAGGAAAAGGGATCACAAAGAGATGGCCACAAATTAAGAGTGCAGCAGAGAATGGCAGGCGATGACCTTGAGAATGTGTACAGTGGGGACAATGAAAGATGAGGATTGTTTTGCTCTGACATCCGAGATTTGATCCCCATAAAAGGAATGCAAAAGTGTGTACACCTGATTAACCCCAATAAGTTTGTAATGTGCAGTTTGTATTTTTGGCAGATACTTTATAACATATCTGTGATCTGCTTCTCGCAACTGAGAGAACATAGCAGATGTTTGCCAACTGGCAACTTATCTATACTAATAAACGGCAAAGCCCTCACTCACTGACTCACTGACTCACTGACTGACTGACTGACTGACTCATCACTAATTCTCCAACTTCCCGTGTAGGTAGAAGGCTGAAATTTGGCAGGCTTATTCCTTACAGCTTCCTTACAAAAGTTGGGCAGGTTTCATTTCGAAATTCTACGTGTAATGGTCATAACTGGAAGCTGTTTTTCTCCATTTACTGTAATGGAGATGAGCGTGAAACCCGTGGGGGCGGAGTTTCATGTGACATCATCACGCCTCCCACGTAATCACGCAGTAGGTAGAAAACCAGGAAGAGGCCCAAAAAGCGCTGAAGAAAACATGCATTATATAATTGAGAAGGCAGCGAAACAATAAGC
>JANRMT010062791.1:153784768-153803753 GCA_026402145.1 Polypterus bichir lapradei | reverse complement strand
AGTGCTGGGCAATGATTAAAAATTTTAATCACAATTAATCACAGACAATCACAACAATCACTCAATAATGTACTCAAAAGTAGTGTATTGCGCGTATTTGGTTAGCAAACACTTTAAACAAATAAGGTGCTTTTAAACAGCAGTATTCCCTTTACATAGTAGCAGTTAAAATATTTCTTGTAAAACTCAACTTAAACATTAATCTAATCAAATCAAATATAAAACCAAAGCTATATGCCACTGCCAGGGCATTAACATTTTATCTAGTTTGTTATAGAAAAGCAAGTTACCCTCAGAGTCCAGAGCCACGATCACAACATTATAACAGGCACCTTCCTGCAACAGCAAGTTAACGTTTTCTAAATCTGTTTTCTTTCTTATCTGAACAGAAAACAGCAGAAACATTTTCTTGTATCAGGGAGCAGCATAAACAGTCCATGTGCAGTAGCAACTCTTTGAGGGCTAATATTTTTTCCAAAAAACTCAGTTTTCTGAAAAGCACACAAAGCAATGGTTTCACACATACATCAACATAAAACATCAGTTTGCACAGTGGGTTGGCTGCCTGGCTGTCTTTGTGAGATGCAATACGGTTTGTACCTCCTTGTCTTCGTAAGTGTCTGTCCTCTTAGGCGAATGTTGTCAGTGGTGCATCAGCCACACAAACTTGTTCAGCACCACAATCAGCTGGGGACCGGTACCTCACTTTCATTTTCGATCTCCATCTCCAGATCACTTGCATCAAAATCGGAGTCCGACAAATCAGAGTCAGATTCAGAGATAATACGAAAAAAGTCACCCACGGATTATTTTGCTTTGAACATTCACTTTGGTATCTCTCCACATGCCATTTTAGACGCGGTTTGCTTTTCGCTACTCATGCACAAGCAGGGAATCGAGGTCAAATCAACAAAGCTAACTTTCCTTCTAGCAAAAGCGTATCGAAAAAAGCGCTGTAGGAAAAAGATCACTGATCTCTATCAATCACTAGCTTTCAGAATAATGATAATAATAACAAAAACTGCGTTAATGCACGATAAAATAATTGTCGGCGTTAATTAATTCGTTAACGCAATAATAATGAGTTAACTTGCCCAGCCCTAATATATATATAGTAATAGACAACCTGGTTGGGGGGCCATTACAATGGATGGACAAGGGGAGACTGCTTTCTGGAGCCATGTGCTTACCCAGTACAGTGGGCCTGCAACATCTCTCTGACATGCATCCAGTTTGGACACCTGCATGGCCACATGGGCTGCATAAGAGTTGTCGCTTTGGTAAGCAGCCCTGTTGGGGTACTCGAGTGCCGCTGGGGGGAGCTTCTGGATGCAGGCTGTCCTATCCACCTGACCTAGAAGTGCTTCTTGGGTGTAGTGTGATAGCACCAGAAATACTCCTAGGTCTGGTATAAAGGCGGCTGGTCCACTTCACCTGGGGAGTTGGACATGGCTGAAAGAGGACAAACCTCGCATGGTAGAAGTGGAGGTGGAGGAAAAGAGAGCAAGAGAGAATTGTGTTTTGTCCAACATCCTCCTGATCTCAATCTCCAAATCTTTATATTCGCTGTGTTTATTAGCTACTTTGTGCTTGATGTTGTTATCTGGTACCACTACATTGATTAGTAGGCACTGCTTCTCAAGACAGTTAGTTAAAATAGGACAACTGGTTTTTGCTGCCATGTCCCACATGATGGGAATGTCGGTGATGTTGACAACAGCCGCCAACACGTGTTGGTACCATTGCTCAGGTATTCATCCACCTATTTCACCACAGATTGACTAGTGCAGATAGTGGGCCACCTTGTTGTGCTGGCTTATATAGTTGGTAGAAGCCAGCATTGTACACCCAGTGGTGATGTGGCTAGTTATCTCCTCAGCTGTGCTACACATTCTGCACTTGCTGTGATGATTAGAATTTCAATCTCTCCCTTGATCCCAGGGCTGTTCAGCCATGCCCCATCATTATTATTATTATTATTATTATTATTATTATTATTATTATTATTATTATTATTATTCCTTTTTATGAACCTAATCAGGGAGCCAGCAACATCCAGCACAAGGGAAGAATCAGATTTGGATGAGATGCCAACCCATGACAGAGCATAATATTATTTTCCATCCATCCTCCTTTTTATCTTGCTTACTAACCTCAGGATCTCAGGGAGCAAGAGCTTATCCCAGACGTACAATACGCAAGATGGAAACCAACCTTGGCACTGGCATCAGTCCATGAAAAAAGATGATTATTGTAAAAGAGATTTTAATTTTTGTTCTAACCTAAAGCTTTCCATTTAAAACGTTCCAGCCAAACCACAAATACATGATTCATGAAATGGTTAGACAACAACATAGGTTTAGAAATTATTTATAGACTATATGAATTATTAATACACCGATGTGTTTCTTGCGGCTGAGGCAAAAAGATGGATTGCTTGTGAATTATTAAAAACATAAATGAAAGTTTATTTTCTTATATGGTTGATTACATAACCAAACTCTTATTTATGCAAAGATTGCAAAGTAGCATTGATCTTCACAGCTCTGTAGACTGTGGACCTGCCATTCTGGTTTTTGCTTGAGAACTGCCAATTTTTCTAACCCTCCTGTGTCTAATGTTTGTGTCCTTTAGCCCAGTGGTCTTTAGGTTCAGTCCTGGGGGCCTCCTGTGGTGCAGATTTTCATCCCAAGCATTTGTTCTCCTTAATTTGGATACTTAGCTTCATTAATCTGGCTGTTATTTGTCTTGTTCTTGTTTCTTCAAACCAGAAACTACAAATTGGTTATCATTCCTTTTGCTTTTTAATAGCTTGTTCTTTTTTTTTTCATTTTTAAGACATTATTTACTAAACTGCACACAAGTGGGTAACACTGAAATATCTGCTGTCCTTCACATCTTCACATTCACTGCCATTTGCATCCATGTCTGCTCTGCTTGTTGTCACAGCCTTCTTAATAGCATCACAGGCGCCCGGGCAAAGTAGTGTGCTAGGCATAAGAAACATTGTGGACCCATGTGCTCCTGGGGCCCCCAGCCAGTGCCCATTATGTCCACACGTTAAGACCTTGTTGTAATGTTCACATAAAGAACCATAGACATGTGGAATAAATTAACAAATAGCTTGGTGGAGAGTAGGCCTTGATATTATTTTGGACAATCTACATCAGGGCTATCCAACTCTAGTCCTGGTGGGCCGCAGTAACTGCAGGTTTTCATTCGAAACCCTTTTCCTAATAAGTGACCAATTTTCACTGCTAATTAACTCCTTTTCCCTACATTTTAATAGCCCTGTTTTTAAGAATTCAGTCCTCTGAATTGATTTGTTTCTTCATTAAATCACAGCGAAACAGAAATGAGATGTGGAGTAAACCGACAGACGACCAGCTAAATTGGAACATAAACTCCAGCCAATTTCACTCCAACTAGTTTCTTAATGAGAAACTTATTCAATGCTGTTAAATAAAGAGGTTATTGAATATCATGACTTGTTGCTGCTCTCATTCTGCCACAGCAGACTGCTGATTTTCTGTTTTTTCTAAGACCACCATTAAGATGTTTTGGTGACCTGAACAGACCAACATGACCGAGACCTTCACCTTTCTTTATTTTCAGATTAGCTGGTCATGTGGTGGCTTGGTTTGTGTCTCAGTATTGTTTGGCTGCTATTTCAGAAAAAAGAAACAACTAAGGGGTCAGAGTCACATCAATTAAAACTAAGGTAAAACAAGTTCATTAGCAGTAAGAATGTCTCACTAATTAAGATGGTTAGAATGAAAACCAGCAGCCACTGATGCCCACCGGGACCAGAGTTGGACACCCCTGATCTAAATAAATAGGAATGGCCGGTTCTCATCACAATTTTCCTAAAGTTCTAATTGTCAATATTTAGATACAATGAAGAAGTCAAACACCACAGAAACATGAATTACATAGACAGTGGCAAAGCACAGTTAAGCACTTTTGTTTTTTTTTTTAATTATTGCCTGCAGGGAACACACAGGGCCCCAAATCTCCAGATACAACTACACATCTATCTTCCCAGGTACAAATAAACACATTGTATTTGTCACACAAATACCTAATTTTCCCAATGTGAGGTAAGACTGTATTTTAGGTAATTGACTGAGTAAAACATTATGAATATTTACATAGACTTTTTGTTTTTGTGGTTTAATGCATCTAGCAAAATATATCACAGTTATAGTACCCATTTGTTTTTGAAATATACTGAAGTAAAAGGCATAAATTTTAAACTCAAGTAAAGTAGAAATACTCTCAAAACATTCACAGTACTATTCTGTTCCTGTACAACCCTGCTGCACGGTGTGCGGTACCTAATTAAAGAAGACAAAGTCCAAATGTATTCCTTCAGACACATTCTTGCCATTAATATCAATAAGTAATGATATCAGAGATGGACTGAATATTAGCAGCACCCTGGTCAAAGAGACACTTTGAGAGATACTGTAGAGAGAGAGAATTCTCATCATTGCAGAAAACTGATTTTCAGTTTTTCATTTTATTTTGTTTGGATCAGGTTTACATACTCTACATGGTGCCATTTGCTTTTAAAAGGTTGTCTTGATAGTCACCGTTTAAAAGAACACTCCACAAAAAAAATTTCATGTTTGTTATCTGTTACTCACCTCGTATTGTTTGCAGTGATGACCAAGAATATTTGTTAATTGAATGTGTTCATAGGTAATAAAGATAAAAATTCCTGATAAAAGTGACTTCAATGGAGACTCACCTTGAGCAACTGCAAAGTATCCATTAAACAAATCTCAAATACCCATACTGTGAATTCCAGGTATGTACTATTTCAATTGCTAATTTATTATATTTTTTACAGATTTTTTTTGTAGAAACTTTTTCTCATTTTATTTTAAATCACAGGGAACTCAAATATACTTTTATTTTCAGTTATTGTCTGTTATACCTGCATTGTTATCACTCTTTAATTTAATATTTTTCTTTATCAGTATGCTGCTGCTGGAGTATGTGAATTTCCCCCAGGGATCAATAAAGTATCTATCTATCTATTTTCATATTGCATACATTTTTGAGCCTAGTTAATTTTATTTATCATTTTGTTTGGGATATTACCACAACACTATTTTGTTTTTTAATGGGCACTATTATTTAAAGCCTGTTGCTATAACATGACAGCATGTTGCTAGAAGACGTGCTTTAGAAGTTGTACCGTGTGTGGAGTCATTGGTTCAATGGTATTCTTGTCAGTGTTGCAAGTAGCATTTTATAGATGTTTGTAGCTATTTTCTAAAACCTTATTGCTGGTGTTATTCAGTTTGATTGGTTACCAACATTTGCCTAATGTTTGTGACTTGTGAATTTCATTTTTGATTTAGTTTTGACTCACGTTTGCTCGCTTTTCAGTTTTGAACCTCACATTGTTTAGACCAGTGCTTCCCATATTCAGTCCTGGGGACCCCAATGTGGCTGCAGGTTTTTGTTCCAAACAGCTTCTGTTTTTAATCGGACTCCTGGACTAATTAAGTGAACTGTTATTTAACCTGATTCTGTGTTTTGGGAACACTATAGAAATTAGAAAACTAAGTTTGATAAAAAAAAATATATATCACATTAAAGTTTGATAAATTCTGAAAAGAATGATACCAAACATATATACAGTATGTAGGTTTTAAAATAAGCCCAATTTAAAGCGTGACAAAAAACGTGACATAAAAACATAACATAAAATCGTTGCACAAAATCATTGCACTTTTATGCTTAGGATTTTATATATAGAGAGTAGATATATACATTTTTAGTGTCTACTGTCAACACCATTTTATTCGTTTACGGGTTCCTCCACTTTGTCGCAGTCACATAACCCTTTGCTACAGCAAACTACCCCACAACCACCAGGGAGCACATGACGCATGATGTAATTGGAACAATGGTATAAATTTATCTGAGTTCTAGATAAAAACAACTGTGCATGGTGTGTAATTTTTGTGATTTAGACTTCTGGCTAACAAACTTCATTTTGATATAAAGGTCTTTTATTTTGCATTCTTAGTTTGATGACATATTTGTTGAGCTTTGTTTTTGGCATTGGTTTGACTATCTGACTATGTTTCATTTCCTAATTCTATTAATTAAAAATAGCAGAACAGAAGAGTGCTGAACTGAGATCAAGGTTTTGAATGGAAGACCCCCTTATTAATTTGCCAGGACTCCATCTTATTCATTGGCTACCCTGATGCTTCATGTGCTCTTTTGGTGTAGGATATTCAATTGCTATGTCATCCTTTATCTAGGTCTCCTTCTTTAGTCTCTGTTTTCCTAACCTACTTATTTTATCTTTTGAGGGAGTTCTCCAGTATTTTTCTAGCTGCTGTTTATAATTCTCTACGTGCAGGCACAAACAATGTGTGCTGAATAATCTGTACAGCATTATTAGTTTACATCTAGTGGGACTATTTATTGTTATTAATTGAGACTTCAACAAAGCAAACTTAAATGTATCCCAAATATCACCAGTACATCACATATCCCATCAGGGGCTGCTAATATTCTTTATCATTGCTGTACCCTAAAAAATACACTTTCCACCCTCTACTGTGCAGTTATTAAGGGCAAGGTGAGTGTTCAAGAATTATTCTGAGTGAGAGGTGACCAGGGACCTCATGCATAACACCATGCGTAGAATTCACACTAAAACATGGCGTATGGACAAAAGTGGAAATATGCATGCACAAAAAAAAATCCAGCTGCATAAATCTGTTTATCTGTACAACTTCTGCGTTCTTCTGCTCCATAAATCCCAGTCAGCGTGAAAAGTAACACTCGTGCACGTGCCTGTTGCTCCACCCGACTCCTCCCAGAATTACACCTCTTTGAATATGTAAATCAATATAAATTGCCCCTTATGTTTTGCATTCTCTAAAATGACAATGGCAACAGCATGGGGAAAAGAAGAATTTCAGCAAATACTAAGTAGAGGCAAGAAAAAAACATACTATTTGCTGGTTTAAGCAGTGATATAAACAACAAAAGGAAGTTGATCGAGTAACAGAGTTTCAGAGAAACTCGAAAGTTCAAGTTCAGAAAGTCACACTGTGTCCAAAATAAATAAGAAGTGGTCAGATATCAAAGTCGCTATGAAAAGGCATCTGAGTGTCATATGGAAGCCTATTAGGGTACAGAGAAAAGAAAAAAACTGGGACACAGTGTGAAAAAAGGTTGAAATTTCCACTTTAATCACATAGTTTATTTTGTCATTAAAGTAGACAATCATAAACTTCATCTTAAAATCGTTTAATAGTTTCTCAAATCCCATCGTAACTAAAGTAGCACATTAAATGCTTCATATTCTATGTACTTTTACATGTGTGAATCACTATTTGCTTCTTAAACAGGCCTTCTTTTATGCCAACAGGACATTCATGATGTTACAACTCCCTGAACAATTTAAATACTAAGATGTACACTTGATATCATTTTCATGATGATAAAAATTAAAGCAAGTATAAAACATTACACCACGTTGGTGCAGTGGTAGCGACGAGCTGGCGCCCCTTCCAGTGATTATTCCTGCCTCCCATAAGATGCTTGCTGCGCTGTGCGCGACCTTCAATGAAATAATTTATTGCAGCAGTACTGTCTCTTTCAAACATACTAACCCCCAATTCCTGTCCTTCCTTTTCTTTCTCCAAATGACCAATCGCCACACAATCAGCTCTTTAATAAATGTCAAACCATCTGTAAGCTTAGAACGCTGATTCTTCAAAACTTTTAAAGAACATTGAAATATCTTTGTAATACATGTTCAATTATTCCATCCATCTATACATCCAGGGTTGCGCCAATACCAGCAAGCATACAACGCGTGGCAGGAACAATCCCTGAGCGGGGCACCAGCTTGTTATAAACAATATACATTATTTAAATGAAGTTTAAAACTTATCTGTATAATGTAATAAACATGCTTTACTGCATTTCACCTTAGAAATGATATCAAGAGGGCCAAGAAGAGAGTGCTTGAAAATTTAAATCTACTTAGAAGCCAGTCATCATCATATGTAAATATGCGCTTTATAAAGTGGCTCAGGTTGTGCAATATTATAACTGTAGTGCAAGTTTACAGTGAGGTGATTGTACTTATAAGTAGAAACAGTTCTACCAGGGTCACTTGATGGACTGATTGAGTGTGTTTAGAGCTCTTGGGATTAAAATGTTTCTGAAGCACAAGGTCCCTACAGGAAAGGCTCTGAAGCATTTTCTGTATTGTATTGGTGAAGTTCAAATAGACTGTGTGCATGGTTGAGGCAGTGTGTGCTTGATGCTGTATCCTGATAATCCAATCTTCTGCTGTAGAGCTGTCATACTCAGATACAGTGGGTTAAAATACTCTGAGTGGTGCACTGACAGTGACAATGCTAAAGCAGCTATAGTATTTGGAATAGTTTGGCCATTCTGTGCACTATTATATGGTTACAGGTTGATTTCAATCAGATGCCTTAAACTAAAAAACGATATGCTGTTAATTTCAGTGTATTCGATAAAGCCACATCAGGAATGTGAATCTAAAAAATAAAGGGAAACCACACAGGAACAGTAGCACTGCTTTGATGCTGGGTGCCACCAGTTTGCAAAACCGAGTGGAGAACTTGCATACGCAAGGGATTGACCTGGCGTGAAAATGTGCGTGGCTTCACGTCAAGTTTAGTTTTTATATATCGCAATGTGAATATGGAAATGAACATATGCAACATTTATGTGCGTATGCACCGTTTATACATGAGGCCCCAGGAGATGAAAGGAAAGCAAACAATTGTAGTCAAAAGTAATAGCAAGTGTCTAAAAAATACCAGTGACAAAATGAGATTGAGCAACCAGGAGCAAACTCAGAAATGGTCAAAGAAACATGACTAGCACTAGAAATTAATTAAAATAGAAACTAACTATCACTAAGGAAGACAAAAAATTATTTTTGTATCCACTGAAAAATAACAGCATATAAGTAAACTGCCCTGTTTATAAAGGCAACAACAACAACAACATTTATTTATATAACACATTTTCATACAAATAATGTAGCTCAAAGTGCTTTACATGATGAAGAAAGAGAAAAGAGACAAAGTAAGAATTAAAATCAGAGAACACTAATTAACAAAGAATAAAAGTAAGGTCCGATGGCCAGGGAGGACAGAAAAAACAAACAAAAAAAAAAAAAAAACTCCAGACGGCTGGAGAAAAAATAAAATCTGCAGGGGTTCCAAGCCATAACACCACCCAGCCCCCTCCAGGCATTCTACCTAACATAAATGATCAGTCATTGTATTCAGGGTTCTCATGGAAGAACTTGATGATGACGGTCACATGGACTGTCTCATGATGTCAAAAGTGTGACAACCACTGTCACATGATCACAGAAGACAATGTTGCATAAATACAATAAATTAAAATGAACTTTTTTATTAAACATAAAACAAATAAGTAACCAATGGACTGAGTGCATCCAAATCCTCCCATCTCATACTGTCACATCATGTGTCAGTACACCTGCTACCAGAATACATGCAACAACTGAAATATAAGAAACCAACAAGAAAAGTGGGACGGTGCTGGACTAAAGAGACAGAGGAAAAGCTGCAGGATTGCTTTGACTTTGTAAATTGATTCATGTTGTGACAGATTGAGGCTTTGCTGTCCTCTTGAACCCTCAGACCACTCGTCAGACACCAAGTAAAAGTCCAATAACTGACTTTATTCATACACAGCAGAGCACAAAGCACCCTCTCCTCCACAATACTCATTAAATTATACAATACACTACAATAAACCAATCCTTTAACTCCCAGACGCGTTGCCACCCTTCCACCCAGCTCAGCTCACCGTCTGGGAGCTGTCACAGTCCTTTTAAAGTCCCTGACCCGGAAGTGTTCCAATCCCCAGTTCATGTGATCCTTATCGCTTCCGGTCAGATAAAAAGTCATTTTCTTCATCCCGGAAGTACGTCACTTCTGCTGTCGCTCTGCATATGGCGCACTTCCGGGTTATAGGGCACATATGACTCTCTATGCCTCCCTGCAGCGTCCTCTGTTGGCCCCTGGGGTATCCAGCAGGTTTGTTCGGGAAAACTCCAAAGTCCATGATTTCCTGCTGGTATCCAGGGCACCTCCATGCTGCAGGGAGAGCTCCATCTTGCGGCCTGGGGGCATTGGCCGTGATGACAAGCCGGCCATAGACCACAATGTTTAGAGACTCCTTATCAGATCTATGTAGACATCATAACAAAATTCATAAAAAATTGTGTGCATATACAGTAAAAACAATCCATGTATTTCCTTCTATGAAACTATGGATCCCCAGTGACATCAGAAATTTGCACACAGCAATGCATTTCAAAATAGTGACATTGTATCGTAAAAGAAATGCATAAATGTTGGGAGTAAACTGAAGATGGAATTTAATAGCTGTAATGATTCTCACAAACTTTGGCAAGGATTGGAGAGTAAAGACTAATCCTGTCTCATCTGCATGATCTGAATGAACGCTAATTTCATTCCTGATCAGCTTAATGCATTCCATGCCTGTTTGTATTGTGATAATGTGTAGCCTGCCATTCTATTGCTTATAGGACCACATGTTTCATCAGTCTTTATTTCTGTTCATGATGTAAGGACATTTAAATGAATTAATATCCGCAAGGCATCTTGTTTTGGATAGAAGTTCAGGGCATACTTCAAAAACCTGTAGCAAGAAAACTAGCTGACATCCTCAGGAAGATCTTTAATATTCCATGGACTGATTCTGTGATCCCTGCCTACTTCAAAATGACAACCATTATCCCTGTGCCTAAGAAAACAAAAGTGGACTACAGACCAGTGACTTTCGCTTTAATCGTGATGAAGTGCTTTCAGACACTGGTTTTGGGACACATTAAACAGAGTATTACAGATAATCAGAATGACCTCCAGTTTGCCTATCATCACAACCAGCCCACAAATGTTGCCTCATCCTTTGCAATTCATATCATCCTGGCACATCTGGATAATACTAACTGCTATGCCAGAATCCACAGAGTACAACACTGTTGTACAATCAAAGCTGACAACCAAACTCTGCATTTTAGAAGTCAGCATCACCCCAGAAATTGGATTTTGGACATCCCCACCAACAAACCTCAGCATGTCCATGTTGGCTGCATTATATCTGCCTTGCTGACAATCAGTTCTGTCACTCCATAGGGTAGTGTGCTGAATCACCTGGGGCCTCATGTATAAACAGTGCGTACGCACAGAAATGTTGCGTAAGAACTTTTCCACGTTCAAATCACGATGTATAAAACCTACACTTGGTGTAAAGCCACGCACTTTTCCACGGTACCTCATACCTTGTCGTACGCAAGTTCTCTGCTCAGTTTTGCAGACTGGCAGCACCTAGCGTCACAGCAGTGCTACTGTTCCTGAGTGGTTACTCTTTTATTTTCCTGACGCGACTTTATAAATACACTGAAACTAACCGCATATTATTAGTGTAATGCATCTGATTGTAATTAACTTGTAACAATATAATGGTCCAGGGAATAGCCATAGTATTCCAAATACCATAACTGCTTTAGCGTTGTTACTCTCACTGCACCTTCTTCTTCTTCTTCTTTCAGCTGCTCCCGTTAGGAGTTGCCACAGTGGATCATCTTTTTCCATATTACTCTCACTGCACCACTCGGAGTATTTATATCACTGTATCTGAGTGTGAATCACAGCAGCAGCCGATCAGAAAGAGAATTATCAGTATATAGTATCAAGCACACGCTACCTCAGCCACGGCAAAATGTTTCAAAGCCTTTCCTGTGCGGACCTCGCGGTTCAGAAACAGTTTCATCCCAAGAACTATAAATGCACTCAATCAATTGCTCCTTGTAGAACTGTTTGCACTTATAAGTACAATCACCCCACTGTAAACTTGCACTACAGTTATAATATTACACAACCTGAGCCACTTTATAAAGCGTGTATTTACATATGATGACGATATCATTTTTAAGGTGAAATGCAGCAAAATATGTTTATTATATTATACAGATAAAACTTTAACTTAATTTAAATAATCTATATTCTTCACTGGGACTGGTGTGAAGGATAGAATAATTAAACATGTACTACAAAGATATTTCAATGTTCCTTAAACGTTTTGAAGAATCGGCGCTCTAAGCATACAAATGGCTTAACGTCTATTACAGAGCTGATTGTGTGGCGATCGGTTACTTGGAGAAAGAAAAGCAAGGACTGCAGGGGCAGCCACGCCAATATATATTGAATATAAAACAGAAAGAGAAAATAACGACACAGCTAAAAATGCAGCGGCAAATTTCGACAAAACTTAAACGCTTGTGTCATGAGCACGAGGCGGCTATGCAGTGTCCTCATCGGACGTGGCCATCCACCATGCATAAGATACCATATTGACATTGGCAGGCAAAGGGGCCATCGATTCTTTTTCTGCCCAGGGCCACCACGAGCCTAGAGCCACCCATGAGTACTGCTGCAATAAATAATTTCATCAAAGGTTGCGCACAATCACTGCACCGTGAAACCCATGTTTAATAACGTGCTTTAACTCCTATCATCATGAAAATGATATTACGTAAACATCTCAGTAATTTAGTTATTCAGAGAGCTGTAATATCACAAATGTAATGGATTATGTGTCCAGTCGGAGGAAGAGAGCCTGTTTAAGAAGCAAGTAGTGATTCACACACATAGAGCACATAGAAGATCAAATACAAAACAAAGCATTTAACGTGCTACTTTAATCACGATGTGATTTGAGAAACTGGTTAATTAAATGATTTTAGGATGAAGTTTATAATGTTCTACTTTAATGACAAACTAAACTATGTGATTAAAGTGAAAATTTCGAGATTGAAGTTGACATTTCGTGCTTTTTCCCCACTGTGTGCCTTTTTTTTCTCTGTACCCTAATAAGCTTTCATATGACACTCAGACAGTGGGCTACAACTCGTCTTTTCACTGCGACTTTGATATCTGACAAGTTCTTTTTTATTTCCGGCACTGTGCGACTTTATGAACGTGAGCTTTCAAGTTTCTCCAACACGCTATGTCACTTGATCAGCTTCCTTTTGTTGATTATACTACTGTTTAAATAAACAAATAGTATGTTTTTCCTTTGCCTCCACTTGGTATTTGCTGAAATTCTTATATTTCCCCCCGTGCTTTTCCCATTGTCTTTTCACAGAAGGCTGAGCTTAAGGGCGATTTATATTGATTTGCATATTCAAAGAGGCGTAATTCTGGGAGGAGTTGGGGCGTTACATAAAGCTCGTGCACAAGCGTTACTTTTCACGCTGATCGGGATTTATGTAGCGGAAGAACGTGGAAGTTGGAGTACGCACAGATTCCTGCATCTGGATTTTTTCTGTGCGTAAGCACATTTTGGCTTTTGTGCTTACATCATGTTATAGTGCGAATTCTACGCACGCCGTTATACATGAGGCCCCTGGTATGTGACTGTGTGACCAGACACAGCTCCAAGTCCATCATTAGATTTGCTGATGACACTGCCATAATAGGCCTGTTCACCAAACATGATGACATGACTTACTGAGAAGAGGTCTTCCTACTGACTTAATGGTGCCAGGACAGCAACCACAATGTCAGCAAGACCAAGGAGCTGGTCATACATTTCATGGTGCAGAAAATAGACCACACTTCCATCTAGTTCAGGAGGATGCTCTCTGGCTTTTGCTCTAACTTAGTCAGTTTCTCCTCAGCACCTGAAATCTTTTTTTTAATTCGGAATTCATATTCTTGCACGGGTGGCATGGTGGCGCAGTGGGTAGTGCTGCTGCCTCGCAGTTTGGAGACCCGGATTCGCTTCCCGGGTCCTCCCTGCGTGGAGTTTGCATGTTCTCCCCATGTTTGCGTGGATTTTCTCTGGGTACTCCGGTTTCCTCCCACAGTCCAAAGACATGCAGGTTAGGTGCATCAATGATTCTAAATTGTCCCTAGTGTGTGCTTGGTGTGTGTGTGTGCCCTGAGGTGGGCTGGCGCCCTGCCCCAGGTTTGTTTCCTGCCTTGTGCCCTGGGATTGGCTCCAGCAGACCCTCGTGACCCTGTAGTTAGGAAATAGTGGGTTGGATAATGGATAATGGATGGATGGATATTCTTGCACCTCATGACACCCCACATAACTTACTGATCATTCTCATCTCTGTTCTTTCAAGCTGTGCTTCATGTTCAGTCTTCTTCAGCTATGTCTCACTTCTATATTACTTGTACTGCCAGTGAAAAAGTGATCAATTTTGGAATCTTTAAAGAACCAGGGGACAAATTGCAAGTCTAAATGCCAATGGATGGTTAACCAGGAAGTCAGAACACCAGCAAGAGTGAAAGGGAAGGTCTACAGGACAGTAGTGAGACCAGCTATGTTATAAGGTTGGACTTGGTGGCACTGACCAGAAAGCAGGACACAGAGCTGGAGGTGGGAGAGTTAAAGATGCTAAGATTTGCATTGGGTGTGAAGATAACGGACAGGATTAGAAATGAGTACATTAGAGGGTCAGCTCAAGTTGGACGGTTGGGAGACAAAGTCAGAGAGGCGAGATTGTGTTGGCTTGGACATGTGCAGAGGAAAGATGCTGGGTACATTGGGAGGAGAATGGTAAAGATAGAGCTGCCAGGGAAGAGGAAAAGAGGAAGGCCTAAGCGAAGGTTTATGGATGTGGTGAGAGAGGACATTCAGGTGACGGGTGTAACAGAAAAAGATGCAGAGGACAGAAAGATATGGAAGAAGATGATCCACTGTGGCAACTCCTAATGGGAGCAGCCAAAAGAAGAAGAAGACACAACACAATAAGTCACAATAAAACAGTAAATACAAAAAAACAGTAATATTTACAAAACTTCTTCACAACCTCAATAATCTACTGCTAAAATTCTCTAACTGCCTCAATATAAAGCCATAGGGAGATCTCAGAAGCAGTGAAGTCAGGGTGGCCCCGTCTCCTCGGGCTCCACCCACAAAGTATGTGACATTATGTCATAATTTGTGTGTTTTTATTATGTAAGTTCCAACATCTTGACCTTTATTTTCAGGTCCTTCTATTGTCACCAGTTTAAGAGCCATCATTAGGGCCACATCCCACGTTTATGGTGGCATGGCTTCAAGGGTTGTGACCAGCTGGCAATTGGTACGACAGAATAAAAGGTCGGCTGGGGACTCCTTTTGTGATCTGATCTGCTAATACAACCTGCTAAAACAAAAAAAAATGATGCATTGCTTTTGTGCTTCTTGCGAGTTTCATTCCGCTTGTTTTATCGACCTCGATTCATTATCTATTGTTAGGATTTGGTAGATAGGTTTATTTTAATTTGTTTTGCTTTCATTTTGTTATACTTTTTTTTTACATGCAGGACCAGTCTCTCAAAGAAATTCATGATGTGAGATGTAAGTGCCACTGGTCTGTAGTCATTAGATGCACAATACACGAACAATGCAGGATGTTTTCCAAAGGTAGCAGCCTTTTTGGAGCCTTAGAGACAGACTGAACAGGTGACAGAGGACACCACAAAGCTGGTCAGCACAGGCATTTAAAGCATTAGTCTATAGAGACTTTCATTTTTACAGATATTATTTAACATCAAAAAGCCCAAATAAGCCAAGAACCCAAGAGTTGTGATGTCGCATGCAGGCTTGTTGGATTATTAAGTTGGCTGGGATGCTTGGTCAGGTTTGTGTGAGCCTGCAGTTGTGACTGCTGATCAGTGTCAGTTGCTCAACAGCAGGGGGAGCTCTAATTCTGCAGCTGTAAAGTGTCTGACTGGAATGCAGACAACACACACACACCCACACCCACACACACACACACACACGCACACACACACACACACACATACACGCACACACACAGCCATACAGATGCGCGGATGTTTCCTCAGCTCAGGCAGGCAGCCTGCAGTGAGAAATTTACCCCCATCTCACAGAGCCGTTCATTGAATCCCCTGCTGTTTTCCACGCTATTAGTCTTGTTTGGGGATATAAATCTTCGTCCGATTCTGGCTCTTTTTTTTTTTTTGCTCTCGCTCTCTTATTGCTGCGGATTTCACCTTTGCCATCAATCTGAAGATTCACTTTCTTTACACAAACACTTAACATTTGCCTAAAAAACACAATGGAAATGTATTTATTTTCTGCGTGATCAAAGAGGTGAGGCTGTTTGTTAGCAAAAAATGAGGACCAAAGGTGAAGACCAGCTTTGATTGAATTCTCTGCTTTTTTCACATACAGTTCAACTATTTTCTCTCAGATTTTTTTTCTTATTTGAATAAATGTCCTCTGTTTCAAAAGCAGTACTTGATGTTGCTTTTCATTACCATGTCTAAAGCTCGGCTTCAAGTTCATACTCACTCAGTCAATGCATCTGTCTTTATTAGAACTGCACCTCCCTAATGTATATACTGAGCATGGGGTGTTATAAAATCAGTAAGCATTGATGTGCCACCTAAACATCTAACTTTTGGCACTTAAGATTTCTTCACTTGGAGAAAGCACTCAAAGTCCTGACTATGGCAGGATAAGCATTGTTATCATGTTTTTAATATATGTTGTGAAGGCTATGGGGCGCCAGAGAGTCCCAAACCCCAACACGAACACACCAAGAGATTCCATCCATCCATCCATTATCCATCCATCCATTTTCCAACCCGCTATATCCTAACTACAGGGTCACGGGGGTCTGCTGAAGCCAATCCCAGCCAACACAGGGTGCAAGGCAGGAAACAAACCCTGGGCAGGACGCCAGCCCACCTCAGGGCACATACACACAGAGCACACACTAGGGACAATTTAGGATCGCCAATGCACCTAACCTGCATGTCTTTGGACTGTGGGAGGAAACCCAGGCAGACACGGGGAGAACATGAAAACTCCATGCAGGGAGGACCCGGGAAGTTAACTCGGGTCTCCTAACTGCAAGGCAGCAGCGCTACCGCTGTGCCACCGTGCCGCCCTCCAAGGGTTCAAATAAATGGGCGTTTTATTACAAAATACCTTCTATACTATTGTGATGTGAAATTTTGCATAAAAGTTGATACATATGATGTTTGTCTTTATTTGTAACTTAGATAAAGCAATGTAATATTAGTGTTACATTATTGATAATAACAGCAATGGTCTGATTGTTTAAGAACCATTTCTCTTTTTTAGGACTGAGTGTCTTTGTAATTTTCCGACAGGGTTGGGGGGAAGTGCCTCAAACAAGTCTGGTAAGTCTTTCTCTGCAGGATTCTCAGTCAACCCCCAGAGGAAAGCCAGGTTGCCTAACTGGCAAACTTTAGCTCAACAAATGGTTTTGGGGGGGTGGCAGGTGTGAAGGTGTTCTCTGCCCCATTGGTCTGAAGTATGACTGTTTGGAACTGTCTTGTATCAGAAGCCTTTAAGCACCACGACACCCTATTGGCTGTAGGGGTTGGGCAGAAAAACCTATAAATCTGCTTGCTTTACCCAGCTGTCTGTCTCTTACCAAACTGATCATCACACATCATGAACTGAAAAGGACAACACAATGAAGAGCACAGCTCGGCAGCCATATTGAGACAGGCATACGGCCTGTTTTGAAGAAAGCTGACCACAAATGATGCCTTAATTAAGGACATTTTAAGTAACTAACAAGTCTGTGTGCCGCCTGCAACTACACATCACCATTTATCAGGTTGTATGGTTGCCAATATTCAAATGTACTTTGCATACTGTTATTATTTATGAATATTATCAATAATACATTATTTAAAGTGTAACCTAACTCCTGCTTGTCTTTTACTACACCAAATTGCCAAAGGTTACACATGTAGAAGGGAAAGTGGGGAGAAGTTATATACTATAATATCTTATAAACAATGGTAAGTCTGTGAGATTTGAGACGTTCTGATAAAGCCTACATATTAATAATACAAAAGGGGAAAGTAGAGGAATATGTTTCTCTACCAAGACAAAACATATACACAAGCACAAACAGAAGTCGTTTCTCTTTTAATCACCTCTCCTCTCTCTGCCACACTGCTCTCTTCCAGTTGTGTGTTGCATTTCTTCCTCCCATCCCCGACTCGCCTGGACAAGGCAGTGCAGTCCCTTTTATGGAGGACCTGGGAGTACTACTGGTGCCAGGACTTTGCCCGTTGGAAGCACGTCCAGGTCATATGAAAGTCCCAAATAGCAAGAAGTGTATCTCCCTTGCAGCACCCCCAGATCCCAGCAGGGCAGCTTTACTAGTTTACAATTCCCGACATTCCCAGCTGGTGTCCCAGCATGCACCGATATCCAGGGATGCTGCCATCTAGTGTCCTGGGGGATAAAACGGCCCCAAGAAACAGTCCTTTCCTGTCCTTACATTCTGTCCTAGCCAGGAAAGGTACAGTAGGCATATCCAGTTGGGACACCTGTCCATCCACATGGGGTCTCACTTTCGGGTAAGGAACTTTTCTCTCTCTTGGTCGAGACACCTGTCCATCCGATTGGGGCTTCCCGTCCGGTTAAGAAAACTTCCCTTCTTTTAGTTGGGATGCCCGTGTGTCCCGTATGGTAGTTACAGTGTTAATCATTTTCTATTGTTCTATACTGCTGGCTTTAGTGTTTCAAACTTACAAATACTTCTTCCCTTATTATCCAATCCTGAGAATACGCATACAAAGTGATGTTTGTCCTTCTCAAACCACTTTAAAATGGGACATCCCAATGTAAACTAGGGTCAAGAAAACATGTCTGCTTGAGTCTTCTTTGAAAATTCAAGCCCATCCTGCCAATTTAAGCTTTGAGTAGCACAGCCAGTAAGTCATACGTGTGAAAATTTACCATTACAGTGGTGTGAAAAACTATTTGCCCCCTTCCTGATTTCTTATTCTTTTGCATGTTTGTCACACAAAATGTTTCTGATCATCAAACACATGTAACCATTAGTCAAATATAACACAAGTAAACACAAAATGCAGTTTTT